>VZTI01005251.1:270026-318050 GCA_013397865.1 Struthidea cinerea | reverse complement strand
CGCCTCGGTCCGGGCCGAGGGCGGAGGGCGGCGCTGCGAGCAGGGCGGGGCGGCCCCACTTCCCTCAGGCAGCCCGGGCCCCGCCGAGCCGGGCCAGGTCCCGCAGAGCCGCCCCGCGCGTCCTCGCAGCCTCCGGAGCCGCCGCCCGCCCGCCAAGGTACAGCGGACAGGGAGGGATTAGCCGGACCCCCGAGGGCTCCCGGCGCCAGCCCGGGACCCGACGGGGCGGGAGGGCTGCGGCGGGGCGGGGCTGTACGGGGTCCCGCTCGCCGCGGTGAGGAGCCCGGCGGGGAATAGCGGAGCTGGGGTGGGAGGTGCGGCAAACCCCGCTCTGGGCAGCGGGGCGGGAGCCCGCAGAGGGGACACGGCCCCGCACACCGGCCTCCCCCGCGGGACAGGGACCTTCCAGCGGCACGCGTGGCCTCGGGGGGCTGGAGCGGGACCGTGGGGTTTCGTGCTGCAGTGCTGGGTCCCGGCGATGGTTCTTCTCGGTGGGGTTAAGCTGGGTCAGATCTTCCCTGGGCCCAGTCCCTGGGGGAAGCGAGTAGGAGGTTGATCATTTGCAGGGCAGGGTTGCCGAAGCTTCCCTGCAGCCTCATGAGGCCGGTGGGGATCCCGAGGGACGCACAGGGCCTTGTTTCAGGGTCAGCGTTAGAAAAGTGAAGGCAGGCGGGAGAGAACTACAGATCAAGCGGGCAGAGAATACACCATGCAAATGTGCTAATCTATTAGACTTAAACTAAGCATGTAAGAAGGTGGTGCAGTTATGGCCAAACAGCCAGTACAGACTTCCAAGGAACAGAGTTTGCGTCTCTCTGCTGGTGGTGTCTTTGGCCACATGGTTTAGGGAGAAACTCTTAAGTGGCGCCTGACTCAGAGAACGCCCATCCCGCATGATACCCTCGGCTGAATACCACGGAGATGTAACTGAAATGCAATTTCCACAACTTTGGGGTGGTTTTTCAATCCCTCGTGCACCAAAAAGAGAAGTTAATGAATCCATTCATTGTCACATTGGGAAGAGGTATCCGGTAGTGTCTTTTAGGCAGCATATGATTCAACCTGTCTTAACTGTCATTAAAAATTTGAAGCAGGAATACAGCCTACAAACAAATAAACAAGGTTCCACCAAACTAGCAACTTAACTTTTTGAAGTCCCTTCCTGCCTGAAATTACTCTGATTCTGTGATTAATTTGGCTCCAGTTTATCTCTCCCTCTCAGAACTTCGGTTCGCAGAATTTTGGCAGTCATTTTTCCTCTTTGGTTCTAGTTCCTCTTTATGAATTACATGACATGTGTGTTTTGTCATCTCTTCCAAACCTGCATCCATCTTGTTTCACATATGAAATAATGATTTCACATATGAAATAATTGATTTTACTGTTAATCAATTACCCTGCTGCTGCACAACAGTGATGTAAATGTAGACAGGGCTTGATGCAGTCCAATCTCTGTCATTAGAGACAAATAGGTGAGCCCCAGTGCTCCAGAGAGCCTATACTAGTGACCTGCTCCACCTGTGCAGTCTCTTAATCATTTGTCTTCACTAAATTTACAGTATATTTTTTTTCTGGTAACTTTGTAAAGAATATGAATTTAGGTTAAAACTTGATGTCTGAAACAGAATGTTTAACTTTTTGCTGAACCTCTTTGGTTCTGTTTTCCCCTGTGAGCCAGTCAGGAGACTATTACATTTAATTGTACTTAATGCTTTGTGCAAGCATTGCTTAAAAATGGAGATAATATGGTTTGAAATATGGCATACAAATGTCTTTGGGAGGTTGAATCAATGGAGCATTACAGATAACTGAGTGGTCCTTGTTTTATTCTCAGAAAATTCTGATCCATCTGGGAACACACGTAACTGGAAAAATGTACTGTCTCTGAAAGGAGACATTTAATCATTCCCTGTGTCTTCTCTTTCTTTTTTAAATATCTCCTGTGGGTATTACGGGCTATTCTGGTGTTTGGAAGCAAAATGTGTGATGGTTCAATGTAATTATTGAGTAAATTGTGTTTTAATTGTTCATGCTGGAATTTGTAGTTATCAGTGTGTAGTATCTTCAAGCAGGGTATGATGCTTTTGCAGTGCTGGTTTATTTTGTTATCAAGTGTGTTTGTTACAGCAAAGTTTGATTTTTTACAGATCAAAAGTCACTATACTTGGGCAGTGTGTAGTAGATCATACACCATAACTCATGCACCTGTAAATCAGGTGAACCTTGATCTTTTTTGTAGTCTATAAAGACACACATTTGGTAGGCTAACAATTTGCACAAAAGAGGCAACAGTGTTAGCAGATGGGCCTGTTGGGTGTTGCAACAATTTAAGTCAGTACTGAGCCCCAAGATTTCTTACAGGTAAAAAAAATTACCCAACCCACTAAGATTTTGCTTTTGCTGTGTTTCACCTTTCTGGTTAGAAGAAATGTCTCAACGCAATAAAAGGAAGAAGAGGCAAAAAGCTTTCCTTCTCTTGGTCTGCCGTAAGTGGTGAAGGGAGAGCTAGGACTTAGGCAGCCTGTGGGTGGAGTGATCAGCTATTGCATCTCTTTGGCCTTGCAAAATATCTGAGAAAACCACCAGTCTGGAGTACTGCTGCAAATGAGAGAAGGGCTTGCCTTGTTTTAGAGAGGACCCGTCTTTCTTGCAGATTCGTGAACATCTGACCTTTGATAAGATGATCTGGGAACATGGATTTTCTTAAAAGCATGCTTCTGTTTCAGAGATTGCTTTACAGGAATGTAGCTGAATTTCATTTTCCTGTATAGTGTTAAGAGATCAAGGCCCTTATCCTTTCCTGCTCTCTTTGCAAACTACATGTGTGTTTCTTGCTCACAGACCATTTTTTCCGTCTTTGGTTGCAATATATCTTGATTGTTTTGTTGTAGGGTCAATCTGACCTGTTGTGATGATGAGTTCGCAGGTCAGGTGCTGATCTGGGGTGAAAGTGAAAATAAGGCCTCTTATTTGCATGCAGCAATAGGGAAGCTTTAGCTTCTTTCCTTTGGAAGGTCTCTAGTGACAATGGTAACTTGCATCCATGCAGACCTTCCAAAACACTTCTTGGGCTTTAGAGGCAGAACTCTCCTCATCCAGCTGTAGACATGAGCATTTGAGTCACCTGAGGTTCTGAGTCACATTTACAGTCTCTTACACAGAAAGATAGACACTGCTAAAACTTGGTTTGGTGGTCCAGTTTTAGACAGCAAGCATGAATAATGCTCTATAAAATTGCATTCCTTTCCCTTCATTGTCTAAAAAGAGCTTGGGACAACCAGGTCAGATGCAGATGTCGTTGTTGTCCAGCCCATTGATCCATGGCTACCCTAGATATTAGCAGTAGAGCTGGCAGTGTAGAAGCTGTACGTTGTACTGTGAAAGAAAGAAACTGGGTGCCATGTTCTTCTCAAGTTTCTGTAGGAGACTTTTGAGCATCTACAGCAGCATATATGAGGTCGTGTTCCTCACCACCCCTCAGTTTTAATTTATAGCATTGCTTCTGGGTTTTGAATGAAAACAAAACACAGATGACTTTGATCTGACTTAAAATTTTACTCTGGGAATTCACAAACTAGTTTGGTAATGACAGTTCAAAAAGTTTAGGCCTGTCATTAGTTTCAAAGGCTTTCTTCCGATAAAGTGACCTTTTAGATTCATGGCTGACTAATTGCTCTCATATTTTTTTGCTGCCAGGAGCTACGCCAGTCTGCACACAGCACTGTTTCTTCTTGTTGAACATTGATTCAGCATGCTATGAATTTATGCTCAGATAAATAAGGGCTACAGTCATTAGCAGTATTAGGCGTATTTTGGGGAGTAGATGCATTATGAATTCTAGAAGGAGAACAACGTTCAGTGTATGTACGAAACAACTTTTTCTCTGCTGCTCCATTTAGAAATGCAAACAAAAACACATCTGATAGAAGTTTTGCACTGGATACATCTCAGTGCATTTCCATTTTTGCTTTCACTTTGTATTTGCTTGTAATCTAAAGGAGCGGATGTAAAAGTGTGGCATGTGACATCAATATTAAAGGATAAAACTCTCTGTGTCTGCTATCAGTGATGAGCAGACCCTGCATGGTTAATGTCACTACCAACCGAAAGTCCTCAGCTGTCCTCAGACAATCCAACTGATAAAATAAACATTTTGCTGAAAATCTTGTCATTGTACCTACGCCTGTCAGAGTGGGTATGGAAGGGGAGCAAATCTTCCTTTAGCAGCATTGCTAGTCCATCAAGTATAGAGAGAATGATGAGGAGCCAAAATCAATCATACCGGCACTCACTGGATGCTTTTGCTGATAAAAATTGCAAATTACCTTCAGAGTCCCCAAGTTTTAGGCAAAATGATGTGTCTGCCTCAAAGGCAACTCACCAGAAAGGTAGGAAGTTCAGCAGAATGGTCAATTAACCTGTTGGCATCAAGTCCATGTTTGCAGCAATGAAAACATGCTCCTTGGTGGCCTTAGTTGATCCATTTTGGTACTCTCACTGCATCTTCAGGTAACCCAGTCTGCAGACACATGATTACTTACTCTGCCTCAGAGCAAGATTTTGATGTACTTCTGAAGATTTTTCTAGTATTTTCTAACAGTACTGGAAGGCCCCATTCCCTCACTTGCTATGGGGATTTCACTGAAGCACAGAAATAAGAAGGATTATCAGCCCAAAAAATATTTTTGAAAGGTGATGTGGTTTTTCTGTCTGATTGCAAATTAAAAAAAAGTTAAATAACAGTCAAATATACTTTACTGTTCTCTGTGCTTTTTGATGAAACAGTGTATTTGAAATACCTGCTGTACACATGCCTTGGAGGACATAAACTTCTGAGATGTTCTTGAGCTAGCAAGAATACGTGCCAAAAACATGAACATAGATAACATTCCCAAACACTTGTGGTTACAGCTTAGTTTTGTACTTTGGTGACCATATCCTCGTGACTGAGGGGAAGGTGACAGACCTAATGTTTGAGAGAGCAAATACAAATGAGCCAGTGGTTTTGGATGCTAGTTCTAGGAAGGGGTTCAACATAAACTTAACTGCAGTTCTGTCCTATAAGGGTCTGTGTTCTTACATGAAATTCAGCAAAGCCTTTCATATCTGTCACTAGATTGGCCTCTTTTGTCTCCCCTGTGTCATGGTGGAGTTGCTGTGACCAGATCAGCATTGTTCCATCCCTCCTCCACTTCTAAGGGAAAAAAGAGAGGGAGGCAGTGACATTTCCTTCTCATGGAAAACCTTAGAGAAATAGAAGAATGGAAACATCACAAGGTTCTTCTCCTTTAGGTGCATTTTCTTCTCATAACAGTTTCTTTGTGCAGTTCAGGGCTCTGTGGGCTGTGACAGAGCAACCACCACCATACCAATACAACATCCTGTCTGTGGTGACTCCAGGCTTCCACTTTCCTTACAGATTTTCATCTGAAACCCACTGCTTAAAGCTGCTTGTAATCCCTGCATTATATGGACTGAAAGAAGCAAATTTGCTAGGTGAAAAGTTAACAGTGGGCCTTGGAATTGTACCTGACACTTCAGTCAGTAGTAAAACTGAGGAAGATTTATAAAAAAATCTTAATTTAATTTTTCTACTACTCACTATGTTACTGAGCATGGTACTTTGGTGAAATATCTATAAATTCATATTAAAGCATTACTTGCTTTATTTGATTTTAATATATGAACTGTGTATGAAACAGATGGAGTCAATAAAATCTTTACAGATTCATTGTTTTGCTTCACACTGTTAGAGCATTTTATGTTAGTGTGTTTTCCTTTTTCAGTGTTCCTTTCCCATACCACGTGTGCCATTCCTTAAGCATTTCTGGCAGCAATAAGAACATGTGATTATAAGAAAGAAGATGGTGATTTAGAGCTTTTGCCAATGATAGGTCATAGGAATAAGTTATTTGTATGGGGAGACAGTTGTGTCATGGACCCTTATAGCATATCTTGTGCTTACCTACTGGGTCATTGTGGGAGGAAGTGAGTGTTGGAAAAGATGAACCATTGACTATCCAATGTAGCAGTTCCTGCACTCAAATTTGGTACTGTAACTTTTCTTTCCTTTTTTCCTCTTCCTAAATTTGTGCTATTATATTCACTATTCCACACTTAACATCCCTTGATTCTATGGGGAATTGAGGTGTGGAAGGATTTTCCCTTATTTTACACCCCTGTATGCCTTCCTCTCTCATCTGTGGGCTTCCTTGTCTACAGTTTTCTGCTTGTTAGACAATCTATTAATGTAGGATCAGCCTACTTCATGGACTGTGAAGCTTAGCATCAAAACTGCATTATTGTATTTTGCTGGCAATTGTTTAAAGTACAAGGCAGTCTCTTGTTGTCATCTACGTTCTGTACAGCAGTGTTGGGTAACAGGAAAAAAACAGGAAGGAAAACATTGCACCAGCATCAACAAGCTACACATTATGGGAAGGAATGTGGAAACTATAAATTTCTGTTACTCAGGGTTACATTACTCTTTCACTATTCTGCTCTGCCATCATGGCAGGGAGTGGGAGGAACCTAGAACTGAGGTTCATGTTTTCTGATAACTTGTATGTCTGCAGTTGTTTGTATCTGAGTAAAGCTGAAGTAGACACATTATCAACACAAGATGGATGAGCCTGGGTAAGCTGGTGGTTCATGATCTCAGGGGATACAGTTCCACCCAGCTTTCTGCCTTTTCCAGGAGAAGATATGTTGGGGGAAATACTGTTCCTGTGTGCCATTAATCTGTCACAGAATGGGGAATTGTTTCTTCTACTGGTCTGTGTAAAGGCATAGGGCTGGAAATATGTCTCCTCCTACCATTTTATTCTGCACAGTTTGTGTTGCCTGTATGGCTCATGAGAAAATCTCCAGACTGTTCTGCAGTAAATAATACTGTGACAAAATAAAAAAGAAGATGGCCAAAACTGTGGCTGTATTTCTATAATGTTCTTGGGCCCACAGACCAGACTGAAGCACATTGTCTGATGTGAAGATACTGTATAAAAATGAACAGAAGTGGCACTGTTTTGATTTCCATAGAAACAATCCCCTTGGGAGCTGACAGGAAGGTACAAAGGGAAGTTCTGGTACATAGAAATTGCTCCCAAGCTTTCTCCTCTCTACATCTGTTCTTTACACCAGGTTGGTTTTTTCCTTTGTCTTTCATAAGGTGCTTTTAACTCACAGTTGCCCAGCTGCTTGGGTGCATTTGGGATGCATTTTCTGGAGCCCAGGATCCAGACTGTGTCTGTGCCTGAGAGCTATTGTAGAGAGAATCTTAGTGAGTGAGGGGTCTCACACTCAGCCTGCATGCTATATACACGCCTTTACCATAGCCACAGTTTTTAAATGTCCTGTCTTCTCAGAAGGAGAGCCCTTTGCTAACCCCCTCCTCTGGCCTTGAGTAACTTCTTCCTGACATACTGTGAGTAAGCTTTTAGGTAGTCCCTTGTTCCTTTCAGCTTCACTTAAATGAGCCTTGGTGACCATTCCCTAATCTTGCCATCCTGCCTCACCCCAAGAACCGGACCCACAGCTGCTCCTCCCGGACACCACTCTCAGCAAGGGTGTTAAAGAAAAAAAGTATATGTTTGGGGAAGTGCATGGGGGAAGAGGGGAAGGCTGGGGAGCACAGAGGTGATGCATGCTGAGGCAGCACAAGTGTAAAATACAAGTGTCATCATTAAAGTGGAATAGTATAGTTTTCAAGTCTATGAAATCTGGGTCTTTTGGACTAATAAAGACTTTTTCCAAAATCACTCCTCACTGCAAGTTTGTTCCTGTAAAACATGTGACTTTTAACTGTGTATTTCCAAAATGGCAAAAAAGGGAACAAGCTTTCAAGAGGTTTAATTGTATAAATGGCGTAGTTAAAATTTATGTGAAACACAAGTAGGATCTGTGAGTTTGGGGTGCTCTTACCTAACAATGTTTGTGTTTATATCTGGGTGGGTGATTCTGGAATTAGTAGAATATGAGCTCTAGTACCCCATGTTAACATTAGAGTAGGATTCTCACTTGATTTATCTGCCATTTTAATTTTAATCCAAAGCCAGATGTCACTCAGTTTTGAACTAATAAGGATACTTTGCAGCTGTACAGTCTTCCTGAAGCTACTAGTGTTTTAGTGTGTCACTTTTATTCCCTCATGAATGGAGTTATAGCATGTCACACCATCCCTGAGATAAATATGCAGTGTAACTTCAGCTGCAGATAAGCATACAGTTATTGGCACACCAATAGGGAAGAATAGGGAATATTAGTAAAAAACTGCTTTCAGAGTTATCAGTATGTGCAAGCTTTTTATTGGAAAATACCATCCTTATCAATGTTAGGTAAGTACAGACTGGAAGGAGTCTAACTGCTTTTGATCTATTCTTTTCAAAATATGAGCTAGTGTTAAAGCAGAGAGTTACAGGGCCATGTTACGTAGGTAAGAAAGAGGAAAGTCAACATGCTAATTGCCAAATCTGATTGTGATTTTGAAACCTTGGGGTCAGCTGCCATTTCTATTGTATCACTCCAAAACTTCCATTTCCATTCTTAGTATCTACCAGAATTAGTAACTAATTGGATTATGTTCCTCCAGGCTTGACTTATGCAGAGACAGATGTTTTCTTGCACTTTACTTCATAAAAGTGGGCCTAAACATCTGTTAAGGACTTTTTACTAGATGTGATGAAATAGCTGGTTAAGGAATTTCCATCCTGCCTCACTTAGGTGTGTATATATATAGTATACTCACATTCTACTATGTGAGTAGCATGAGTATTTTCTTGAGGCCTAACTGTAAAATCACTGTAAGAAAACTAGTTAGATCTATTTCAGAACTGCAGTCAATCTGGCTGGAAGGTTATCCCCAGCAATGGCTAGCATCGTGTACTTCAGAAGGAGGCAAGAAATCTTGTGCTGGAAGGTATGGTGTAACCTGTCCATCATGAAAGCTTTACTCTGGTTCCAAACTGGTGGAGCCTTTATTTTAGGTTGTAAAACATGAGGTTCATCATCCTATTGCAGTTCTCTGCAATACTAACACTTCTAGCTATAACTACATGTGGAGAAAACCAACTCCTCAGCTTGCTTACTCACCAGTTTTGATGGTGAGTTTCAGGGTTACACTGCACATTTCCCTGGACCAGTTATTCAGACTTCATTTACTATCTCATGGATTTTGTTTTACAAGTCAGGATGAAATGGTGCTTCAGTAACTTTCCCCTAGGTTTTGATGCATTTTTCTAATCACACTGGTTTCACATCTGCTTTCTGTGACAATCAGTTACCCTCCTTCCAGCTTTTCACTTTATGGTGGGACTCTGTCACTTTCATTAATGCTTCCCTAGTTTTCTTCCTTTTTCTGTCTTTGCTATGGGATGATCTACTTTGCGTAATCTGTAGTATACAAGGGTGAATCTCTGATTTGAGCAGTTTACTCACTGGACTACTGGTGTGTCTCTCTAAAATGTTAAAGCTTTCTTCATTCCACTACAGAAAGCAGTTAAGCATTAAGCAATAGCAGGAAGTTGCAGTGCTGTTAGTGGTCATCTGGATAGTCAAACAGTGTTCATTTTGGTGGTCCTGGTACTCGGACACTTACACACTGTAGTGCAGGCACTAGGACCTGAAGGTGTGCTTTTGATGTTTCTGACTTGTTGAAATATACTTCACATATTTTTATCTCTGCTGTTTACGTTTGTTGCAGTTTAAGAATAGCAACAATACTTTGAATGTGATGAATGTGTCTGTGACTGTTCACCAGATCACTAAGTGGGCTGGTTCCTGATACTGTTCATAGCATGAATCCACTGTAAGTCTTCTGACATGATGCTGTACCTCAATCCTTTTTTGTTGTACTCCTTTGGTTGGTTAAACTGCATCAACTCTGCTGAGACTGAGTTGCAGAGATGATAATCTTGGTGTTTCCTGTTCAGTGTTTCACAAGGGCTTTCAGCTTGTTTCTCGACTTTCAAGCATAGAAGCCTTTTTACCATGTGACTTAGACCACTCTTCCTGTGAGAAGGGACTAGCTTTGAGTATTTCTCAGAGCTATGAGATACTAAAATACTAACAGTTCAAACTCTGCTTGGTATAGTACCCTATCTCAGGGGTTTTTATGTACGCTGTATGGTCACTTTGTCAGATTTCATTACATTTTTAAATAGATTCTTTTTTTTTTTTAAGCAGGGTGAATTTTGTACCAGTGTTTTACTCTTCCTTTGTTAGCTGCCTGCCGAGTGTTAAAGATTCCATCAAACACTTCAATTTCCTATCTAAATTGGGGAGGTAAAAAAATTAATAGATCCAGTGGGTCTGGAGGGCTTCTGGTAAATGGTGGGGTGAATTAATGAGTCAATATTTATGTATTACATAAACCTGTGAGGGCTTAATATACATAAACTAAAAGACTTGGTGGTTAGAATAGCAAGTTGAAGAGAAAATGTCCCAATCTCTTAGAGATACAGTATGAGAAAGGTAGGAGTATTAAATAAAATAAATTTTTAAAAAAGGTTTTTATGAGAGCTTAGTGAAGATTTGAGAATTCAAAAATGGGGGAAATAAAAGACAAGGAGTACTTTTAACTGTGCTACTTCAAAAGGTGGTCCAGAAGGCATCAGTTTGAAAATCAATCACTTCAAAAATACGTTAGGTTTCACATATATGCCTTCCCATGAAGCCCTTCTCAGCTTGTTTATTCGTGAGAACCGCAGTTTCCTCATTTTATTTCAATTCTGATTTTTTTTGCTGCTTAAAATCTTCTGCATAGTATGGGAAATTTACTGAAAAAGTCCTGTTCTGTTTGGTTTGGGGTTTTTTTTCTGTTCGGTTTACTGTAGTTGATAGTGATTTTAAGAGTTCCCAGTATTAGTACAAAATAGAAAAAACCCTGATAGAAAAATTACAGTAGAGTAGGATTGAGTATGAAACTCAGTTTTTTTCTGGGCACTTTGGTAAATCTTTTCCCTTGTTTTGTTAATAATAGCTCATACATCTGCACATTTCATCTTGAATTTCGGGTTTGAATAAGTTCAAGGCTATTTATAAAATTCAGAAAAATTTACTGATACAAAATGAGGCAACATCCAACAGGATAATTTCCAAATCTGCAATTTTTTTTGTCTGTTTAATCCTATTGTGGCAATCAAATAGAAGAAATGGAAACAAGTGTGGAGAGAAGTCAAAGAGGAGGAGAGTGGATGGACACTGTTTTGCAATTCCATGTTACAGGGACTCATTTTACTATCTTTAGTTTTTCTAGCTCTTGACAAGAGCTTTGGTGAATATGTAGAGTTCTTATACCAATTTAAGAGATCATTCAGTGTGTTTTAACATTAAAAAAAATTCCAGTGTATTTGTTGATTATGATAGTAATTTTGTCTTCCTAAACCCAATCAATAAAAATTCAAGAGAAAATAAAATACGAGTAGAGGCAGTGGCTTGGTGGCTTAGTGACAACATGACAATTTTTTTTGTTGTTGTTAATTACTGAAGAGGGTCCCTAGGTTTGGTTTTTTCATTTTTAGACAGTTTTTATACTTCTCTTGATAAGAAGTTGCAACTGGTTACAACTCGAGTAATTTTTTTGCCATTTTTATATTTCTATTCTGTAAAAATATAGTAAAGGAGGATTTCAGTTTGTCAAAAGAACTTGTATGAAGATGTCTTCCTGAAAGTTGATCTTGCTAGTGCTTAAAAAAAATCCACCAAAAACATACAAATAGCTGGAACTGATTAGATTTCCTTAGAAGATATTTTGATCTCCTAAATGAGAAAACGGGAAAGCATAAAATTATTCAGTATTATTTAAACACTGATGAGATACTTGTCAGTATGAACTGCAGCTTCATTTTTTGTCACCTAACAAATGTATCTTCACTCTGCCTGATCAAGTAAGTGCCATTTTATCTAGCCTTTCTACGAAAATTGATTCTCCAAGTGCCAGGTGTGTAGGAAGCTACACAGCTGTTGACTCAAATAAATGAATTAAGATTCAGTAATCATATGCCACCCAGCATACTGCTAAGTCTACAAAAACAGAATGTTGTGTGCAAGGTTCTGTATGATAAGCATGATACAGAGAGAGTGAGCCATCCAGTGTGGATTTGTCAGCTGGAAAGGAAGCAGATAATATGACTTTAACTCTCTGTTTGCTCAGTCCTGTGTGATGTTTGTTCCCTGTTACTTGGGCAGAGCTCTGCCATCTCCACTGCTGGGCTACGGCTGCTCTCAGCCTTGTCAACCACGTCCTGTTAAAATGTCTTTAAGAGTATCCAGTTCCCAAATCTTTAAGTCTTTGATTTCTGGGATCTGAGAGAAACGTGAAAGTTCAAAATTCAGTTCTTGGTTACCTGTGCCTTGTTTAGTTACATCATAATTCTCAAACAGTAGATACTGACTGTAGGGTTCAGTGGCCTTTATAATTTATCCATTGAATAGTTGCATGACTCAAGATGCTCCATTAAAGGAAAAGCATTAAGAGTAAAGAACGGGATACTTGCTTTTTTTCTTTTCTTGCCAGTCTTTATAGTCAGTAGAGTTGTTGCTGTCCTCAGTTGATTGCTTTCTTGCATCAGCCTGGTCCTCATCCTGTGAGGTGCTGTGGTTGGTTGTCTTTGGCTGGCTGCCAGATGCTTACCAAGCTGCTCTATCACTTCCCTTCCTCAGCAGAACAGGGAGAAAAATTACAGTGGAAAGCTCATGGTTTGGGGTAAGGATAGGGAGATCACTTGCCAACTACCATTGAGCAAAACAGGCTCAACATAGGGAAATTAATTTAATATATTGCCAGTTAATAAAAAGGTAGGACAATGCAAAATAAGAAGAAAATAAAAAAGATCTTCACCCCGCCCTTCCCTTCTTTCCAGGTTCAGCTTCACTCCCAACTCTTCTACCTCTACCCACTCAAGTGACACAGGGGGATAGGGAATGGGTTTGCAGTCAGTTCATAATGCTTTGTCTCTGCTGCTCCTTCCTCCTCACACTGTTTCCCTGCTCCAGAATGGGGGCCCTCCCAAGGGAGTCCTTCATTAACTTCTCCAACATGAGACCTTCCCCCAGTTCTTCAAGAACTGCTCCAGCCTGGATCCTTTCCACAAGGTAGAGTCTTAGAGGAGCAGCCTGCTCTAGTGTGGGTCCCCCATGGGGTCACAGGTCCTACCAGAAAACCTGCGCTGTGTGGGCTCCTCTCCACAAGCTGCAGTTCCCACCAGGAGCCTACTCCAGTGTGGCACCACTATGGCCTGCATCTTCATTCAGGGCATGTCCACCTGCTGTGGTGGGTGGTCCTCCACAGGCTGCAGTATGGATATCTGCTCTGTCATGGTCCTTCATGGTCTGCCAGGGAACAACCTGCTTCACCATGGACTTCACCAGGGGCTTCACCATGGCCTGCAGGGTAATCTCTGCTCTGGCATCTGGAACATCTACCCCGCCTTCAATACTGACCTCGGAGTCTGCAGGGTTATTTCACTTACATTTTCCCGCTGCTCTTTTACAGCTGCTGTGCAGTGTTTTTTACCCTTTCCTAACTGTGTTGCCACAGAGGTGCTGCCAGCACCGCTAATGGACTCAGCTTTGGCCACCAAGTCCGTCTTGGAGCCAGCTTGAACTAGTGTCCCTCTCTGACATGGGGAGAGCTTCCTTCTCACAGAAGTCACCTCTGCAGCCCTCCTCCCAAAACCTTGTCACAAAAACCAATACAGGTGCACACAAACCCAGAGAACCAATAGCACTACTTACATGTCTAAAGTTTGGCCCTAGTTTGAACCCTGGTTTTATGAGTTCAATACCACAGTTCTCAATCCTTTGCAGGCTTGAGAACTCTTAAAAAAATGATGTTTCTAGTTCTCGTCTCTGGTAGTGTTCCATGGCAGACACCCTTTTACACTGCTTCTTTCCCTGCAAAGGAACAGTTTTATGAGGAAGAGGATTATAACAGAAGCTATATCTCCCCCATGGCTCAGCACCGTCAGTGTGTGATCCTGTCCTCACACTGCCCCCTTGCAACAAGTGCTACCATCGACTGTCACGCAGCATCTACCCATTTTCCTTGTCTCAGTGCAGTCCCTCAGATGTCTTGAGGTTAGGTAAGACTGGAGTTCTCGCAGTGCAGTAATATTTGAAAGAAAAAGGGAGAAATACTGAGCCAAAAAGTTGGTCATGTACCTAGTCATAACCTGGTTTTTCACTAGATAACACCCAATAAACTCTAAGCCAAAGAAAGGCTTTCAAGATGAGACATTCAGGAATTTCTCAACATCACACTTTGTTTCCCTCTCTGTCTCTCATAGGCTACATTTTTTTGGATGTTTTAGATACAGCCATGGTTTTATTAGCTGGTGACTTCATATGAAATGTAAATGATAAAAGGAGGTTGTTGGCACTTCTGATGAGCATAGATCCGAAGTGTGTGTTTAAGTATATACAGGATAGAGGTTCTTAACTGTCAGTAGTTACTTCTAAGGTATGGATTCAGGTTTTTGCAAGTCGTGAGCAATTGTTTTAAAGTTCTTTGTGAGCACAATATAAAAGAGCATTGTATGTCTTCTGGTTTTGACCATTGCTGGCTTTAAAATGAACTTCTGATGATTTCTTGTTTGTGGATTTTTTCTTTCAGATGGAGCAAACCTGTGATGATATAGATGAAATGTTCAGCAATTTACTTGGGGAGATGGACATGCTGACTCAGGTAAATAATTCTTTTTTTCCATCATGATTAGAAAAATAGCTATTATGTGTTAGAGAAAAGAGGGAACTTTTCTACATTTTTCATGCACTTCCACTCAGAATAAATACAGTTACCTTATTCTGGTAAACCTTCAACTAAATTTCTCTGCTCAACAGTTAAAACAAGTGGCCTGAAGAATAAGGTAATATCAGTGCAGGGTAGGTTGTTAAAAAGACCTAACTGCTTGTGAAAGACATTCTCTGAAAAAAACCCCAGCCCAGCAATTTAAATTCCTCTGGACTTGGTCCAAAGAAATTAAAGGATTCTGTGAAAACAGGAAGAGTTTGAGTCTAAATTTTGAGGTATGGATGCTTAGCATACATGGGTAAATGGGATGTAGCCTGAGTGTCAAATGTGAACTTTGGAAATGAAAGCAACATTTTGAATCTATGATTAACAGTAATCTTTAGATATGGCAAAATATTGAGGTGTCGTGAGGGTGGCATTGAAGAATTCATAGAGATATTATTGGCAATGCAGAATGCAGTCTTGAGAGTATAAAACAGCAAGAGGCTTTTCTTAAAGCACTGGTAATGAAATACTTCCTGCAAAAGCTGATGAAAGGAGAATTTTTATTTCTAGAAAAAATCTACAAAGGGAGTAAATTTTTTGTATTTTAATAAATGCATGATTGAAAACACTTTTGTTGTCTTGGATGTGTGAGTTTGGTTACAGCCTCTGTTTTGAGGGGGTCTTTTTTCTTGGTGAATCCCAGTGCTTGGCAAATTAAATACCAGTAATTCTGAGGCACAGAATAGAAATTGTGTTTACACTGTGTGAAAGCCAAGCTTTCACATGGCGTTCTGAGCTGTCAAATCACCATACTTTGTCCCTTGGTAGCCTTTCTGCTCTTTAAGGGCTTTTTATAATTGTGGATATTTATTTTATATATTTTTATATTATATAAAATAGGGAGGGATTTATGGTAATCTCATTTCATTATTAGGCCTTCACAGGAATAGAAGACTGCTTGTGATAAATTTTACCTCCTCAGATTGGACACAGCACTGTTACAAATGCAAGTGATGCAAAGAGTGTATGAGACTGAGCCTCTTGTCTCTGTGCTCCCTGGTGCAGTACTGGGTGGGACAGAGTGTTCCTGAGATGGAGACAGGCTTCTCCTCCTCTCTAAAGTTCTGGTATCACCTCTCACGTCAGCATTGTGTGGGACAAGGAGACAGGGATGTCTGAAAGCCTGAAGACTTTCAGTTAACTGAATTGGATCATTAATTCTCTCAGACTCTTAACTTTCAAAACAAGACTGTAGATAGTTTTTCACACTTTTTCACCAGTCTGTCTGTTCCTAAAGTAAGTGTAAATGATAGGTGTACACAGAGATACCTTTACATGGCATAACAGGGCTGAAAAAGAAATGCAAATTCAGAATTGGCTTTTTCTGCCACAAACTAGGAATTCTCTATTTACACAGATTTGCAGTTTACCCCAACAGCATGGGGTTTTCTTTGTTCTATTTGGGTTTGGTTTTTTTTCAAACAACCGGAGAAAGCAACAGCTAGGTTTCATTTATATTAGTAAATAAAGCACTCTGGAAAGAAAATGGTATTGTGGCTCAAATGTGTACACAGCTAAACTCTTTCCACATCCTCCTTCAAAAAACCCAAGAAAGTTAAAAATCAGTCTGGCTTTGCCCACTGTCTCAATTAGAAACAGTCCAGTTCTCTGCTGTTCCCCACACCAAGCCCAGGTGTTGCCTGACAAGAGTTGCTGCTATCATGGATCAACACTGGATTGAGAAGCATGCAAAACCCTTGCCATGATTGTGAGGCAGTGCTTGAACCCTTGTCCTGGCCCTAGTTAGCTTACCAGTCTAACCAGTGTGAAAGAAATAAATGTAAATTTTCAAATAAATGTAAATTGCTGAGATTACTTAACAAGAAATATATCAGAAACCAGTATGTGTCATTCTGTTTGTTGAAGAATTGATTTCATTAGATAAATTCAGGTAATTGATTCTCAAATGTTAATGTTTGTAGTAGTGATTATATCATCACATACTTGTTTTTTCTTCTACCGTAACAGAGTTTAGGAGTGGAGACAGTACCACCTCCATGCCCCAAAGAGTCCAGCAATGAATTTAGCTTTACAGTTGGTTTTAAAGATTTAAATGGTAAGTAGCTGAATGGACTCTTTCATGCCTTTTATGCTTCCTTAAAATACCTCACAGCAACAAATGAGAAGAAAATCTTTACATACCCTTGATCAAAAACCCCAAACCAAACAAAAGAACCCTGTTTTGCTGGAGGGGGAGGTATATTTTTGTGTCTCAATTTAGGAAACTTCAAAGGGAACAATTTTTTGGGGCATGACTCAGTTTAAGTAGAAGTCAGACTTTTAAAAATGTCTGAGTATAGAGGAAAACAAAAATGAGAAGTCTTCCAAATAACTTTCTAAAATGTAACCTTTTTAATTTAGAGATGTAACTATGTGGAAGACAAAGTTTCCCGGTGTGATGTCAGAGCTGCGTAAGCATTTCTGTCCAGTGGAAGTATCAGCTTCAGCTGCTTCCACTTTTCAGTGCTTATTCTCATTTTGGTTTGCACTGTCACGTTTGCATGTACAGCTGCTTGCTCAGGCTGTATGGCAAACCAAATTAGGGGGTTTATCTCAGTTTGAAATAAGAACCCTCCCTTTGATTTTGTTTGTGATTGGGTTTTTTTTCCTTTTTTTTTTTTTTTGACTGAGGGCTGGTTGTTTGCATTAGCTTGAATTGGTGTTAACCTCTGGTTTTGTCCCAGGATCAGTTCCCTGTCGGGCTTCCTAAAGACTCTACCAGCAAAGTGGGTAGAACTATATTAGTAGAGAGGATCATAAGCCAACTTCCCCCTGTAAAGAAAAACTTATTAAATACTATATTAACATAACAGGGAGAGCACAGTCAGCTGAGATGGCCTAGTGACGTGTTCACACTTAGTCTGATGAATGACCTATTCTTTATTGGACTATGTTAACTTTTTTGAGTATCTAATTCAGTGCTCTCCATCCCTCTCAAAATCTCACTTAAAAGTTTTCCCAGTTTGTGATTTATATATTTCTTAACTGGACTCTTTAAAGAGATTTAAATCACTGACGGCTCAGTCTTAAAGAATTCTTCTCTTCTAGAAAGCTAAATAATCCTACAGGGTTTTACTCCACAGTGTCTCTTACACCATGGCTAGTTAAAACAGCTACAAATTACATACGAAGTTCTGGTGTAGGATTTTATCCTATACTCTGTCAGAGTAGAAAACAGAAAGAAGTTACAATGTTTCTATCTGGTTTATAAGATGCTTAAAAAAAAAACTTTCTAGTTTGTTCCTTGCTTAAAGGATCCTCAAAAGCTTGTGTGTGATGGACCACCCATATGGTATGTCACAGATCACACAATTACTGATGTGCTACAGATGATACCATGCTGCTTCTAGTGTCTTAGAATTCTTTGATTCTGCTTCATGTTAATTTTAGAGTTGTAGAATAGTAGTAATATATGGAGATATTCTTGATCTAGGCCTCAGTTACAGGGTTTGTTGTGTGCTGTGCCAACACTTGCTGAGCGTTTATGTATGCACTTACAGCCTAATGGGAGCTCATGGAATTTCTGACATTAATATCACTAAGCAGGTACCTGGTAACCTTGCTGGATCAGGGCCATGTTTTGTAACATCATAAGGGCCTGAGACTGTATCACTGGAACTGAAGCTTCCTGTCCTGTTTAGTTTGTATTCATAGAGTTCCTTGTACTCTGAACTTCAGTGTGACCAGATTAATGGCTGTTCCAAAAGCACGTTTGTATCTTGAACCCATTTAAAATGTTGTTTCCTTTCCCATAACCCTGTAACCATGCCTTCTGCAGTTCAATCTCTGCTGAACTGGAAACAGTGCTTTGCTTTGCACTCACTCTGACACATTTTGTGGTTTTCTTTACAGAATCGCTAAATGCCCTAGAGGACAAAGACTTGGATGCTTTAATGGCTGATCTTGTAGCAGACCTAAACGATGTTGAACAGAAAACTTTACAAGCCCAGAAAACTTCTCCTTGCAACCAGCAAAGTACAGTTACTCAACCTTCAACAGGCTTGAATAGTGACATTTATTCTAAAGTAAGTCCCTATGTTACCATTACTGGACAGTTTGGGGATGATTTGCCGCCTCCACCTCCAGAACCTGAATCAGACCTTCCACCAGCACCGCCACCACCTCCTCCTGAGCCACTTACCCAGGTAAGTCTGGGTGGAACCTTATTCTAAGCATTCACTAGTTCTTGTCAGTTTGCAAGTGGTATTTGGCACTGGAACACCAGTGGATCTCCCAGGTAGATACATCTTGGGAAGGTTCTGCAATGATGAAACATGCATGAACTCTGGAGTGAAATTTCTATTGTTGTGGCCTCAGCAGTGTCTGCCCATTCCTTGACCTATTGCCCATTCCTTCATCTCTCTAATCATCATTTTGATAGCCCAGTACAGGCATAAATCATTGCAAATGGTTTATTGTAACAGAAAATTTATCACTGATTTTTTTTAAGAAGCACTAAGCAGTTAATGTCTTCTTACAGAGAACTTGGTTTTGGCATCAGTGCTAAGCGTGGTCAAAGATCTGTCCACGTTGTGAAGATGTCACTGTGTGTGTTCATTGCAGTCTGTGCAATCTGTACTGATGAGAAAATTCTGTGGATGTTTCCCAGCTCCATCCCTGTCCTAAGTGATTTCTTGCAGTAGGAAAAGTTGTTCAGTTGTGTAAAACTCAACATTTGCTAGGTGACCAGGAGCAGGGATGAGAACAAGAAGTACCTCTCCTAGTCCTAACATGGAATCACTCTGCTCTTCTTGGTCTTGTCTTGGAAAGAAGTATTGGAGACCATGTGCAATAGGGGAAAAATGCTCTTAGGAGGTGCCAAAGTTATCAGTAGGTATCTATTTATAACTATTTACAAATAACTGGCTTACCTGTATCTAAAATTTCAGACTTACCACAACCTCTTCCTTCTTGCACAGCTGTTTTAACAACTGAAATAAAATGTGATATTTGTAGTATTTTTCTGATGTGAGGTTGTGGAGAGGTAGATAATATGAGAATTCTGCCCTGTCACAGCCTTGTGAGGAGAAGAAAAGGCATTAGAAGAGTGATGCAGCCCCCAAAAAATTAATCTGAAATAATGAAATATACAAATATATCTCTTTCAGTATTCAAGTTCACAGTAACTATGATTGAGAGAAGTTGTTTACATTTAGGGAACGGAAATATTATAGGGAACATGAAAAGTATTCAGTCAGTTTTGCTTAAAACCGTGGTCAATTCATGGCTGTTTAAAAACCCACACGAACTGAATATGAATCACCTCAGCATCACTGCTGCCCCTGTGTTTGGAATCGTACAGCAGACATATTCAGCAAAAGGAACAGAAAATTGGATAGGAAGGGGACCTTTCTGATGACATAACAAGTGATTCACTGGATAAAGCTTCATTTGATGCATAGGACCTTTCAATGCTATTTGAAGACCAAAACTCATAAACATGTGGGAGAAGCTTTGCCATTTTTCTGCATCTCAACGATAATCATTCCCATCTTAAAGGAATATCAACGTTTGCAAAGTATCAGCTGAACAGCTTCAGAAGCTGAAGTATTTTTTTTAACTAGAATGACTGATATAGAAGAGATCCTATGAAGTTGAGTTCTATCCATTTCCTTCAAACATTTCCCCATCTTGATTTAGACTCGTGATCTTTAAGGAAGTAGCAAGCTTCTAAGTAGTCTGGTTTGTAAGCTGACAAGTGTGGTCTGGAAGGGTAGCTAGTTAGGTGGGCTGAGACTGGCCAGACTCAAGGGCTAGTAGTCAATGGTTTGCTGGCTGGTAGCAAGTAGGGTCAACACTGGGATTTATACTGTTTAACACTTTCATCTGTGACCTGAGTGATGACATAAAAACCCACCTGTGGATGTTCTGAAGATGCTTTTAATTGAGGGCACTGATTGTCAAGATCAATTGCAGACCTTCAATGCAAGGGGAGTTGAAACATGAGGACTATGCCAGCAAAACTCTCAGAAACCCAGCAAGGTACAAGGTCCTGCACCTGGTGTGTAATAACCATTTGTACAGTTTGGGAGATGACAGGCTGAGCAGCAGCCCTGCTGAAAAGGAGACCGTGCTGGATACCACAGTGAATAAGAACCATGGGTAAAAGATCATCTCAGTAAAGGAAACTGGCCTCTGTTGGGAGGAATATGGCCAGCAAATGAAGGGAGTTACTGTTCCTTTCTCTTGGCACTGGTGGGCCCACTCCTGGCATACTGCACTCCATTATAGATGTGGAGATACTGGAGAGTGTCCAGCAGAGACCTGGTGGAATGGCCAGAGGCATGCAGTGATCAGGGACCGGCAAGGACAGGCTGAGGGAGCTGTGCTTGTTTAGTCTGACAGAGGAGGCTGGGGAGGGATCTAATGACAGCCCAAAAATACCTGAAGGGCAGATGCAAAGCTCATGGAGCCAAATTCTTCCATGGTAGTGTTAGGTCACTAGCGTGGAAGAGGCAACTGCTACATGTTACAGCTTTATAGTTTCAGAAAGGAAATTAGCAAGACCTTTTCCACTTCAGATGTAGCGCTGGAGCAGATGACCCAGAGAGATCCCAGATTGCCTTTCTTTGAAGGTTTTCCAAACTTTGCTAGGCAAAATCATGACTGACCTGATCTAATGTTGGTGACCATCCTGCTTTGGGCAGGAGCCAGACTATGGACCCTCAAACCTCTCTTCCAAACAGCATTTTTATGATGCTGGGATCTAAAGCTCACTGAAATCAACAGTGCTGAAGTTCTTTTCATTGAGTGTTGTACTGAGCTAATTCTTTATTAGCTGGCATCCTGCATTACCTGAGGGTCAAACAAGATTTCAGAGTGTATATACTAAACACAACTGGAATTCTATATGAAAAAATAGCCGAAAGTCACTTCTCCCTCAGTTGAACTGATCCTCTGAGACTGACCTCTAATGATATTCCCTGGTCTCTTTCCAGATTCAAGGAGTGTCAGAGAAGGATAGGAACAGGTTGTAGAAGCATTTCTAAGGAATATATCTACAGTAGTTTATTTCCTCATTAAGGCATTGGTTCTGCTTTTTCCTGCAGCCTTTGCCTCATTTTATGATACAGACTGTGTTCAAATACTAATGGCATACCCACTGTGGCTTACTGTCCACAAAATTGCCCACAGGGCTGTTACACAGGTTGCGGTGTGAATGATGGAGGTAATAACCATTTAAAATTAATATGGACAGAATTTATTTCAAATTAATATTCATTATCTTGATTAGTATTTGTTTTGACATGACATTTCTGCTCAGTAGAATGAAATTCAGCTGTAAGTGGAATCTATTTTGTGTCATAAAAATCCATGCTCCTGTTAGCCAGGATTCTTGATAAGTGATTCTTGAGCCAGTCAAGGCTGAAGTTGTGTTTAACACTTCGGGTTATCCACAGTCAAATAAGAATAGTGTTAGTCATTCCCAATGCAACCGTGATATTAAGACCCTATTTTCTCACCCTTAGGTGTGCCAAAATAAAGAAGTACAGCCTTTCTTTCAGGGAAGCATAGAGCTGTCTCATAAGTTTCCATCAACTCTGACATTTCTTTTTAAAACTGCCCTTAAGCTAAATAAAGCTTCTTCATTTGCTGTTGATATGATGACTTTATGTGCTTCTGTTTAAAGATCCAGAAAACGTGGTACTGTAGCAGGAAAAACAAATCTTGTAGCTTGTCAAAGCATTTCTCTAATACTGCTAAAATTTTGCATCTGATAGCTTACTTCCTTTTTCTACATTAAGTCAAAGCTTATGAAACCATGAAGGCCATCAGGTGAGAGCTCTGTTGCACAGATTTACACAATGTGTGAACTCTGTTCAACACAAGTCACGTGCAGGTGAAACCTGAATTATACCTGCTTAAATTTTCGTCAGAAAGCCTGCCCACAGCACAATCAACCGCTTTGTTTAAGATGCTTTTCCTGCTTGCTGCAGACATGGTAAGGGGAGGGCCACGGCGTGAGAGGCTGTGTGCTTTTCGCTCTGTACAATGCTGAGCTATAGCAATGCAAATTTCCACACCTGCAGAGAAAAAAAAGAGATATTTTTAACTGATTGCATGGTATTTATAGTGGAGGATTTGATAACAGGAAACATGCTTGAAGCAGTGATAAAACAAAAGATGTTTAGTTCAGCAGGAGGGATGTCAGTCAGGAGTACTTTAGCTGCTGTTGAACATGCCTCAAAACTTGGGATGGATAGGATAACCTTCTTTGCTCTTTCTTTGCTGTGATTCAATGATACCTCTGTAACGGGGAAGTGATGGCAGTGTGATTAGGCCTAGTTTCTTGCAAGTGCATATTCCACGAGTAGCAGCCAGTTCTGTTGGCACGAAGACCACTAAGATTTTGACTTTAGAGTACCAAATGGAGGCTGAAGATAACAGAGACAAATCTTTTGTGGAAGCAGGACAGGAACTTTCTTCCACAGTCCTTGATGAAGTTGGGTGCCTGTGAGTAGTGTAGCACAAAATCCTACCCCTTTAAAACAAAGGAAACTGTGAAAGTAAGAGAGCAACATGGACAGCAAAAATCAGCAAAGAGGCAAGAAGGCAAAGGCAAGCCAGTCTTCAGTAAAGGCAACAGGGATGCAAAGTTGGAAAGAAACCAAACCCTCCAGTAGGACTAAGAGTCCAAGGCAGCCCCAGGAACCACAGTCACTTCCTGTCCAAAATGTGCTTTTCCAACTCCATATGTGACTGGAGATGACTTCTGGAAGAGAGATGGCATAAAGGAACAGTCCCAATCTATACCGCAGTCACAGAGGTGACAACAGGCACTGGCATTTGGTACATGTACCTAAAATTCTCAGCACCTGGGGATCCAGAGTCTTCTTGGATCACAAACCTCATTGATGTGAAGAGGGAGGCATAATATTGATAGAGCTGCTTTGTAAAAGGAGAGCTGGGTGATACTGAGATTTTGGGGATTCTTACTGTGGCATTCAGCAAAAGCTGGAATGAATTTGTGTGCTCTAACTGTGTCTATGTTAATATGAATAGATCCATTAGTAGAATAAAAACCGTGGTATCATCCAATTTATGGAGGTGTTCCTCTCAGTAAGTATCTGTGCAGTAAGAGATCATATGTGGCAAGTGAAAGAATTCAAATATATTAAGGTACTTAACACAGAGTATAAAATTATCAGTGGTGTAATTGCATGCCAAATTTTCAGTAAAATCCTACAAATTCTAGTTCTCTTAACCCTATTGAGGGGCGAGTTTTCTTCCAAGCAGCTGCATCCACAATGCTATTTCACTCAGGCTAGATCTTCCTTCACCTTCTCTTTTGTATCAGCTGTATGTACAGACAAACACAGAAGAGTCTAATTTTCAGGCCTTCCTGTAGCATTTGAGGAACAGGTCATGTGAGAACTATATGACTGAGCAACAGCAGGAAGCACTGGACTTGTAAATCAAAGCTTTTGCTGAAGGATATTAGGTCAAGGAAAGCTGGGGATTATCTGTATGTGTGAAGATTGCTGTGACAAGCCTTATCTTGAGGGTATAAATATCAAGAAATAACCCTTTTCAAATAAATGTAAATTGCTGAGATTACTTAACAAGAAATATACCAAATATCTTGTGTCTTTTCAGGAAGAACTAGAGGCAAAGGCTAAAGCTGACAAGATTAAACTTGCATTGGAGAAACTGAAGGAAGCCAAAGTTAAAAAGGTGAGCCTTAACATAGTAAATGCTACCATAAGAGCTACCACCTAAGTATCTGTTAACATTCTTCTTAATAATGAAGTTCTTACAAAAATGACTAGGCTTTTCCATATATTTTATCTGTAAAGATATTCTGTGGAGCTCTCATCATCCACCTCGAGAGAACTGTCTGGGAGAATGCTACCTCCAAGGAACTTATTTTTTAGAGGACTTGGAAAGCACTGTCTCTTTTTCTTTTTTTCACTGTTGGGGCAAATCTCACTGTTCTGATAAGTTCCTTTAGAGAAAGTGGAGTGTACATCAACAAGTTGCTTACTTATGCTGGGCTGATTCCAGGAGTATTAAACTTTTCTTTTACAGTGGATGTGAATTTAGCTAATCCCTATTAAATTAATGAGGGTCTTCTTGCTAAATCTTTTCACAGCAGTGTAGTAATGTACAAGGATAATAGAAATTATTTTAGACCAACAAATTAGAAAGCTTCCAGCCAATGTCTGCACTGTGCTGCAGTGTGCCTTGTAATTATGCCCACTCATCCTGAACTAGTGCTGCAGCTGAACTCAACAGAAGCTGCAGGTGTTCAGTAACTCTGAATAATGGATGTGAACTAAAAACAGTCATGAACTTTCAGTCTTGCTTAAAGGAGATGGGGAGTGCTGGAGCCTGCAGAGCTTCCAGGAGGAATGGATGCTTCCAGTAAATTTGGGACTGTCTAGACTTGAGATGGTTCCCACAGAGCACTTTATGTTCATGTACAAATGCTACTTCTGGGAGAATGTCTTGGGAGGATTTCACCAATGTTGACTTTGTAAAGCTCTATAACTGAAGTTATGACTGTTCATTGGTCACCCTCTTTTCCTTGTAATATTAGTAATTCTCCTTTGGGAGACTTTTTTTTCCCCAACTTTTTTTCCCACCCTGAATATTTGGAAACAAACGGCAGAAGTAAGGTTCAATCTTGTGACTGTATCACTATAATGAAATTACTATGTCATTCTTGAATTCAAAATTGACAAAATATTGTCAAGAAAACTGGTTTTCTCTCTTTTACCAAAAGTGGAGGGCACAGAGGGCAGGGAGGATGGTGAAAAGCAAGCTCACAGCCCTGGACTTCAGGAGAGCAGACTTTGGCTTCTTCAAAGATCTGCTTGGAAGAGTCCCATGGGATAAGGCCCTGGTGGGAAGAAGGGACCAAGAAAGCTGGTTAATATTTAAAGATCACTGCCTTCAAACTCAAGAGAGTTCCATCCCAGTGGGGGATGATCATGCAGTGTCATGAAGATGATCAGGAGTATCTCTCCCGTGAGGAAAGGCTGAGATAGCCTAGGGAAGAAACAGCTCTGTCTGGTGCTTGTTTATCTCTAGAAAAACCTCAAGAGAGGGTGCAAAGAGAATGGAGCCAGGCTCTCTTCAGTGCTGCCCGGTGATGGGACCAGAGGCAATGGGCACAAATCGAAACACAAGAGGCTCTGAACACCAGGAAGCACTTCTTCACTGTGAGGGTGGCTGAGCATGGCACAGGTTTCCCAGGCAGGTTGTGGAGTGTTCCTCCTTGGAGATAATAACAAACCATCTGGACAGGGTCCTGGCCAAGAGGCTCTAGATGGCCCTGCTTGCCCAGGTGACTGGGCTGCATGACTTCTAGAGGTGCCTTCAAATCTCGGCTGTTTTGTGATTCTGTGAAGATGGAAGCTGCATGCATGTTTCTGAGCAGTCAGTTAAAACCAGACAAAAATCCCCTTTTGCCTTAAACATGTTAGATTATGCACGTACAACATTTCTTTTTCTTTGTAATCTGCACTATGGCTCGTCTTATTTTACAGATGATTCTTCTTACAAGGATTGGAATCAAAACAAGTTCATTGTTTTTCGTTACATTTGTTTTTGCTTTTCAGAGATAGTGTAGATTTTCTCTTGGGGATCATAACTCTGCTTCTACCTGACCTTTTACATAGATTGTCTCTACAGAACCAAAGCTTCTTAGGCACACATTTTTAAATAAAGAACTATTGAAACAAGACTATATGAAAAAGTCCTCCCAACTCACCAGCAATGTACAGACCTTGTAGAGAATTTTTCTACTGTTTTCAGTACGAATGGAGCATTTTAGTACTTTCTGATAATGTATTTCCTGTTCTATCACATTTTATGTACTTCAGCATTTTCTTGCATTGTTCCTCTCTGAAGAAAGTTCACTCTGTTTCTTGTTTAACAAATACTTCGCCATATAAAGAAGTAATGAGTGTCTTAGGTTAATTTGGTCAATGTAAGTAACTCATAAGGGGAAGAGAAGGAGCAGCCACTGATCTTTTCTCTGTGGTGGCCAGTGACAGAACCCTAGGGAATGGCCTGGAACAGGCCCCCCAGGGAAGTGGTCACAGCACCAAGCCTAACAGTTCAAGAAACATTTGGACAATGCTCTTGGGCGCATGGTGTGACTCTTGGGGTTGTCCTGTGCAGGGCCAGGAGTTGGACTCGATCCTGATGGATCCTCTCCAACTCAGCATATTCTGCGAACTCATTTGTTTTCTTATTGATGACTGTTGGACTATGGCCCGTCTTAGTACAATCCAGTTTCAGGTTATTCTGTTGGCATGACAAGATTCTTCCATTCTTTTTCTATTTAAAACTAATTTTTCCACATTTGTAGCTTGCATTAAGGACGCTCTGTCCTTTTGTACTTGGTTTCCCTATCAAGCATTTTCCTTAATTGCACATGTAGTAGATTTAGAGAAGAGATTAACTTCTGCTTTTGCTCCCTAGCAATTTCACCTTTCCTGAAGTCATGCATAGGACAAGGTTCAATTTTCTTTTTAGAGAAAGGGTCTTTATTTTGGTGGCATTATAATGTGAAAACTTCTGAGCTGTTTTATCTTCCCAGCTTGCTGTGGGACAGGATGCCTTTGAATCAGTAATAACCTTCAGCCTTGATCTTTCTTATCTGTGTTAGCAGATTCAGACTAGTCTTTTTCTTGCTTCTGAAATTAACTGACTCTTCTGTGACTTTGTTCTCAGCTTGTTATCAAGGTGCACATGTACGATAACAGCACAAAGTCTCTAATGGTGGATGAGCGTCAGGTGGCACGGGATGTTTTGGACAATCTCTTTGAGAAAACCCATTGTGACTGCAACATCGACTGGTGTCTGTATGAGATGTACCCAGAGCTGCAGATTGGTAAGTGGTGTAGTGATGTAGCACATAGCAAATAGATATAGTGCTGGTAATCTTGAAAGATCAGGTAAATGTTGGTAATCTTGAAAAGATAACAACTTTTCTCCTGCCCATGTGTCCCCTGGCATTGGAACATCACAGACTCTAAGCTGAGGGACGCTGCAGGAATGTATTTGGTGTGTTCTTGCTGTAGAAATGAGTCCACTCAGCTGTGCTGTGACCTGCAGAAGGCTCCTTGCTTGTCACCATTTCCATTATTTTATTTTACACAAAATGAAGGGGCCATGGGAATTTCAAGGTGATGACAAACCTGAACACAATACTCAAATCTACTTTTTGAAGAGAGGATGCAGTGCTGGAGTGCTGTCAGCAGGCATATGTTACATACTGGCCAAACAAATGTCATTAAACAAGACTCTGTGAGAAGTATTTCAGTCATTTTTAATGCTTTTCACTTGTGGTAATCATTTCCTTAAGTGTAGCTGTGTACAGGATATTGCTCTGTGATGGGGCTGCAGCTCTGCTGATGGTAAGTTATGACTTATGGAGTAATTAACCTGGCCTCCAGGTCCTAGGAAACAGCTGTGCAAAACTTATAAATTGTTCTGTGCAACATGAGTCTTGTTTGAAAAAGGCTTCAAGGTTTCTTTCATTAAGAACAGAGTATTCTCTAGTTGTGAATTATTTCAGAATCTTTTTATTTTCCAGACTGAAAAGGTATTGACATCAAAAGGAAAAGGAAAATTGCTACAGCTGTCTTTCAGACTCACATTTGACCTAGAGGAATAGGAAATTGTCAAACAGCCTTTAACATATTCAGTTTACAGTCTCCCAGCAGAGATGAGAAAATTCACAAATAAAGTAAAATATCAATATTGCACTTTAAATGAGCTCCAGGTATAGTCATTCAGCTAAACTAAATGAAAGAAATTTAAAAATAACTGGAAAAAATCCTGATGGGTCATGAGCAAGCAGATGCTCATCTGCTTGTAAGAGTGGCACAGAAGTTTGCTGCCAATCTGTTCTTGCTATTTGATTAAGATAATGATGCTGCATTCTTTTGTACCTGCTTATCTTAACTAAGGAAAGACTGGAAATGTCATTTGACTGTAGAAATCTCACAAAAGTCACTGAATAATTTTGGAGTGTTTTCCTGTCTTAGAAAGTTGCTCCCTTTTGTCCAGTGTGACTTGGACAAACGTGTCAGAGTATTAGGATGACAGCACATAAACAGATTGTTTTCTGAATCTCCATAGTCATGAAAAATAATGTACTTGTGTGTCTTCATAATCTGAGTAGACATTTGAATTTCCCATCATGTGATTAAAACTGAAGATATCGGGGAGATCGTTTGCTACAAACATTGGGGTTAATGGTTAGAATTGTTTTGTAAAAATTACTTGTGCTACTTTAGTCCCAGCTAATGCTTGGTGCTTTGGGTTAGTGTTAGGGTATTGGTATAGGAAGGAATTACTCTCATAATGAATAAAAATTATTTTAAAAGCCAGGACAGAAGAAAAGTACCAAAGGAAATAAACCTGTATCTGGTTCAAGAAAAAAGGAAAAATCTATTAACTCTTGAGTAGTGATCTATTACCAGGTCCAGATCTGCTGAGAATGGAGCCTTTTTGTTTGCAGAAGGCAGTTTCAATATGAGTGGAATGGTACATGTTCTTTCTTCTGCTTCCAATGCACAGTAACATGTAGTTAATTTTGTTCAAAATCAGAACAATGTGAGCTATTCTTTATTCTTGTCAGTATACTTCTTGGCTGTTCTAGATAGCTTTATTACTCTCAGCACAAAGACAGAACTTTTCTGCACTTCATCTTTCTGCCTGCTTTCAACATCAGAATTAAAGAGAATAAAATTACATTTACTTTAAGAAGCAAATCTGAGCGGCAAATACTTCCTGCTGAACTGAAGGTCCAAGCTACTTTTATATCACAAGATCCTTGACAGGTTGTCTTAAATAGAATGCTATTTTGAAAGACTATCATTGCAAATAAAATAAACTACAATTTTAGATTAATTACATGTTAAATATCACAGATAATCTCAGTAGTGAGATGGTGAGGTAACACTGGGCTGTTACATACTAGCATGTATTTTGCAATAAAGACTATTGTCTTATAATAGGCATCCAGATTTGGCTTTTTTTAGGAAAAATAATTATTAAAAAGACCCTCCTGAGGATGAGAAAATCACACCTTTCATACAAGAAAATCCTGGTGCAGCAAATGAGCAAACAAAAATATGTGTGGCAAAAATTAGTGTTACTCTCTGAGAATTATTTGATGGCTATCTTGAGCTATAAGGTACTGTTCACCCTTCAAACCATTAACTGGGTTTTATATAGTGCTTTCCATTTCCAGTGCATTGCAGAACTATCAGTTGCTAAATGAAGAATGTTGTGTTGTTGGTGTTAAAAGTTACCCTGTACACATGAACTGGTCCTGAAGCTAATCACATTCTGTGAATTTAATTAATTCACAAAATATAGGTTGGATGGGATGTACTAAAACCTTGTCGAAAGTAACAAGTGTTAAAGAAAGCCTACGAAATATATGCTCTGTTACCTCCTCTGATGCTAGACCAATCTAGGCCATTGGAAGATGTGATCATCACAGGCCAATGAAATGGGAGTACAGCTATTCCCAGGAAGCTGCCAAAATCATACCAAAAATTGGAGCTGGGTGAATTCCCTATCCCAGTACTGAATTTGTAGAAAAGTGCCGGTTGGGACCCTCCAAAATGACCTGTCAAGTTATGCTGAATTCCTTTTCCTTTAAAGGAGGTTTTATGTTACTGTTCAGCTACTTTATATAGATGAAACTGAAGAGGAAGAGATTGGAGTTACCTAATCTCACCATACCCTGTGGCTTTCCTGAGTGGAGGACTGGGCAGACCAGGAAGGGACAGAGGTGACATTAGGTCTCTCACATCCCTGGTAAGGTTTCTAACTGCAGAGATGCTGGTTGAACCAGTATATCTTCATATCAGTTCTCAGACTGTCTTTGTATTTTCTCTGTTTTGCTATTTGTGGTTTTAAATACAATTGCTTGAGACCAAGCATTTTATTTTCAGTGCACAAAATTCTTCCTGCTGGCAAAAAGCAAATTCTCATTGTAAAAGAAGTAAAGCAAAAAGACAAGGAAATACATTTTTACTTTTTTTTTTTTCATTTCTTTAGCCAAAGTGAATATATACCCCTTCTCCCTCCCCCCCATCTGCGATACTGCAAACATTAAAAAACCCAGAATCTATCAAAAGCTGAAAGCCATGAAAAACATGGGTGTAACCATCTACTCCTGGTGGGTCACTATTTCCATCCTTTGCAGTCTTCAAGCAACAGCACAGGAGCATGGCAACAGCTACATAAGACATCTTCTGTAGCTGCTTTGCCCTTCCATGTGACACGATTTCATGTGTGTTTTGCACCCATCTGTGCAGTGATAAAGACTGCTGGACTGTCCAGCCCTGAGTGAACATCAGATAATGATTACGTTCTTACACAGGAATTTCTGCAGGCTCAGGAGAGGGGAGAAGCAGCTTGAATGTCTTACATTATCTTCTCTGTCTCTCCAGAAAGGTTTTTTGAAGACCATGAAAATGTTGTTGAAGTGTTATCAGACTGGACTCGAGACACTGAGAATAAGATTCTGTTTTTGGAAAAAAGTCAAAAATATGCTTTATTTAAAAATCCCCAGGTAAGCTAACAAGGTATTTGGATAAGAGTCTAAACTTAGGTCATTTAGTCTGCATGCTGCCTGTTGCAGTGATAATTTGCTTTCAGCTCTGTCAGTTCTGAATTAGAGAAAGCAAAACTTGTATTTTCAACACAAAATCTACCAGGATATTGAATGCAAGGATGTGAAAATTGGTGTTTTCTATTTTTTTGCTGATACTATTTTAGAGTCCTGTCTGTAGAGGCAAAAACTGAAGCATGTAGTTCACCTCTGTGCTTGGGCACACAGCTCTTAGAACTGGGTGAGATGGCACAGCTATGAGAACCTGGCCTTTGTTATTACTACAGCTTCTCCACTATTCCTGCTGATGAATAGCAACATTTCCTTGAAGGTCCAGTTTTTGCCAGTTGTACATGAAACTTCATAAAGAGTATACTGAGTACTACAGAGGATTTACTGGATTTTTTATACTAAGGAGAAGAATTGGATGAACTTGTGCACATTAGCTTTGTAAAGGAGGGTCTGCACACTGAATTGCATCAAGTTATTTAGATAGGTGTATACACAAATGGTTTTATTTCTTGTGCCTTGTGGTTAAACCTGTATGTACAAACATCCTAGACCATGCAGTTGCTGGATGTCAGCTGACTGTTAGTTCGCTGAGCATCTGGTTTGTTCGTAAGAGCTACAAGAGAAAAATGAGCAATTCAGCATTGCCGAAAAAAATGAGGCAAATATGTAATTTGGCAGCAAATCTCACCAAGCTGCTCATTAGGAAGTTGTTTTTTTATAGAATGAGCCAATGTTTCAAATGAAAACTGCAGAAAAGAAGTTTCCTTCATTGGCATAAGTATCCACAGTCAGGGAAGGAAAACTTATCCAGCAGTGTACATGGATTAATGTTGATTTTTAATATGAAACAGCAAAGCCAAGTTTGGAAATAAAGCATGGTGGCTCAAAGTGTCCTCATTTCTAGAGCACACAAACCTATCCAGCAGCAGAAGTTGGACTGCACATTTGATTCATACACTGTAGTGTTGTTTGGGCAAGTGGCTTAGAGCAAGGCTCTGAACCTCAACAGGAAGTAAAATTTCGATGAATATTCTGCTCTGATGAATATTGCATCTTGGTTGCAATGAAGTTTAGAAACGAATGTGACCTAAACCAAAACCAGACCAAAGTGTAGCTCTGTCCTCATGTCTCAGCTGGATCTGGACACATCTGCAGTCATTGAGCTTTAGCTCCTGTGTGGTAAGCTCTAAAATGAACAGTCTAAGGAAACTGGATCAATTGTGACTATCACACTCTTGAAATACTTTGCCAGTAATAAAGTCTGACCATCTGTCAGGCGTGGTAAACTCAAACATTGTGAACGGGGAGAATAGTACAGTCTTATCAGCACTTTGTGGCAGAAAGTAATCGGTACTGTACAGAGCTCACACTTGATACTGAAACATGCTAAAATACATGATCTGCAGTGAGTCCCTGAGAAGGTAAACCAAGCGGAAATGCTGAGTTGTGGGGGATAGGGTGTATGATTACACAGCTAACTACTTAGGGAAATTATGGTGTAACCAATGGGAAACTGAAATCCTGTGCTCTGAGACTATCCTCAGTATATTCACCCTCCTCCTAGCTCAGTCGAGGCTGCCACTTAAAACTCATTTTGGGAGTACAGAAATTGCAGAATGCTTTCTTTGACACACCCAGTGGTGCTAATGCAGAAGAAGTTGAATTCCTTGTTGGTTTTATTTCATGCTCATTCTGTTGGAAGTGTTTTGTGGAGACCTTACAGTTTTTTAACTTGCAGATATTTTTCTGGGGAAAAAAATGAGGCAAATTCCAAAGGTGGCCAGGTGTCTACAGTTTATTCTTAGACAAATTAGTGATACAAAATTTTCATTACAGAGATTTGACGCAATTAAGTGCATTAAAAAAATCTTATAAAGATGGGCAGATGCCTTCCTGAAACAAGTGGACCTCTGGAGAAGGTCTGTGACCTGTGCCAGTGTTTATTGTTTTTTTCTGTGAACTAGTTGTAGACCTGGTATAGATTAAACATCAAGTAATTAAATATGTTTCATTTTCTAAGGGGCAATTTAGATTCAGAAATGCAGGATTTATTCTCTGTGTGCTGGCAGTATGATGCTCAGTTAACGGTAGTGGCTTTTTTTGAAGATTGTCTTTCTTGTCGTGCAGCACTTGGTAGTATTTTTCTGCAGCTTTGTTTCTGAAATAATTTTAAAAATATTTGGAATACCTGTTAGAAAAAGCTTCTGCAAAATTCTCAGGTGTCCCCCTCACCATGAAGACAGACACACTTTTGCCCTCTGCTCACTATGGTATAATAGACCCTGCGGGGAACTTGCAGTAAAAGACTGTTCCATGAATGTCATCAGTAGCTCATCTGCAGAGAGGGAGAATCACAAGTCTGTGACTAAAGAGTGAAACAAAAATACATACTGTTACATGGGCAAATAAAGAGAACCTTTATAACATTGGAAAGGTGATACTTTGTCATATGGTTGAGTGATGCTGGTTTTCTCTTGAAAGGTTGTCAGGTCTCAACACTACTTTTCAAAAAACTCAAAGAATAGTTCTCAGCTAAAAGATACTCTAAAAGGAAGAAAAATGAAGGAAAATGGTTGTTTTTAAAGTGTAGCTGAATCTAATCTCCTTGCTGTAAATGCTGGTCATACTCTTAGAACACTGTATTTTACTTCTGTTTGCATGAACTTCGATTTCCTATGTTTTTCTTTTGATAAAATCAAACAGGCAATGCCACCTGCAAGTGCGTGCGTTTGTTTGTTTGTTTGTTTTATGGTTATTGGATGGTATTTATGAAAATTACTGAAAGTCTGTACAGTGAGTACTTCATGCGTTTGCTCCCTCAAATGTAAGCCAAAAGCCAGAGCTACACCTTCCGATGGAGAACCCATACACTGAATTGATATTTTATTTCTTCTGAAAAGCAAAAGTTCTCAACAGTGCCAGAAGGAGGTGGAGTAAGAATTTGTAATGTCTTTCATAACAAGACAGCTATAGTGAGTTTCATGCTTGGATATTTATCTACTATCCACCACAGGTGATGCTTTTGTTTTTCACCAGCTTGGTCACATTTATGAATCAAGGTTTTCCTTTTGTCGCCACTGTTACCCAGTGATGAAAAAATAAAAGGGTGTCAGGGAGCCTGGTTATTGAGTATGCTGGCAAAAGTGCAAAGAAATAGAAGTGAGAAAAGGGAGGTGTTTTTCACTGCACTCCCATTGTTTAGTAATCTTAATTTCTCTCTCTTTTTTGGGGTTTCAAAAGAGCTTTGCCTTTAGCTTCATGTATTTTTTTACTTTCATGGTCTTCAGAGCAATTATAGGTATCTTCTAACATTTTTAATGTGCAGTTTTCTAGGGGACGCACCGTGGTATGAGTTGCAGATATGACCGTGTTCTGTTTTATTTTTTCTGCACAAACCATGCTGCATTGAGTAGCTGTTGCAGTGAGTGCGTATGGGATGTGAGCTGGTTCTCACCAGCTCAGTTCTTGCCTCGTATTTTTTGCAGGTTGGATGAACATAAGCAGGCAGCCCATTGCTCAAAGAAGGTAGTCATGAGTATGAAGCAGCTGCCTTGTTTTATGCACACTGTCTGATCTGTGCTGTTGTGGATTTTTCAGATCTTCTGGAAAATCAGTTTAAGAGCTTGAAAGCAAAAATACAACCTAAGTGTAAGAAGAAGCAGAGGGAGCATGCTGTCTTGGAGAACCTGTTTTTTACTATTTACTGATCAGTAGTTGCTGCTGCATTCCCACTTGGATGGGTCTGTGTATGGAAAAAAGTGAAAGGTGTGAGAGAGGTGCTATTTCTAAAGGAAAATATTTTTTTGAGTATAGAGACATAAACACCAATCAGAGAGTTTGATAGTGCAGTAGTTAAGGCTACTGTTTCTACCACAATCCAGGTTTGCTTTGCTTACATGCCAACATAGATGTTCTTGGAAACTACTGAAAACACTTTCTGTCTTCCACTGTTTGAGGGTTGTACAGTGCAGAGAGATACAGTCTGATTTTTATTTTTAACTGCCTTTCCACACAAAAGGAGATGGCTGTATCCCTAAGTGGAAAGGTTGTATGGATAGACTTGTATTTGAATGTAAGAAATAGTTAATTCTCAAATCTGTCAATATTTGTAGAAAGCTGCCCTGTAGCTACATCTTGTCCCACTAATGACCTGACATCCCAAACCACACATGAGTTTCCCAGTGGTGTCCTCACAGAGGAAAGAGCTTGCCTTTTATCATGACCTCTGACTACTGGACTTGAAATGATCTCTTCTGGACACATGTGGTTTGCCTCTCCTAGGATGAATGCTTCCGATCAAAAATAGAAGACCACACAGTGATAAAACAAGTACAGTGTACAGTCTGCTCCCCAGGTTTTTAGCCACTGACAAATAATAAGTACCATGTACTTCCAGATTTCAGAACAGAGACATAAAGGAGGTAATCAGTAATAAATGAAGTGTGTGTTGACAGGTGAAAGATGACAGTGTACATCTGTGTAACATTCGGTTAGGTGACAGAGCCCCATTTTCCTAATGAAAAAGCTGTGGCTTTTCATTAGAGATCCAACATGGATATCCTTACAGACTTTCTCTCTTTACTACTGATTATGTCAGTACAGGGTGGTCTGGGCTTCTGCTAAATAAATGCCAGATGCCTGAATGTGAATCAGTTGTAATCAGAGGAACTTTGTTTCTGTATTAACAATCCACAGAAGGCTGACTGAGTCAGATGGATGCTCTCCCCACTAGTAGTAAAGTTGATGAGCCAAGCCTTGTTGAGACAGTGATAAGGTGTACTTACCTTGATAAATCTTCATTGTGTATTTTAGGGGTTGTACTAGATCTTTATAATGATCTAGAGAAGAATTCTTACAGCTTGCATGTCTCTCTACTTTCCAAATCCATCCCAGTGTCTGGAGGCCCAACTCAGCCTGACAGTGAGCCCTGGGGTTTCAGGGCTGCAATAATGCTGCCTGTCAAGAGGAGCTGTTGCACATGCACAGAGCACTGGGCTGCAGCTGCTCAGAACAGTATCTTTTTTCAGAGGCATTGTCACTCAGTCAGGTCTATGGTTCTGGACTGCATAGGCAGGCATCGCTCTCTGGGTTGTACTGAGAAGACACTTTTAAGTGGGTCTTGTTTTGAGCTGATTTGGATTTTTTCCCACTCTGAATATTGTCTTTAGATTTAGCTGCAAAGCTGTGGTCCTTAGTGTTTGCTTACCTTCAGCTGTGGACTAAAAATATGTCCAGGCAGTCTGAAGCCAGCTGCGTTTCCTAGGATAACTGTCTGTTGTATTGAACGTTAAAGTTTCTCATACCATAGACATGGTATCAGCATAGGCCAAACTGCAGGTGTCTGCATTTCTGAACTCCCCTGGCTGACTTAATGTGAACTTTTAAGAAAGCGGTTTTTAAAGAACTGGTTTTTTTTAAAGAAGAGGTCTGAGATCCAGACCTCTTCTGCTTCCTCTCCTGGTGCCCCTCCAAAAACAGTCTGCTCTGAGGCTTGCATTCTGGCAGACAGCTGTTCACAGCACTGCTTGGAAAAGAAGATGTGGTTGTGTGGAAGAGGAGGGTTTCACTTCAGATAAATTGCATTGCTGTAAATGTGGTTTGCTGGCAGGGCAGATTTCCTGCTAGTTTCTTTCTTTCTCATGCTATGGCAACAGTGTGTTCCTTCATTTACACACTTCTTATTTGTGTTTTGGTAATGTTTGCATTTATGTTGCAGTTTAGGTGTTGAGGAGTTCTAGGTATGTAAATATGTTGTCACTTTCTCATAGTCTTAAGACTTGAAAAAATAGAGATGAAAAGTCAGACAAACTGAAAAATTATAAATCATAAGAACTCTTGAGTGTTACCATTCTAGCCTCAAGGCCATGGATCCAAATGCTACTTGATGCATCCATCCTTGATCTCCCTGCTTCCTTCACACCCAGCTGCCTTACAGTCTGCAGGCAGCTGGCTCTGCTTGTGTGGCCCTGCTTGCTGTGAAGCAAAGCCACTGCACATGCTCCAGCACACAAGTCCTAGCATCCTTCCCACTTGTCAGAATTTGCACTTATGTCCAAGTGCTCTCCTTTTGTCCATGTGTACAATGCAGATGGATGCAGACTGGTTATTGCTGTTTAACAGTGGGTGAATTTGTTTTTATGGGCGAGCATGTCCTTGAGGCACTGTGGTTCCTTGTTTGTGGGGTGGGTAGGCACCGGGTTCTCTGAGGGCAGCCGCAGCTTCACAGCCCTCTGGCACAGAAACGGAGGAGTGCAGGCTTTGCTTTCAGTAGGCTGGAGCATGTGTGCCAAGATATCATGGTGAACATTTCTTCAGATTTCTTCTAGATTTTTAAACAGTTTCTTCACTGCATAAAAGTACTTCGAAGAGCATGACTGCAAAAGTAGAAAGTAGTAACTTTGGATAAAGGCTTTGGCATATAAGCACTTCAACTAAAAATTAAGAGCTGAGTTATATCCAGAGTGCAAGATATGAAGCAAGCAATTTAAATTGGGTTGTAGGGAAAATGCTTTCTAGCCTTTTGATACTGCATTGTATTCATTGTATATCAGCATGCAATCAAATGTTAGGTTCTCTACCTAATATAACCTGTAACAATATAGGAAGCAGTGAAAATTGGAATGCTAAAACCCAAACCCATTGATCCAAACAGCCAAAAACATAAGCCACTGGTTTTAATTTTTGGAGGCTGTATATACATGGGCAAAAATAATCTTGTATTACTTTTGAATTATATTCAGAATAAAGAATTAAAATTCATGAGCAGGCAGGTGTGATTAAACTTTCCTGTAAGAAGAGTCCATAAGCATCTGTCTCTTGCACCTACTTGTTGGGTATTCAGTATTGAAAGACTCAGTAACTATTGAGTGAGTTTGTAACAATCTAGTTAATTGTATTGCCGGCTTTATAATGAACATGAATTTCTTTTGTGTCTTCGTCAGAATTTCTACCTGGCAAACAAAGGGAAGAAAGAAAGCAAAGAAATGAATGATAAAAACAAAGAGGCTTTGCTGGAGGTAAGCCAACTTATTAGGCTGATGATGCAAATGTCGCCAAAACTCTGCTACCATTTGCATCTGGTCTGCAACAACAGCATTTAGTTCTTTGTGGGAAATAGTGTAACAACAGGAAGTTCTGTGATCATTGGCGTCTTTGTATCTCGGGTTTAATATGTCGACTTTCTTCTGCATCTGCTACTCCTCATTAAAATGCAGATTGTTCACTCTTAGGCCAGCCCTTGGGACTTTTTATTGTTAGTAAGGTTGATCAGTACTGAACAATTATCTTTAGGTTAGAAGTGGATTTACTTCTCAACTTATTAGCTGTACTACAACAGAAAAAGACCTATTCACTTTTCCAGAAAGTCTGTTTCATCTCTTGCCTTTCCTGCTCAAGTTTTGCTTCAGATTAAGGCTTGAAAGAGAAAAATCCAGAGCTATTTGAAAGAAAAGATTACCACAGTTCTGCATCCAAGCAGTTTGGTAAAAGCTTACAAAGGAAGTGCTTTTCTCGGGTGACTGAGGACTCACATTTCAAAATTAGTGCATCTCATGAAGGCACCAAATGTTAACCAGCAGAAATCCTGGTGAATTCTAAATGAAAGCATTAAGTGATAAGTGTGTTGGCATTAAAAATTACCCAACAGTATGTCCTCCAAGCAAACAATTAGTATATCTGATTAAACAGTGTTTTAAATGCTAGCATGTATTTCAAAGTGAAGGCAGAGAGTGAGCTGTTTTTACAGCTCTGAGCAGTCTCTAAAGAATCCCTCTAACAAGGTATTTCTCTACAGAACCTGTAAATACTGCAATGGAGAAAAAACCCAACAACAGTACCAGCCACTCTGTCCTATAGCCTTCACTGAGCACATCTATGTCTAGCTAAAAGTCTTTGTAGGTTTTTGCTTGACCCTAAAAGGTGGAGGTTTTGCAAGCCTTCTTTATCAGTGTGAGCACCCAACATTAGCTTGGAAAAGTTCCCTTTGCCTGTCTAGGGTGTTCATCTCCCTAGTAACTTCATTCCCCATGTTCATATGTTCACTGTCACAAGAAGTGTCTTTATTTTTCAAGGCAGCATTTTTCTGCTATATATTGATAGGATTGTGCTTAAATGGATTTATTTTGTGCATTATTATTCTTGTTGCATAGGAAAGCTTCTGTGGGACGTCTGTCATTGTGCCAGAGCTTGAAGGGGCCCTTTATTTAAAAGAAGATGGAAAAAAGTCCTGGAAGAGGCGTTATTTTCTTCTACGAGCTTCTGGAATTTATTATGTACCCAAAGGAAAAACCAAGGTCAGGAAGCCAAATAATCCTTTTAGCAATAAAACAATTCGTGGAGGGGAGAGTGTAGAACTCCCAAGGTGACATTTGAAGAGCACTGTCTGGTGCATCTGAGAGGGTTGCAGTTTCCATGGTTCAACTTTGACTACACCAGTTGTGCAAATACTAGAGTGTAGTCACTGAATCCTGTCACATTTCTCTCCTTTTGATTTCTAGGGACAGATAAAAGCATTAATAAAATAGTGCTCCTCCGGAAAGCAGGAGGGTAAAGAAAAACAGCATAGTGCCTGTCAGCTGGTGGTATGCTGCCAAAATGCTTCAGTGTTACATGGGTTCCCTGTGAAAGTATGTCTTAAAAAGCTGTCAAGTAAACTAATTTCTTGTCACAAAAAAGGTAGAATTTTACTTTGCTTGATACTGACTTTCTGCACCAGTAACCAGCATATGAAATGCTGTACTTTTTTACTACGGTGATCTGTACCTAGAGAATGTGTTGTGTCTTTTATGGCTTTTTAAGATGCCCTTTGTGTAGGAAGAAGTGAGACAGAAGCATCTACCTGGCTGAATCAAATTCACTGACATTTAGTATTACAAGATATTTAAAGAGTCTGAATTGCCAGCACTGGATGTATGGCACATAAGGGCAGCAGGCTTTTCATTTCCACCGCGATGAGGTAGAACAGTGGATTCTGGGACTGGTGGTTATTTTTTTGAATTCTGAAAACCACTTCTGTTACCATTTGCAGCTCTGATAATGCTTCATATTTAGAAATGCTGCTGCTGGTGGTGAGCTTTGCTGTTATGATTTGTGCTTTGCAACTTAAATCTTCTGCTATTTCCTGACTAAATTACAAAGGAAAAAAAAATTTATCTTGTAAAGGAATGTCATGCTGCTGCTCCAGTGACCTGTGTTTATAATCGAACCACAGTGAAATACAGATCACCTTGCTGCTTTCACAGCAATTTATTTTGACTTTACCTGACCCTGAGATAATGGCTTTCATACCTCAAATCAGGTTGTACACACAACATCCTATCAATTAGGATCTAGAATGCTATTTAGAAGGCACTTAAGGTGGAAAAAGTATAAGAATAGTCAAATGCCAAGTCCATCTTGGACATTTCCTTGTAGCATGCCTCAACAGTGACCAGTAGTACAGTGCCAAAGCAAGGCAAGCATGTCCTGATAGTTACTCAGCCTTTTTTCATTATCTAGTGATACCTTTTTCAGTGACCTTTCATCATAGTGCAGATGAGGAAAGTGCTTTCTTTTTTCTTGGTAGGCTGTAAACATAGGCTCAGATGGAGCCACACAGTCCCCTTGTAACAGCTGTTTAACACTTTACTGCCTGTTTGTCATTACAGCCTGTGTAACACTCTGAACCACCCTGCCTATAACTGAGCCATTTTTTGGAACTGTGTGAGCACTTTAAAATCACTATATTACCACCATGAATCTAGTTCTGTAGGAGATAGTCACAGCTCTTTAAAATGGTAGCACAGTCAACTATTTGCTCCTGCATCTGTAACAGCCTTCAGCAAAAGGATGCTTATGTCCATGTCTTAGCCATTCCAGAGGAAGTCAAGTCTCTTAGCTCAAATCCATGCTTAATGGGGATCTAAGTGATTACTGCACTCTGTATTGGAACAGCTGAGGATCAGGTACGCGTGTCTGTTGTGGAGACAGTAATCTCTGGGACCTGAGCAGGATGCAGTGAGGGTGTTAAACATCTTAAAGCAGTGCAGTAGAATTCAGTAGAGCTCTTCAGTTAAAGCCCTTAAACTATGAGAGTTCATCCCTTGCCAGGGTGGGATGAAAAGTGCACGTGCACCTTGCACATCATTCAGTTGTGGGTAGAGTCGTTCTTTCTTTGAGGTACAGAAACATACAGTTGGCAGACAATAGTATATTCAGCTGCTGCAGTTGTTTTAAAATTTATCATATGTATTTGTGTTTTCACTTATTACAAAAAAGTAAAGAAATCTGGCATACCTTTGGCACTTTGTGCTGGCTGTAAAATACATAGCAAAGGTGAAAATACAGGAGCATGTTCAGATAATAATTTTACACACATGCTTGTGGTGGTTTTTGTTGTTTCAGGGTGATTTGTTAACAAACCAGCACCAGTCAGCACTGCTGTCTTAATTTCTTTCTTCAGCATTGCTCTACTTACATCCCATTCAAAAACGTGCTGTTAATGGACAGGGTCACAAAGCAAAAGCATCAGAATTACAGATAATGAAAAAAATCTATTTCTGTTAATTGTGTTACTTTGTCGTGTTAATGTTGCTGTGTCATGTTAACATTGCAAAAATACTCATGATAAGCGCCTTTGTCCCTTGCATAAAAATCTGTTCCTTAGAAGATAATGACAACTGCATTCCTATTGGTCTTAATCACTATTGCCTGGTTCCTAAAGGAAAGGAACAACTCCTTATACTGCACGGATTTGAGCTCATTTAGGAACTTTAAAATGTTTGAAAAACCAAGGTCCACACACTCACTGACAAAATCTCTGGCATCATCAGTCACACTGGAAACAGAGAGAGCGAGAAGTTTCCCCACAAATCTTACTTGCAAACTCAATTTTTGAATAAAGCCAACTCAAGGGTATATTGTATGAAAATATCATTAAGAAGAAGAACAGCAGACAAGAACCATCATATGCATTTTATATCATACCCCCATATCATATTATACCCCATTCTTAGGGGTAGAGGGGGCTTGTGGTTTGTTGTTTTCTTTTTCCTTTTTTCCCCCACAATTTCCTGATTTCTCAGTTTAGCCTACAGTGACCATGTGAAATGGCTACTTCTGCGTTTCCACTCAAAGGATTGCAAAAGTTACTGTATGCAGAATTCTTCACTGAGAAACATGCCAGCAACAAACCTTGTTACTTTAGTAATATATTCTGAACAAGCAAATATGATAAACAGAAATGGAATGATGCCAGGAAATTTGAGAAAGTTCAAAGCAAAACAGATTAAATATATGCTTACTTCCTGATGAGGGTTTGTTTGTTATATGTACAAAAGAAAAACAAGCTCCCAAAGCAATCTAGAACACCAAACCTTCTTTCTCCACTCAGAGTTTTTAGGGTGTGGTTTCCTACTATGGTGTCCTCTTTGGCCATATTAGACATAAGCTAAAATCTCCACACAAAGCAGTGAAGCACAGCAAAACTAAGACAAGAGCAAAACATTGAACTGTGTTATAGATTATTCATAATATGTACCGACACCTTTCCAATTTTTATTTTAAGAAAACAGACACTTAAAATTAATCTTTGTTTTTTCAGTCAGCTTCCTAGGGTTACAGGTATAAAAATCATTAGCCTTCATGTACTTGAAAAAGGTCATATTAATGAGTTTCACATCAAAATTCAATTTGTTCTAACAATGATGGGCTTGGTTTTCATTTGTAGACGTCGCGGGATCTGGCATGCTTCCTTCAATTTGAGAATGTGAACGTGTATTATGGTTATCAACACAAAGTGAAATATAAGGCACCTACAGATCACTGCTTTGTCTTAAAGGTAATGTGCAAGGAAAATAAGTTCTGCAAATGTCACACCGTTTCTTTTATATGTAAACATGTTTAAGTTTGAAGCTCCAAGGATCCTGATGAGGTAGAATAACTCCTGCAAAATCACGTGTAATTTCTTCTTTGTTTCATTGTTATCAGCAACATACAATTTAGAACCTTAATTTTATTACTGATGTCTACCATGCATCTATAAAGTTGTCTTCAAAACAGGGTTGAATATGCTGACTGTTAGGGTGACTGGACATGTTTGGGCAGATGACACCCAGGGCAGATAATGAGAAGTCTGGCAGTCCCTAATTTTGATGTTATGACCATTATGGATTATACACTAAAAAGCATGTCTACTTTTTTTGTGGTGTAGTCATACCTGCCGAGGGGTTTGTTGAACTGAGATGCAAAATTTTGCAGGAATAGGCATCTCATATGTCCTGTTTTATTACACTGCTGTTTCTGGCAGGAAGGCAAAATATGTTGCTCATCCACTCATTTAAATCAATGCTTGCTCTTGAATACGTATCTCATTGCTGCCTCTCCAGGTAATAGCACTGCAAATAGGCTGGGAATTCTGCATTCCTCTTAGGAAAGGAAAAGAAGCCCATGCTTTTCACCTAGTTCAGATAGCAGAAATGAAGCTTTGAGGTTGCAGTAATTTGGCCTTGCTTGCTATCTGTCGTATCAGTGTGTACAAGACAGAAGATAATCTTGTTGTTGCTTTTCTTTTTAAAGGCGTGCAGTGCAAACAAAGTATTAGAAAACACTGTATCTTGCCATCTCAGAAAAAAAGTACAGGGAACATTCACATCAGAGGTCACTTACAGTACCGCATTTCTGGCTGTAGTTGCACTCTTAAAGCACTTTTTTATTCAGTTCCAAAATGTCTGCTGGCCTAATTTATATATCGCCAAGCAGAAGTGGTTTATAGACACAGATTTATTTTCTGAAACAGATGTATCTAATTAACACAGATGAACAGTTTTAATACTATAGTCCTCCACAAGACACTCTGCAAGAAACACAGGTGAGCTTTCAGAAGTTAACAGGTAAGCATGGCTTCTGGAAAATACAGTCTCTAATGAAAAAAAAGGAAAAGGGGAGCTGATGTAAAAAATAAGGGGAAATTGATTTTCTAAGCAGATGACTGGTCTAAGAACTATCTGACTAATTTAATAACAGTTACATTCTGTTCAGATGAAAATAAAAGCATGATTTTTGAATGTATGTAGCAATGTGTTTAACAGTTCACAATAGTCAAGTATACTTTCTGGACTTACTGCCATCTTTTCTGAAAAGAGGCATGCTCTTTACACTAGCAAAAAGTCACACCTCAGTTGAAATTCTTGCTTTATTTCATGTGTGATGTTAGTGCTGTACCTTCCATGTGAAATGGGAAGAACAAGATCAAAATCTCACACTGGAAAGCTTTATGTGTAATAGATTTATAAATGTATGAAACCTACTTAGCGAAACTGTTTGCTCTGATGCTTCTAAAAGGCGTTTGCAGTAGACTAGAATAAACATTGTATCAATAATTAGTTCTGAATGTAACTTAGTGATTAATAGATTATGTTACAGTGCTTGTTTTTCCTTTTAATTACTACAAATCATCATTTGGTAGATTCTTTACCCACTCAGTTTCTGACTTGGCTTTTTGTAATGGCTGATTTGCACTGGCTGGAGGTGGTCAGGAAGTACAGGCAAATATTGTTATCTTCGTATCTTCTGTTGTTTCAAAAGTGAAAGTCTCCCACTTAGGGTGGATTTCGGAGGGTGGTGCAGTGGAGAGTTTAACATTTATTATAATTTCTGTACATTAATTTTAATTCTATATATAAGTAGAGTATTAATTCTACTTTTTGAAACCATGGTGCTGAAATGAGTTCTCTTATATCTTTGTCTTACCTTTAGAGGTTGGAGCTGAGGATGTAATACATCTTGAGATCTGTGGGCTGAGGGAAAGAGCAAACTTAAATGTCAGTCTCTCTGATTAGATCCTTGGTGACACAAAAGTTTGTGGACAGTAACATAGAGCCATTTATCACATCACATTTTTTTCCTGTCTGGTTTTATCTGGAAGTCTCCCAGAAGAAAATATCTCTCTTGCTGGGAGACACTTGTCCTGACATGTCAAAGGAAAACAAACCATCATTCTTGAGGTATTTCTCACCCTGCCATATTTTGATAATGAAGTCCTCAAGAAGAAATAACAGTACTTTTGCAGACAGGTGCAGTGAGCAAAAGGCCATGGATTTAATGGGTAAACATTTGTTTTTATTACACTGGAAGACTAGTAAGTTTGAAGGAATTTGGATGCCCAGTTCAAATTTCCAAGCCAGTTGGAAATTTCTTCACAGCCTAGGCTCTCCTGTGTCTTCCCAGCTCTTCCATTCCTCCATGTGTGCCTTGCCACAGAGGGCAGATTATCTGTCTTACAACAAATAGGGGAAGGTAATTGGAAGAGTAGCAGCCATAGCCCATACTGTTCAGTTAGGTGGCTGTAAAGCAAAGAAAATCTTTTGAGGGAAACTGTTAAGTCTGCAAGCCCGTATTAGCTCCAGCAAGCTGTAATGCCACTTGGCAAGTTTTTGAATAGCATACCGCTACATTTTTTAAAGAATTGTTGCTTTCTGAGGGCTCCCTTAGGAACTGCTTTGTCAAAACAGTGAGCAGTCATCAGCTAAATTACTTGCTCTGCTGTGTTTCAAACATAATGAAAGAACCTGTCCAGCTCAGAGGCAAGAGACCAGCTTATACTTCATAGTGCAGGAGAAATGCAATGGCGTAGCAGCTTCAGCAGTACCTTGCTTCTGTGCTAGGTGGAAAATCCTGCTGAATTCAGAACCATATTTTCCCAGCTTTGGGCACTGAGTTGAAAAAATACCGTATTTATTTCTGACTGTTTAAGCTGTTGGCATCCTTACTTCAAGAACAGGGACATGCTGTTTGTTCATTCAAATGACAGCAAATGGCCAGTGAGGGTAGGCTGGTTTGGAGTTGAATATGTCCTCATACTTGAAGGAAGTGTTGTTTCTTTTTCTCCAGTCCCCAGTTGTATGATGAGCCTTCTAAACAAGTAAGTAGGCTAAACCCAGTAACATTTGTTCCTGCTTCGAAGGTCTTGTCTCGTATTAGCAGGGAGAAAAGAGAAAACATTTCCTTTTGCCTCCCCCCAGTCTTGCTCATCTTTATGGAGGGAAGAGCACTCAAGGAATGTTATAAGAATGAGCAGAGCATTCCTGCCATTTTTATATCTGTGTTCCAGGCATTGCCAAGAATGTAAAGAGAATGTAAACACTGTAACTAATGTTAACCACAACCCTGGTGACCTGGTTTTAGCCAGAACAACGAGATTTTTCAGGTTGTCTGACACAGCCCTGAATAATATGGGTGTTGCCTCAAAATCTTCATGACGTTTCTTCGAATGTTGCTTCACTTTGAGCTCTCTAAATGGGATGTGGGCTTTTTCTCCAGTTTCTTCTAGGCTGCAGTCAGGTATGGGGCTTGCAGAGACAGCGACCCTTTGGTCCTAGGGCCTGTCCCAGCTAACATGCATCCAGTCACCAGGAGCAGGCAGCTCCCTCTGTCCTGTTTCTTTTTTAATCTAGGTGTTTCATTTCAGCTTCAGTGATCCTACCAGGGTTATGTAGCTAATGCTGCCTTGGGTACTGGTGTTAGTGTAGCAACAACAAGATCATGCACATCATGGGCAGGTTGCTTTGATACTTATCCTGAAGCTGTGGTGGGTTTTGCAGCCTCTGATGTTGGATCTGCCCCTAAACTAGCTCAAATATAAATATTATTATCTGCAGGTCCATCCTGTAGGATATTCCTCTTACAGCTAGAGAAGCACGACGTGCTGTGAGTGCTCCTTGTGCATCATTTGTTACCATTATGCCAGCACCCCACTGTATATACTTTACCTCAGGACAAAGGTGAGCTGTGCTTAGCTTATTTGTTAATAATCAAGACACTGAGGAGATAATGGGCAAAAGGGTGGGGTGCCAGAAACAACTAAACATCACAGTGTTTACTAGCAAAAGAGAGAGCATTTTGCTGAGCTTATTCAGAAGTTTCCTTTCAGGATGATTCAGGAGACAACTGCAATAACAGAACAAAGCAGCTACTTCCTCATATCAGGCAGCAGAAAGCCCAGCTGTGACCAACCAGAAAGAGCACAGCTGGCTGGTTGGTGTCTGAGAGCAGGGTCACCTTTAGTTGTGCCTGTGCTGGGTCCTGAGGATGAGAATGCAGCCTGGCAGAGAGGCTCCGATGGACTTGGCTTTCAGGAATCCTTAGGCTTTGGGGCATCTATAAAACTTGAAGAACTGTTTTATTTCCCAGTGGCTACTTGGTCTGTGCTGAGCTCTAACCTTCTTAAATGCATTTTTTCTTTACCACTGCTAAACAAGTCTTCCTCCCTCAAAAGACATCCCACATTTCAAAACCCAGAAACAACGAAAAGAACCCTCAGCATGTTAAAAACAGAGCCTCTGAGTATAAGAAATACTTTTTGGACATCTTCTCCTGTAAACATGCAGATTCTTCGTATTTTGTACTCAGCCTAAGTCTAATGCTTACATAAATTTAAAGATCCCTCTTCTCTCTTTGACATCAGACAAAGTGAGTCTTTTTCTAATAGAGAGAAAGGAAAGGAAAGGAAAGGGAAAGGAAAGGAAAGGGAAAGGAAAGGAAAGGGAAAGGAAAGGAAAGGAAAGGGAAAGGAAGGAAAGGAAAGGAAAGGGACCCTGGGGGGCACAGAGAACAAAAGGCATGACCTGTCACTGGTGCAGTGCAGCAGGGGAAGGCAGTT
>VZTI01005251.1:225459-269943 GCA_013397865.1 Struthidea cinerea | reverse complement strand
AAGGAAAGGAAAGGAAAGCGGAAGGAAAGGAAAGGAAAGGAAAGGAAAGGAAAGGAAAGGAAAGGAAAGGAAAGGAAAGGAAAGGAAAGGAAAGGAAAGGAAAGGAAAGGAAAGGAAAGCGGAAGGGAAGGAAAGGGGAAGGGAAGGAAAGGAAAGGGGAAGGGGAAGGGACGGAAAGTAAATGAGGAAAGTTTGAAAAAAGACCCTCTCTCAAACCTGCCTCTGTCAAGTTCAGATGTGTCACTCTGTTCCCAGCAGAGTTGGCAGGAGAGGGTCACAGCACAGCTCTCCCTGCCACCCTGTGCAGAGTGCTGGCCACTTCTGGGAGAGCAGTGGTGAGGGAACAAAATTCTCTCTCCTTTCCAGCAAAAATATATTCACACGCTGCACACAGCAAATAGGAATGGTTGGGTTCCTCACATTTGCATTTACAAATGTGTGTTTTTATATCTAGATTCCCTGCAAATTTTCTCATTCACCATCTAATATGTTATATGGGAAATGCTGTGGAAATGAATTAAGACCTTTCATGATTTATTTAATATTCTGAAACAGGAAGTCCACAAAAATAAGGTATTTCGCCAGGAAGGAAGGGATCTGTCCATCATGCTACCAACCACATCTATTGCACTGAGCAGAAATTGTGAACATAATGTTTACTTTGTGGATTGTCTCTGTGCGTGCATGCGCACGCATGCTCGTCCAGGAGCTGATTTTGTCACACCATGTGGAGAAATCTTTCAGAGCAGACAAATAGCAAGGTAATCTATATGCAAATTTGCTGGTTTAGTCAGTCTGATGTGCCTGCGACAAAGAGTGGATTTAATTATAGTTTATTGGTGCTGGTTATGCTTCAGTAATCTGGAGGTAATGGTGCATAATGCTGAATTAATCTAGGATGAAAAAAATTGGTTTCCTGGGGATAAACTGAGACAAAGGCAAATCATCCTCTATTTCTACAGCTGTGTACATTTTCCTGTGCAGTCAAAACAGTTAAGTTTTCCTGGCATCATTTCGCACCATGATTTAAAAAAAAAAATTGTAACGATCCAAAGAATTTTGGAAGTAAATTTTCAAAAGAATAGCTTGTTTGCAATAGCAGCATCATTCTAACAGGTAATTTGGTATTTAGCTGCTTCTCTCCTGATTCCCTCCTCCCTCACCCAGTGTGCTCCATGCAGGCTGAGTCATGTACGTAATGCATTCTACACAAAGACAGTTAAAAAGGTAGAAGGTAAGAATTAGCAGTGTTTGAGATAGAACACACTATGAATAACAACTATGTAGAACAAATGGCTAGTGCAGGAAACAAAGATAGTAAACAGGAGATTTTTTATTTCTTTATGTGAAAGATTTGGAAATTGTGTTAGTATGAGTGCTTCAGATAAGTGTTTCAGAGTAAAATTCATTGCTAGATAAACTGAGAAAGCAAAAGTAGAAATACTTTTTATTGCAGAACACTTTCAGGTGCGTGGGATTACAGTCATGTACATGCACAGTTTTGCTAGATTACTGTGTAAACAGTGGGGAGAATAAAGACAGAGAATGGACAGGGAGAAATTGAATATGATAGCTTTGGAAAATACTACTTCCTGCATAAAGCAGACCTCTTTAGTTACAATGGCTATTACATATATTTTTAATGACCTAAAAATTTTGCCTCAGGTCATTAGAGAAACGTAGGTCAAAAGAATAATTTCCTTATAATAGGGCAATTACTCTTTTATTCGTAGAGTTCACACATCTTCAAAAGATCAATTAAGCATGATCATCTTCATGCAAGGAGTGCATAGCATCAGAATTTGACCACGATGAATAGTAGATTGCAAATATGAACCATTTCAATGTGACTTTTGAAAGGTGCTGAGTATTAATTCTTTTTTCAGTCACGGGAGCCAGAGAAGTCTCAGCTTTCAGAGAAGCTAGTTCAACACGGCACAAGTTCATTGGCAGTAGTTAAGGTATCCAAAAGCATTGAGCATTTTGTGAAAATGTGGCCAAAAGCCAAAGCTTGTGATCCAAAGTTAGTCACTCTTTATGCTTCTGGCTATTGTTTCTGCCTCAGAGACTGAGCAATGATCCATCTATTTTGGGGCAAGGAATGCAATGAGATGCCTGAATAACTTCAGTTTACTTTTCATCTTCAGTGTTGGAAGAAGGCAAAGCAAAAGAACATGTTATTGGGATAATCTCCAATTTCATGCACACATGGCCTTCAGTCATTTGTTTTGGCAGACACCACAGAAACCACATCATTCAGTTTCCATTTCTTCAGGTTTTCAATGTGTTTTATCTTTTTTTCCTTAGGCAAAGAGTTTACTTTATATCTGAAAATGTTATCTGTGGACAAATATATTTTTAAACCTCTTCAGAAAACAAACTCTCTATATTCAAGTGCTTCTGCTTTTTTTTATCTCTAGACAGTTGATACTTATAGAGGAGACAGTGGGACACGGGAGAATACTAGCTTCTGTTCCAAGCCTTTTCAGTGGTTTTCTGGGTGAAATATGGCACATCCTTTTGCAGCCTGACGTTTGAGATGCTCAGATCTTAATACCTGCAAAATCAGGCTCAACGATGCGACTAATTCATCATTAAGAGTTTTGACGTCGATAGATGAAAATTCACTGTAGTCCATATTATTTCAAAGTACTATTCAATTTTTTTAATGTGAGAAAAATTCTGGAGTCCCTTTTTACTTGCATATTTCCACTTTTGAACTATGACTTCTAGAGTTGTTGCTGTTTAAGCAGTTGTCTTTCATAATTCATTTTGATGCTGCATATTTCAGAGGCAAAGATGCTAAACCTTTCCAGAGAAGATGTTTTCACTTTGCTGTCAGATGATTTTAATGATCTTTCCAGGGCATGATATGCACCCTATAACGAAATAATTTATCTGTGTCTATATGTGAGGTGGGGCATACTGAGGTTAGTGTTATTTTGCCTTAAAGTACAGTATTTCTCACATGTGTCATGATTGATGTTAGTGACCTCTGTTAGTCTCACAGAGAGGTTATTACAGAGGCTCTGAATCTAATTTAGCAAAACCAGACTTGCGTAGTGACTACAGCTGCTTATGTTGGTGTGCTGGACTAAACACTCTCCTGAGACATTGGAGCTGTGAAAGGAGGAAATTGGTTCACAGAGAATCGTAGAATCGTTTAGGGATCTTCATACCAAGTCAGCATTTCCAGGCACTTCCAGCTGCCTAGGTTCTTCTTCGAATTGCTTATTCTGAGTCACCATTTTTATGCACTATGTAGTAGATTTTGTCTGAAGTTTTTAGTGGAAAGTTGAGCTTGTAAAGGTTAGCATCGAGAGCAGAGGCTTCTGCAATTTGTACTGCCGAAGCAATTCCACTATGATACAGTTCCTCCAAGCAAGCAAATGGTGGGGTGGGTGGGCTGTGAAAATTCTTGGCTGAAACATTTTATCTTCGTACCTAAAGTAGCATGCTTCGTGCATCTAAAAACCACAGGAGACCAAGTATCTCCATCTGAGCCACTTACTAATAATCTTGTATAAGGTATAAACCTTCAGTGCTAGGCTTGGTGCTGCTGGTGTTTGTTCCTGTGGTCTGGCCTTGCAGCCAGCCACTGTAGGCAGCCTCTGCACTGGCAGCCTGGAACAGTCCTCTTTAGGCCTGATCCGAAGCCTGTGTGAGGTGAGGGGGATATTTCCAGTTGACCTCAGTGGGCTGTGGATCCAGTAATAAGTTAAGCTTTATGTGTCATTCATAAAGTTACGTGTAAAAAGAGCCAGTGCTGCTGCTGCTGCTGCTTCTTGGGGAAGTGAGAGACAATACAGTTCTCAGCCGTAACAAAGAGATTATACAGGGTGCCTGCATGGCTCTGAGGTGTCTGACCTTCCTTCTCAGAGCTGGGGGTTCAACAGCTTGCTAGTTTGGTCCCTAGTTGACTGCATATATTTGTGACTGTGCACTTAATCACGGTTGCTGATTGGAGTAATTTAATCAAGGAATTGATTGGGGCAATTTGGAATAGGTCCCACTGGTGAATATCAGTAGTTAAGATGGATTGCCTAGTGGAGACAATAGTCAGGAAAAGATAGGGTAAAGGGTAGCTGGTGAGTAACTCACATGTTATCCGACAAGGGACTCTGTCACCTTGTTCACTGACAGTTCCCCCTCAACTTCTCAGGATGGTGAGAACCCCACAGTCTGAAAATATTCATAGTCAGGGTAAGGAGTGAGGTGAGGAAACTTGCTGATGATGTTATATTACTCAGATCATTGAGGAAAGGGCAGACTGAGGAATTCTGGAAGGCCATTATGAGGCTGAGGTTCAGTGCTCAATAGTTGTCAGATATATAAATCAAGCATTAAGAGTCATTAGGAAAGACATAAATGATAAAACAGCAAATGTTGCTTTACCATGGCACGAGTTCATGGTTTCTCCTCACCTGTGCAGTTCTGGTCCTCTCATGTCAAAGAGAATATGTAATAAACTTGGAAAAGTATCAAGCAGGAGCAACAAGGATAAGCGAAGGTAAGAAATTACTTTGACTTGAAGAATGAAGAGATTAGAAGCCTGTAGGCTGAAAAGGAGAGACAGTTTGCTACAAGTATGATGCAGATCTCTAGGCTCAGGAGTGGAAAGGTGTGGCTAGGGGTCAGGCATTCAGTGTCTCTGCCAAAACAAGAATGTTACACAAAGCTAGCAGCAGTCAGGTTCAGAGAAGGAGGTGGTTCTTCACAGAGTGTGTGACAGACCTGCAAAAATTATTGCTAAAAGGTGTTGTGGATGCCAGAACTCTCTTCATGCTCACTAAAAAACTGAAGAAGTACCTGAAAGAGAACCTAATTACGGAGAAACCCCGTGTGTCTCAGAAAATCCCTGAAAATCATTGTAGACAGAGAGAGTACAGAGAAGGAAGTATCCTATAGACTTACCTTGCTCTTTCTCTTCCCCCATTTCTGGCCACTCTCAGAGTCCAGATGCTGGGTTCAGGGACCTTTGATCTGACACAGTACAGGTGTTCTTGTGAAACTAAGCTTCCATAGGGTGCTCCAGATGAGAGGTCTGGAGCAGCTCCTCTTGAGCACCCCAGAAGCAGATCCTGGTGACAGGGCTGTGTGTATGTGCAGCACCATTAGCTTGCTTTATGCCATGACCTTCTCTGCCTTGTTATGCAGTGTGGACATTCTTCCAGATGTTTGCATGAATCATTTGTTAAATGATAGAAGTCTTCTCTTTTTCCTTGTAATAAAAGCATGCACTGGTTAGTGTGGTGTTTAAAAATGGGGGGAATATGTAGATGCAGTGGACTTCTTGTCAAGAAAATGAAGGGAAAAAAAAGCTCACTTTTTTCCTTCTTGAAAGGTTTGGGTGCCATCTGCTGGGTTCAGTAGGACCTTACACACTGGAGCAAAATTGCTAGTTGCTGGTTGAAAAGTGCCTGAAGAACTGAATTTGCCGAGGATTGCAGTGTTTTTGTTTGCACCTCCTGGTTCTTTTGTCTCCATTGGTGATAAAGTAACCCGGGTATATGGGATGTACTCTGTCACACAAAAAAGTGCCTGCTTACAAGTTTCCTTTTAAAGGCACCTTTCAGGCTGAATTCGCTAATGATTTTCACTGTGTTTTGGTCTCTAATGGAGAAATAGTGGAAGGAAATAAGGATTTTTGGGCTTTGTGTCCTAGCCACATATTGTGCTAGCAGAGCCCACTCTGAGCAGCCTTCAGGCTCTCTGAGGCTGTGGGAGACAAGGACAGGCAGATGCTGGGAGCTGGAGCAGGCTGTTTGTCCAGGGGCCTGGTTACTGCCCCTGTTTGAAACGTGACAGAGGTGTATAAAAACAAGACACAGCCCTGTACGCTGAGCTGTGTGAAGGGGTGATGTGTGAGTGTACCAGGTGGGTGAGGGGCCATGAGGTGGACATGGCGCCTGCTCTGCAGTTAAGGCACCTGGTGACAGTGAGCTGGACCTCTGGGCTTGTAGTGTAAGATACCCCTAGCTCTCAAGCTGGGAGTGCCCTAGATTGAACTCATTGTCCATGGGAGATGGCCAGCTGTGTGTTTGCAGAAAAATGGCCAAGAGTGTGACCTGTGTGAGCAGGTGAGTGCAAACATGCAGGGACCTGTAACACGGTTACCCGCAGCACTGCCTTGGGATGCATCTGTCGCTGTGAGACCTCTTAAGGGGTAATATCCCTTTGTTTTTTTCTTCCTCACAGTTATCTCCATGGTATGTTCCCCCTCACTCCATAATTTGATGATACAGGGCTTTAGCAGCAATAGTGACTTGTGTGGTCCCATCCTCTCATCCATCCCTTGCCTCTCATTCTCTCCCCAAGCCACAATGTCCCTTATCCCCGTGCTGTATGTGGGTCATGCTGTGTACTACTGCGTTTAAAAACATATAAACCAAAACTACAGCATGATGAAATGAGTTATATTTAACCCAGACCAGTTTCCTTTTTTTTTTTTAAATCAGAATATGGCCTCCTGATCAGCTGGGTCAGCACAAGCAAGGGAATCTTGGTGTCTGCAGTGCTGAGTTGGGAGCAAGGGACACGTGGCTGAGGAGCAAGTCCTCTGTATTTGGCTCTGCTTTTGAACCCCTGGATCACCCAGCTGTGGGCAGGGTTTGGCCTCTGCAGCAGGACATCCCAGCCCACCAGCAGACATCTGTGAGGACATGGCAGCTACATGAGCCAGAGGCTGGCAGCACTCTGTGCTGTGAGGGACCCTGCCAAGTTCCCCCCATCCAGCACTCCTCTGCTTTGGGGGCTTACTGACACATATAAACCCAGTGTCCTTGCTGCTAGGTCGAGGTGTGCTTTGAATTTTTAACTGCACAGGCTGAAAAGAGAGGGATGTGACAATAGTGAATCCTTGGAGCATATTTAGCTACTCTTTGTGCATTCACAGTATTTCACTAACTGTGCGCTTAAAATTTTTAAGAATATAGATAGAAATGAACACAAAAAAAAGGGATAATGAAGCCTTTTTCCTTTGGGTCCATTCTTTTCTTTGCATATCAAGAGATGGCAGTATGTTATTCCATCCAAGTTACTAAAGACTTACATCCTTCTCTGCTTTAGCAGGGAAACCAAATTCCTTCAGTCTTAGAGAGAATGTTCAGTCCTAGGCAAGTAGGAAGTCTGGCATTTTGGTGGTCTTGGAGTTGCAAAGGTATGTCAACACATACCCATACTACCTTGATCAGTAAAGGAAGGAGATCCTAAATTTTGTCCAGAAAAAAAAAAAGATTTAAAAATTGTAGAGGTTTCTGATAAAACAAATGCAAAAGAATACTTTTGATGGTGTTGGGTTTTGAATGATCTTCTATCTAGAACATATCACAGTTTTATATATAATTTTTGCAAAACCAGCAAGAGTAAAGCAGAATAAAAATGTATAGGAAGAAAGCTGGAATTGAGCCCAAAGAAAGGCAGTGAGTTAGGAGAAAAATCTGGTTTAGCTGAAAGTTTATACTTAAACAAATTTAACATACTCTTTGAAAACTAATTATGTTCAGCGTTCAGTCTGGGTGCCTCACATAGGACAAACCACAAAATGAGAAACAGACTTCCTTCTAGTGTTTGTACATTGAGTGTTAGACCTTGAACCAGAGCAGTTGTAGACTTCATTGAACTCTATACCACTGTTACAATTCTGAAGCCCTTGAATTCATATTACAATGCATTTAAATTATTTTAAGCAAAAGCTGCCAATGGCAACTCATGTATAGTTCATAATCACCATGTTTTTTATATTTTCTTATATTCTGTTTTTGCTGCTGTTTTTTTTCCAAATCATCTTCATGATGTGTTTTCACAGGGTCATTGTGTGGTGCCTTCAGACTTTTGTATAGTGATTTAATTTCTGTGTTTGTCTTATTTTATAAATTATTATCTTTCAGCACCCCCAGATTCAAAAGGAGTCACAATATATCAAGTACTTGTGCTGTGATGATAAAGCAACCCTGCATCAGTGGGTAACAGGAATAAGAATTGCCAAGGTGAGATTAAAAGTAAATTTACTTTAATATGTTTTCTGTAAAATCAGGTCTTCCTCAGGTTACTGACTGTCATCACCTCAACTGGAAATGCTGTGACAAGAATGGACATTCATGCTAATTTTACCATAGAAACAGAGATCAGAAGTGCATGATGAGGATGGATTTGCTGAATGTCCCTGCACCTTAGCTATCAGTGTCTTTTTCTTATTAACATGGGAGTGAATTCAGTAGGTATAAATTTCATATACTCATAAAACTTACTGCACAGTTATCTGGCTCAATAATAGTATGCTGTGGCTAAAGATGTGCAAGCTCTGGTCAGTCCAGATGGGACATTTTTCAGACAGTCCTACCCAAATTGTCTGCCTCACTCTGTTCAAAAAGATCCTATTTGACAGCCTGTTTTTCTTTGTACAAAACATTAAGGGAGATGGATTTATACATAGCCTTGGTATTGGCTGTATTGTCCCATACAGACCCACTCCTCTTATCTGTTAGTTTGGACTTTTTTCTGACAGTTCTGCTGCAGGGTGACATATAACAAAGGTGTGGGGTGAACATCAAATTAATGTTGAGTCTTACACTGGCAGAGCTGTTTGCTCTAGAACCTGGAATTCAGTGTCTCAGGTCTCCAGTTTGAAAGTGTAATACTTGGAAAACGGCTGGAAAAAGATACTTACTGAGAACAGTTGATTTTAAAGCCAAGGACTGTGTTTGGTCATGGGGATTCATGTTTTATTGTGCTGTTGCAGAAATGCTTTCCACTTGGCCCTGCACGGAAAAGGGCACACTACTTGTAGAAAGGTACTTTTTTGTAGGTGCTAAAAAGCTAGAAGCAGAGAAATTCTTCAGCCTTTTCTCAATATTCTGTGAGAAGACTGTCTTTCCTATGTAAACTATTTTAAACAAGGTCACAGTTTCATAAACTTCTTGTACCCGCAAGCTGTTTTGCAAGATTGTTATGGCTTTGACTTTGAAAATATTTTGGAATAGGTATCTTAAGACTTGGCCAGTCCTCTCAAGGGGTGGATGGCCGAGGAACTCAACACACTTTTTGCAATCTATCCTATATAGTAGTCAGAAAATTATTAAAGCAAGAAGCTTCAGCTTCCACTTGTTCATGAGCCTGGACTCTGTGTCGTTTTCTTTATGCGCCTCGGACGTAACAGCGACACTTTTTAACAAAACTAGGTAGGAAGAAACACGGTCAGAAAAGTTGTCCAAGAGCAAAAAGAATGTTTGGCCTATGTCAAGCTCATATTGTGGTTTTGATTGTTTTGCAGTATGGCAAGACACTCTATGACAATTACAAATGTGCAGTGAAGAAAGCTGGCTTGTCCTCTCGGTGGGCAAATCAAAAAGTGGTGGAACCAGCTGCCCCTGCAGGATCCTCATCAGCAGGTACTGATACTGTCACAGCAGTTGAAGTCACATTTATTGTCCCCTTCTGCTATGCTGCATAGTCTTTGTTCAGAAAAGCCACCCATGGATTCAGCAAGATGTCTTTTTATAGACAGGCCAGTGTAGCTTTGGTCTATGACTAAGCCCAGCAGCAGAGCTCTCACTTTACAGTTAAAACTTGGAGAATACAAAGACGGTTCACTGAAGATCAGTTTATATCTGCATAACTTAATAAGGTATTTTTCTATCAGCATCTGAATCCTTTATCTTTCACCTACATTTTGCAGACTGATGGTCCATGTCTTGAAACTTTCTGTTTGCCCATCTCTACACTGGCTGTACTGGAGTTTTTCTTCCAATCAGTAAAAGGGATGAGTGGGGTATTCTGAGATTGATCATTATAGAAAGATTATTACAGGGTGAGCCACTCTCTTTCCTAGCCTTTCACTCATTGCCATGGTAGCAATGTGGGTGTTAGGGCACAAGAGTAAGAAAGGATTGGGTTATTTTCTAACCTTACTTTTCCAGTAGCTGCATCATACTGCTGTTACTGACCTTATCATGATACAAATACAACAGTGAATGATACTAGTTGCAACCTGCATGACTATTTTCAGTTTACATGCTTAAGATATGCTTTATTAGGAGGGGTATGCTGGCCAAGTACTTACTGTCTTAAGACAGGCACAGTCAAAATCACTGTTGGCAGTTAATATTCTGACTTTTCACGTAGACAACTCAAACACCTTTCCAGGGCTTCAGTTCACCTTTTCTGAGTACATGTTAGATAGAGGGCGGTCTTCCTACTATTCTTTGGAGTCAAATCATGTTAATAAATGCGCGTGTGGGGTGGGGAGATACAGTAACAGACTGTTTTGAGATCAGGGAGGTTTCTGATGGGGGGGTGTTTTTAAGGGCTTGTTTTACTTCTCATTATCCTGCTCTGATTTTGTTGGTAATAAATTCACTTTATATCTCTACGTTGAGCCTATTTCACCCTTGATGATATTTGGTGAGTGATCTCTCCTGGTTCTTATCTGAACCCATGAACCCTTACTTAAATTTTCTCTCCTCTGTCTCTCTGTTCTCTGCTGCAGAGAGGAGTGAGCAAGCAGCTTTTGTGGGTGCCTGGCATCTGGCCAGCATCAACCCTTGACAGGAGGAAGTTTACTTGAGTGAGGGGGGGTGGGACAGTTGTGGAACATTCGTGTTCAGGTGCTGACAGCAGTAGAGAGGTGGCTGGCCAGGGGGCCTGCATGCTGGTGCTGCCATCTGTCCTGGACATGGGCAGGACTGAGGCCTTATAAAGGCTGTATATACATCTGTGTGACTTCAGCTCCTTACTAGAATCCAGGAACACTGCAGGTGTTCAATAGAATATACTGCTAATTTTAACTAATGGATTGCATTAAATGGTTAAGTAGCCTGGAAAGATTTTAGTCATGTATACTGTCTCTATGGAAATATCTCTGAAGGATCATTAGTGTTCTAATTGAGGCAAGTCACTGTGGTTCTGGGTATCTTCCAGTTGTCACAGTTGCCCTATATAAAACCTGGGGCCTGACTATGCTACTAGAACTGCCTGACTGTGAGCAGTGGTTGGTTTGTGCTTTGGAAATGGAACAAAGCATGTTTGCTTCTCCTTTTCAGATGGCTCTATAGCCATTTGTATGGCCTGACTTCAGTATAGGCTAAAATCTGCTATAGAAAATTACAGTCCTGCGTGAACTGAGCAGGGGCTGTACTCCGTTGACTTCAGTGGCAGCCAAGGAAGGCAGGTGAAACCTCTGTTCTCACATATCATGTAGCCACTATTCCCTGGACACAGTGCTGTAATCAGCATTTGTATATTCACATATACCACAACCTGTGTAGTCTGGCTCTGAAGTGCCCCAGGTGCATCTCAGTCAAAATATGTTATTTCCCTCTCTGCCTTACTGTGTGCCTTTGGACACTAAAACAATCAGTTTTAGTCCTGCACAATATCATGATGCTTGAAAGACAGAAGATGTTGCTTTATTCAGATGTTCCTTATCACTACAAGGATAAATATTTTGTATTTGGGTATCTATATTTTTCATTATTTGGACTACCTTTTTTTTTTTCTTAAAACAAATGCTAATTCACCATAAAATTTTGAAGACATTGACTTGTAAAGAATACTATAACATTTAAATTAAACCTTGAGAACAGAATGCATGGGCTCACATATTATATTGTCTGGGAGTCCATTAGCTGTCTGGCAGGAGATGATGTATCAAGTGTTGCTATCAAGTCTTGCATAGTTTATGAAATCCATTAACAGAAGAAGAAACAGATTACCATGTCCCAGCCTTCTGTTGTATCATTTTTGCCAAGTAGAACACCATACCTTGCACTAGATAGAGTGGATCTCTCTGCTCTCCTTCACTGAGTTGAATCTCAGTATGACTGAGGGCAGCAACATCTTTGAGCAGTGTGAAGACCAAACTCCTGCTCTGCTGTGAATAGCAGACAAAGGGAGGCGAGACAGTAACTTGCTCCACTTGAGGGAGCAGAACGCCTCTGGGCACAGAACCTAGGGGTTTGCATCTCCTTCCACTGAGGAAGGAGAGCCACAAGATTGGTTTTATCTCTTTGTTGACTTCCATGTTAATTCTTCAACACCATGAAATTGTAGTTTGAATGATCCAAATGGTACTTTGGATTAAATATGATGAACAACATGCAGGCACAGGCATAAAACCGAAGGACATCAGACCACCTTCTGTCATCCCTTGAAGCCTAAATAGTCTTAATAAATTAGGCATACTGCAGAGTTAGTCTTGCTTCTTCGCCAGGCATGTGATTTGCAGGCATGGCAATAAAAATAGTTTATTCTATTTCTCATCATATTCATGGAACCTCTTTACTAATCAGTAAAGTACAGGTTAACATTAAAGCCATTGTTGTGCTTAATCTACACTGTAGACAGCTAAGGGTTCACTAACATCTGAGAAGTACATGAGTGGAACTTTACTGGATCTCAGAACTGTAAATTATAATAGAGCTAAGGCAGTCATTAAGGTTTAAAAATTTATTTCTCTAGGCACCAAACACTGCCTACTACTTCGACACATACAGCTTTCAAAAATGCTACACTAAACTGGAGAGTATTTAATCCTCATCAGACTACACAGCGGCCAGGGATTTTTTATAATTAAACTTGTAAATTTGTCATTTGGTCTCACATTCACTTACTCCATTTGACAGTACTGGGTTATTTATGCATATCCCTTACACAAGCAGAATTGGTGGGCAGGTGTTTTGCAGAGCTTTGCCTTAGCCGGCTTTCAGATCCGCACTAATCTGAACACAGTGAAGTTCACAGATCTTTTTGATTCCAACTGGGGCAGATGTTTCAGAGCTGGGGAGATGTTTTAGCTCGTTTACTAAAGAAAGTGGATCAGCCCCTCTGTAGGATTTCAGACCTTCCACTCCCATGACTGATTGATATGAAACTATGGTGCTTTTAGTCTTTAGCCTAAATTAAATTTTAAAAAAAAAGGGGCAATAAAAACTGGGAGTATAGTAATAATACAGCACACTGCAAACTTCAAAATGCTATTATGAAACACAGGTATTTTAATGTAAGGTACTTACCGATTTTAATGTAAGGTACTTTGTTTATTTTCCTTAACCGAATATGAAAAGTCGCAAAATGAGCTTGAAGTAGAAAACAGATTTTACTGAGTTACGTATAAAAACCCTGTAACAAGTGTTTCCTTGTGGAAGTTATAAAGAAATTTTTACAGCCTTTTTCTTAGTTGGGTATTCCCTGATTTTGTTAATATCACAAAAACATAACACTGTGTTCCCTCTGGCTCCTCTCCTCGTCACAGGTACTGTTCAGTCAAACGGACAGATTCCCCAAAAGGTTCGTCGTTCCAGTGTAGAATTTCCAGACACTCAGAAGAAAGTGGATACATCCGAAGTACAGGTGAGTAGTTACTACAGTTAAATGTCATCTGTGAATGAGTTCAAGTTTGTTTCGCTTCACCCACTGTCTTCCCCCTCAAAGTGCCAGTGAGCAGAATTTGGCTCCTGGGAAAAGCGGCTGCCCCTCCTCATGCTTTGCACAGTGCAAACAGTGTGTGTGCTGTGTAGAACCAGGGGCCTCTGATGGGAGGTGAAGGCACAGCCACCCACTGCTTCTGTTCCTCAGAACAAGCAACCCTGAGTTCATGTAGCAGGAATAGGAATCTGCGGGCTGGGAAAGTGTCAAAGTGTCTGTGCTGCCAGAACCTTGGTGCCGTGTTCTGTCTCTGCCAAAAAAAAGGTCTTTCCTTGGAAACACAAGGCATACAGTAGTGTTTTCAGTAGGGAACGCTGCACAGCTGAAGATGAGTGTGTAAGAAAGGAGAAACTCTGAAGCACTAAGGGAAAACATTACATGTTTTCCTTAGGCTCTAAATGCATTTCTTGGTTAAGCTCCAAATTTTGTGTACTTGCACCACATCTGGCTGTAAAAGTATCATAGGGAACAGTATGAGAACCTCAAGAACATCATACAGAAAAAAAAGTGTGCATTTGTTTGCAGTTCATTATTCAATCTCTCCATCATGCATGAAGTGCACAGGACAAATGAAATTAAATTCCTGGGATTTTTCTGTCACCAGCATTACATGTTCTACGCTTCTTGTTTCTGTCTTTGAGTTCCTCCTGTTTCTCTTTTCTGAACGCCACTTCCTCTGGAGCAGATCACATTCTCAGAACTCAGCCAGTGGTTCCCTCCTCCTGTGTCTGATTTGCTTCTGGGTTTGTAGGCAAGGAGTGAGGAAGAGGAGGCATACCTGTTATAATTAGCTCATGCCAGAATTAGTGCTGCTGACTGCAGGGATGCAGAGCACTTTTCTCTAGAAGCAGCAAACAAACAGGACGAACTAGAGAACTAGGCACTGGGCTTTGATCCCTTTGCAATTACAGACATGGTAGGATAGCTCCCGTGGCTGGAATGTTGCCATGAAGGGCCACGCGCTGTTTAGGAGAGACAGACCAGGAAGGTGCAGTGGTGGAGTTGCCCTCGATGTGAGGCAACACTTGGAGTGTACCAAGCTCTGCCTTGGTGAGGATAAAAGGGCAGACTAGTAAGGGTGACACCATTGTGGGTGTTTGCTACAGGCCACCTGATCAGAAGGAGGAAGTGGATGAGGCCTTCTACAGGCAGCTGGAAGCAGCCCCACAGTCACAGGCCCTGGTTCTTGGGGGGCTTTAACTACCCTGACATCTGGAGAAGCAAAACAGCAAAGCACAAACAGGAGGTTCCTGGAAAGCAGTGATGACAACTTCCTGTCACAGGTAGTGGAGGATCCCAAAAGGAATGCTGTGCTTCCCCACCTTATACTAACAAACAGGGAAGGCCTTGTTGGACATGTGAAAGTTGGGGCAGGCTTGGCTGCAGAGACCATGTAGAGTTCAGTATTGAAGGAAGAGGAAACAGGACAGAAAGCAAGATTTCAACCAGGGACTCCAGGAGAGCTAACTTTAGCATCTTTAGGGATCTTCTTGGAAGAATCCCATGGGAGAAGGCCCTGAAGGGAAGAGGCATCCAAGAGAGGTGGTTGATATTCAAGGATCATTTTCTCCAGGCTCAAGGACAATGCAACCCAAAGATACCTCCTTGATGTTAGTCTTACTACCTGCAATTATTTGAAATTTTAGAAGTACTCATCTTCAGAGGACAGCATTCAAAGAAGCAATATGACTGTCAGCAGGGAGGTTTCCACTGTCAAATCTCTGCAGGCAGCTCCAGGAAGAAAATAAAATACTATTTCCACATTTCAGGCAAAATGTACTCTACTTCATTTCCCTGTCTACTACACTCTCCCCGTGTATTTTCACATCTTTTTATGTTCTTAGGCAGTGGCATTAGTTTACACATTCACTGACTGTGTCTGTCCTTTTATTTTTCTGGTTATTAAAGGCTGAAACAAATAATGCCAGTGCACCTGGCCTGGCACAGCCGTTGCTGAGGCCACAGAACATCCAGAGTAAGAGGACCTCACTGCAGCCTCCTCCTCCACCTGAAAGGCGTTCGTCTGCTATTTCTGCTTCACCAGTTCTACCCTCCAAAGTGAAACGAGACAGCGGCATTTTCCTAACAGATCCAGAGAGCTTTCCAGCACCACCACCTACATTGCAGATTGATTTTCCTCCACCACCACCATCCGATTTCTGTGAACCACCTCCTGATTTTGTGCCTCCACCACCACCAGTCTCCAGCAGCAGTAATGGAGATGTGCCATTACCCCCTCCACCTCCACCCGTCTCCAGTAAGGCACCACCACTTCCAACGAAGAAACCTGTGCCACTTCCTCCAAAGAGGCTGGCAAACACAGGACAAGATGGAGAGCCACAGTCAGCAGGGCCACCTCTGATTGCAGGGGGAGGCAAGCAAGCAGATTTCATGTCTGACCTAATGAAAGCTCTTGAGAAGAAAAGGGGCAACAGCTCCTGAACTCTGGGAGTGGGTAGACTTTAAGACATAGCTGGTTTTGTGTTGCATCACAGAAGGTCACGCTGGATCAGGCTTCTCCAGGAGGAATTCTCCTTCAGAGTTCCTCTTGGGGGGTCTCAAGAAGGTGGGGCACCCTTTGTCCCCCACTTTGTTCCTGTAACCTGCTCTTTCCCCCTGCACCTCACCATCCCCTGCTCTTAACTCCCATCTCAGCACCAGGCCAAGGTAAGAATTAGCTGGAGAGTCTTGCTTCCCTCCACAAGGAAAGCCAGGGATGGTGGAGCAGCACTCTGGAGCCAGCCATTTCAGAAAGTGAAATGCATCTGCTGTGGCTGCCTTTTTAAAAGAATTGGAGTTGAAGGAAAAATACAGTGTCCTCATGCAAATTTTGAGAAGTGGGAAGGAAGACCCCTTTTCACAGAATTGCCTTTAAAAGTTCTTTATCAGAAAACTCCCAGCTATGGGAGGTTCTCTTCCAATAAAAAGATGCTTTAAAAAAAATTTTTTAATAGTCTCTTTAAAAATGAAAACCTCATCTAGATCATTGTGAGATGCAAGCCAGGGCCACCACCATTTCCAGACAGTGTCACCCCAAATGTTATACACTCCTGTTTCTATATGCAACTCAGTCATACCTGTCAGCATTCACAGCTGCTGCTTTGAAATCTCATTTACTTGGTTACCTTAGACAAAGAAAAAAATTAATTTTGAAAGCATGTATGCTTCCATGGTAAGCAGGGATTTTTTTTCTGTTGGTTAACATTTGTCTACAAACTGTACCTAGAAATGATCTGTCTTGTGAAAGACTTTGTAATTATATTGTACCTGATAGGAATGTCTCCTCCTACATTTTTTTTTCATTTGTTCTCCCCATTTAATTCTCTGTTGTTCATTTAGGAAGCATTCATTGTTAGTTCTTTAATAAAAATAGCTTCTATTTTATATCTGGACAAAGTGTCACAGTTAATGAACAGGCATTTTACTGGCAATTGGAACTTGAAATATTTTAAAGAATTTTTGCCTATGCATTCTAGACTTCGTTTTTATTTATTCTGGTCTTTGCCTCTTCTCATGCACACTTGACCTTTTAAGGTATCATCAGCAATATATTTCTGTATTTTGAATTATAAAAAAGCATAAAAAGCAAAAAGTGTGGGCTATAACTAACTAACTAAATAAATAAATACAGAGGTGAGCGTGCTGTGTTTGACAAAATGGATTCCTAGATCCAGGAGTGGTGGTGGAGGCAGGAGAATAACAAGCTGGTGGCAGTGCCACGGCCTGTGTTTTGGGTCATCTCTAGTCTTATTTGTGGCTTAAGGTTGGTTTGTCGGTACTCACACACCTGCATAACAAGCTTAGCAGAAATAAGAAAGCTGTAGCCATGTCTTCATACAGAACCTTTCCCTTTGAAATGACTCCTTTTTAAAAAACTACTTTATTTTATTTTGTTTTGTTTAAAGCTGAAAACAATGTTTGGAACCGCATGCATTTCTTCCTGAAATTATTTTGCTTTAAACACTGTTAAGCTGACACAGAGAGAATCCGTCCAGCTCTTACTGGTCTTTGAGCTCCCTTGCTTTCAGCTGAACTGAGCAAAAAGCTCTCACCAAGAGAACTATGCCCACCACTAACAAAAGTGTCACCTGGAAGTCTTGAACTGACATGCTGGGACATTCAAAAGGTATCTCAGCACCTTCAAACTGCCAAACTGAGAAATGCTCTCAAGAGCAGTGCAAGGCTCATACATTTAGTACAAGCCTCAGTTCAAAGTGCAGGGGAAAAAATACCAAAATGTCAACTAGCTAAAAGTAAGAGGGTTAACACTAAGTGTTTAAAAAAAAAAAAAAAAAAAAAAAAAAAAAAAGAGGAAAGGATTACTGTTTCCCAATCTCTCTCCATATATAACTGAAGTAAGCATTATGCAGACTCATTGAAGAGCTTGGTGTCATTTTCTGACAAGGTATTAGGAGTGCACATTTTTTACATACTTAGGTGACAACAGCTGTCTGCTAGTCAACTATTCTTAAATCAAATGAATTTTATGAAACATATACCCAACATCAAAATAAAGCAGAACATGTCCTTAGGAAAATGTTGTACAATAAAGTCACAAAGCACTGAGACTTTTATATGGCTTTTCTAGCATTCACTCTTCTCAGCAGAACTCTCAGCCTCCCATCTTATTTCCTCCCTTCTCTTTTGTTACAACACAATAAAATCAATTTTATACATTTTACATTTGCAGTCAATCATAATTCATACACTTAATCTTACACAAAAGAAGTTGAACTTCCTTCAAAACAAAAAAAAAAAAAAATCAAAGCTGACAGAAAACTCCAGAAATGAAGTAAAATGCTATGATTAGACCTATGTCAACTATTTTGTGTATGTACATGGTTACACTGAATTTCTAAAACACAAGATTTAAACTCCATTCAAAGAACAAAGCTGCCTCCTATTGACACACAGTTATCTGGCTTGATCCAGTACCAAAATACGCCGCAAAATACAAAAAGATGTTCCAATGCTGTAATTCAAAGTGTATAAAAAGAAAATCCTTCCACCTCTGCCTAACATAATGCTATATAAATAGTCTGTACATCACTAGAGCTTACAGTATTTTAGCCTGCAAAGATCTCAAATTGCAGCATGTTCTTTTTAACCTTTCTCCATTCCTGAAATGGAAGCAGTCTCAGCAGCCGTCATCTCCTTTGGGCTCTTGTATGACTGATAGGGAAGCAGGATCTACTTCAAGCCATCACTTTTCCATCAGTCCTTAGGATTAGAAAGGTTAGAGTTACGTGGAAAGTCCTTACATGGGGGATCAGCACTGCTGCCCCTCTGTAAATGTCCTCTAATAGAGAAGGAGGATGAGAGCACAAATACCTGTTTGATTACCAGCCTCAGTATTGTTATTCCCTGTCTGTTCCAGGATCACTGCTCTGTTTATGTAACATGAAAGATGAAGCAGCTTCAGAACTGCAGGTGGAAGCCAAGGATTTTCAGGGAACAGGTCATGAAACATGGTATGAATGTTTACACTGTAATAATAAACCATAATGATTAAGGTTTAGAAGCAGAAAGGGAGGTGGTACAAAATGCTGAGCACAATGTGCTCGTTTCTCAACTTCTACAAAACATAGTATAACAGGTAGTTTTGGGATAATCATGTTTTATGTTTTTCATGCACTATTTGTTGGGCCCTTTGAGAGTGGAAAAGTAGAAACTTAAATGGATTGTGGCAAAGCTGCAGGACAGAACTATTATTTATTGACAGTCTCATAGTAGCTGGGAAACGTGTATTCTGTTTGAGGGAAACATGCAGAACACAAGAGACTCAGTACCGTTAAGTCTTTAGAATTCTCCTGCTCTTGCAGAACAGGCTCAGGCAGTTTGCTCCCCTTTAACAGTCAGTACTGACTGTTATGAAATGAGAATAGTTATTAAAGCCAGATGATGTAAACTCATGGTAAAACTAGGGGAAAGAAAATGGACATTGGCCTTCATATAAACCAAGAAGACATGACCAAGTCCATGAATGAACTACAGGAAAGAAGAAATAGCTCCTCTGCAGTCAGAGGAGTATGTGAAACCCATTTTCAGGGCTTGCTTCATTCTTTCAGATATTTTTTAAGAACCTGGAAGAAGTGTCACGGGGTGCACAGGGAGCAGAACATGCCACTGTTTGTAAAACAGCTCCTTATTTGAGCTGTTCTGGTTTCACCTTGTAATGCTGGAGGCTTTCTTTACCTGTAACTATGAATGAAGCAGAGGCTCGCCACTAGGAGGATTTAACATGTATAAAACACTTTGAAGAAAAAAGCAGTATAGAAATACTTTGTATTTATGCAGTTATTCCATGAGTTAAAGATGTACAGGCAGCCATGTTTGGCCCACACACAAGAGAAACTGCCCAAATGTTTGGTTAAACATAAATTGGAGTTCTTGCCTTTCACCTAATTGGAAGGTGGGGCCCAAGCTGCAGTGCTGCTGCATTTACCCTGCAGACACAAATATTTTCTTTACATCATCACTTACTTGAGTGTGACCCCTCCTCCACAGGTGGTAATGCTGCTGTTCCCACACTTCCTCACAACACCATTTTGCTTGGAATTGTCCCAGAAGAGACATCAATGCCAGGGTTCCAGTAGGCCAGAACACAGCCCAGAGCTGAGCGGCTTCCACAGGCCGCCAGCAGCCACACCTCTGGCCTGGAGGCGGTGCCAGCTCCAACACTAATCCCAGTGATGGCAGGAGGGCGCTGGCTGCCTGCACAAGGAATGCTAACCCAGGCTGGACTTGTGTATGTCTGATGCTCAAACTTCAGATGGCTTTTCAGAAAACTGTATTTAAATACCTGTATTGTGCCCACCCCCCCCCATTATGATACTACTATTTACAGTTCAATAACTGCATTTGTATTTCAACAGCTGTATATCTGAGGGGAAACTGACCTGAATAATTGTGTTGATTATAGTTAGGAAGTAAAGGTATTCAAATATTCTTTTGGTCCCTGAAAGATTTATAATAATGTACATTTTTTTCCACATTTTGAGAGATAGATTTGTGAAATTTTAATTATACCACTTAATACCCTCTATTTCAGAATCTCTGGCACTCAAAAAATTTGGAGATCCTAAAACAATCCATTTTGGTTTTGGGAACAGACAAGGTAAGATCAAGAAGTAACAAAGTCCTCAAATAAGAGATTTCTTCCTGTAAATTTTCTAGCATAATGTTAGACCTGATTGCTGATGTATTAATTTTGGCTTAATTAGACACTTAAAGTTTTGTGGAACTAGAGTGTCAAACAAGAATAAATAACGAAACCCAGGACTCAAAGACTAGTCTCTCTTACTCAGATGACTTCTATGTAACAGCTTCAGTAGAACTTTAAATACTTTCCCTGCAAGATTTCTGTTAGTCCCTTACAGCACTGGGTGGCTGGATACAAAAGGTATACTGACCTGACTACATATGTAGTGACTTGCTTCCAAAACAGTCCTTTTCCAGGTCCAAACAGTGAATTTTTCCAGAGACTTCATATCTATGCACCAATAATCTTTCTACTACTATCAAATAGATACCTTCAAAGAGCAGTGGTCCAGGCTTGATAGGTACCTGACACCAGCCAAGATACCAAAACTTATACTGGAGTAAGCCATTCCCAAGACAGACATCTTTGCTAACTATTTCACTGAAATTCCTTTAAATCTCTTGTCAGTTGATTGGGACAAAACATAATCAGGACGAGAAAAGGTGTCAAGGTCTAAAATGATCCTCTGTGCCAAGTCTGCAAGATTTAAGAACATTAATGTCTGCAGAACACAACTATATTTGACCGGTGTGTAAGAGCAAGAGGAAAATTCATCAAAACACTGCATTATTAAAACTAGCTTAGATGGATTTTAAATTGATCAGTCACTAAAAGCTATTAAGACCCACCTGATCAGCCATGAATTTTGAGAGTTTAAGTGTGACAGTTTGGCAGAACTTAAATACTGGGACTCAATGTGCAGCTGAATGTGAAGGGCAGAGTCGTCAATGCCAATATAATTTGCTGATGCAATCATACACAGTGATGCATTTCTTTAATCTTAAGACTTCATAAATTGGTCAAGAGCAGTAGCAGATTACAGTCCACAAAATCTAAGGGAGAGAATTTCCTGTGGCTTGATCCATTAGCCCTATTTGAAGGCTTGAGCTTTGACCTTGATTATTCTTCTTGCTTGTTCAAATTTCCCTCAGGATGAACAGCTGACTTTCAGGTGCTTGGCCCAAGCTGGGGGGCGCAGGGAGTACCCTGCTCTCTCTGCAGCCTCCTGCTTCTGAAAGGGGTGTTGTAAAACTTGCTCTAGGAGCTGAACCTGGAAGCAATTAAAAATGGGTAAGTTTTTATACAAAATGTTTTCTGGTAAACAAGGAAAGTTTTTTCCACTTTGCCTTATGCACCCTCCTGGCTCCAGAAACTATCACATGAATCCCTTACTGTTATTATTACTACTGTTAATATAGTTGCCACTATTTATGTTATAATTAATACTATTAATAATTTTGTTAATATTTTAAATAGAAATTGGTGTTACATGGTACAATGTTGGTAAAAATGTAGTACAGTTCAAAGTGTAAGTGTAAAAATTGTTTCATTGGCTATTATGCCAATTATTATTACATCTGTCAAGAGAAAAAGGTAGTTTTACCTCTGAGAAATCATTCAAATTAGCTTTTTGGACTGCTGATTCTGCCATCCAATTCCTAAGTATGTATCTAGGATTAACAGCTGAAACCAAGAGTAAATCATGTTAAATTTAGTCAGACATATTCAACAAAAGGAAAACAGTCATTGAAACAAGTCACTGAAATCTTTAAGAAGATTTAAATTTGCAGATCAAGAAAAAAATGCATAAAAACGAAAAGGAATTAATCGATCTACTTAATTCTATGAGTTGCTAAAAGGATTTTTTAAACTTGCACTATCAGTAGTGCCGAAGTGCCAAACAGAAATTAGAGTAGCACAGAACATGACATTGATAAGGAAGGATTTCCTGTTAGGAAGACCAGCAGGCTTTTCAAGTGTGATGAGTTCACCATGGCCTAGGTTCCTGCTACATTGAAGGAAAACGTATTTCAATGTTGTCAATACCTTCCTGGAGATCATAAAAATGAATATTGTATTACTTAATTTAAGAAGTCATTACTAAGATATCTATTAAAGTACATGTATTTAGATATTCCTTCTTCTATGTCACGTAACAAAAGTTTAGCCATAAAAGCCTTTAATGTTACATTTCAGGTGTATTTTTTAGAAACTACTTTTTCAACTTTCCTTTTAATCTCCTGGCTGGGGGCAGGCAGAGTTCCTCAGTTTTTTCCACAGCTGTCTGTTGTATCCTTTTGGAAACCCTCACGTCAACTGCACTGCTTCCCTGCCGTGTTTCTGGCTGCTTGTGTTTAATGAGCAGTAGAGAGATCGTAGGGACATTAAAAATGAAACTGCTGAATTAGTAAACCAGGGTATATCCTACAGGACAACCACTGACAACTTCTAAAAGGAGTTCTGTCAAACTGTATGCCAAGGAAAATTCTTATAAGTACACATGGCTTTAATTATCAATTTTTTAGCAGATTATGACAACAAAATTCTTATTTTTGTTTTGCAATTTAAAGGCTAGAATTCTACCTGAGAAAGTTTTCCCTTTAACTAATGATCAAAACAATGTTACAGAACAATTACTTCAAGCCTGCTTTTATGTCTTAATTTGACACTGGTCTGTATATTTTCCCCAATGCAGTAGGCATTTATTACATTAAGAGATTAGTTAGTGATACCAAAGGCATTTCACCCATGCACTTGAAACCAAAAGTCTGTGACTTATTGACATACACAAACTTCATCTCCCCTTTCACTGATGTCCCCAGTAGGTTTTATATGAATAAACATTAGTTTTACATATAACTACATGTTAGTTTTATATATTTCTTTTTAAAAGTCCATGGAGCTTTATAAAATATTCTTATAAATACCCACACAGCATATTTGAAAGAGGGTATTGGAGAAAGCAGAGTAATCATCAAAATTATCATCTCAAACTTCCCTCTACTCAATTCTTCTAATCAATTAGTTATTATATTATTTTATTTACAAATAATATATTAGGAGGGGCCACAGACATTCTTCTTTTTCACGTCCCCACTGTCCAGTATGTATTTACACATATTAAAAAAGCCAATGAATACAACTGTCTATTGGAAATTCTGATAACCTCTACACAGGTTAACACCCTGCCCTAACTGTTAAAAAAGTTTTACCACTTGGCAAAACAATTTGCTCTGCCCAAGAATTTGATTTAATCCAGTAAATGGGTTATCAATAGTAAAGTGTAATAACTATTTAAAAAAAAATTTAAAGGTGAAAAAGTTAACATATGACTCATTCAAAAAATGGTAATTCACATTAGAGCTGTGAGTCATTTTAGCAGGAGAATATTTGTCCCAGAAATAAATTTTTAACAATTGCAAACTGACAGGTTTCACAGTGGTATTAAAAATATCGGTATTTAACACAAGTGACAAGATAATTATGAAAGAGTAATACAAGCCAGGTAAGAAAAGGACAAAGCAAAAGAACTTTTGTGCCCTTATAAGCATGATCTGGTCTACTTTTTTTACATGCTTCTTTTGTAAAGAAATACAATTATAGACTTGGATTGTCAAAACTTTTTGATCAACTCCAGAAGAACTAAGTTTAGGCAGTGCAAGATAAAGCACTACTAAGAACTGAAAACTAAATAAAGGGAGAAAAAAAATAAAAATAATGAATAAGTGATCAAATTATTTGAGGTAATGTACTTTGAAAAGTGAGATATTTATGCCACTTACAATTAGGGAAGGGTGTTGAATAATGAGGTGTTAATGCCAATATATTCAAGGTCAGTCAAAGACAGCAATACACAGTTTAGTGGAACTTCCCAACCCAGAGGAGAATCTGAGGAGCCAGGACAGTTTTGTCTTTAACATGAAATTCTGGGTAAAAATGCAGAGTTAACTGAATTGAGCCAGATTTCTGCTGGAAGTTGTACTGACAAGGACAGCTGTTAAAAGAAATGAATAAACAAACAAACAAACAAACAAACAACCCAAACAATTTTAAAGAGACCACAGGGGCATCTAAACAATCTATTTAAATGCATGGATGTAAAAATGTAAAAAAGAACAAAAAAAATCCCAAAAACCTCTGTAAGAAATTTCAGTCACACTGGAATATGGAGCAGCTAGCAAAAGTCCAACAAGATTTGCTGATTTTAAATAAAGCAGTAACAAAGGAACATCAGTAGCCTATTATAAATTTTTGTAGCTCTGCAGTATGAATGGAGAATGACGGTTGATTATATGGAAGAAAACTAACTGAACTATGAATCTTTGCAAATCAAGTTTTGACTGCTAGCAAACCTAAGACCATTAGCACAAGTGTGATTTTGGAGGCAAAACCTTCTCCATGTTTCATCTGCCTCCTGTACTATAAGATCCTCTGAGGTGCATGTGAAAAAAACATGATGATGGTTTGCAGAAGAGCATCCACCAACTAGGATCCTTTTTGATTTGGAATAAAACCTCAGAATGTCATGTTTTTCTCTAAAAGCAGATTAAAAAGATACAGAAAAATAAGAAGTGTGTTTACACAGTTTTCTGCATTCAATTTTAGCTGAGGAAAACAGGGGAGCTTGAAAACTCAAAATAATAATTGAGCAAAGGGCCTCAGAAACTTACAGTTAAGCTTCTTAAGCCTATCAAAACCCAATAAAATAAATCTTTCTTCCTGGTAGTTCTTTTCATATTAACTTACTAAAAACGCATATAGAACTTTAAGAAGTGTTCTCTAAAATGGATAGAACTTTTGTTAGAAAATGGGGATGCAAACCTAAAACCATAAATTGTGCCCTCTGTACTTTTATTATCTCATTACTGAAAGTCAGTGCCAGCTCCTGCCATGTAGCTAGCAAATCGATTGAAGCTTTAGAAGAAAGTGGCCAATCAATATCTAACAAAAGAGTGCAGCCATTTCCATCCTGCTTTGCAGGAAGCACCCTGCAAAGCAGTGTAAGAGTGAAGCCTCTTGAGCAGAGTTTGATTAGATCCTACAGTTCCTTCATTCCCTTTTGCCCATTGATTTTCAGTTGCTCATTGTCTTTTATAGGCAAATTTCACAAATTTACCACAGCTTACTGCAGATCAAAAATATCTCCTGCTGAACAATTCTTGGAATTTCATATCCACTGTTTCTGCTGTGATACCTAACTGCAGTACCTTTGCCATTTTGTGCTTAGAATAACTTGGAGAATAAAGCACCTTCCTTTGCCTTCTGTGACTAGATAGTCTTTTCATACAGAGTTTTTCTCTGGGTGACAGAAAGAAAAAGTGTGTCCCTATCAGAAATCTGAATTTTTTTAGTATGTAGAGAGGACAGAGACTGATAGAATGAATGTATAGTGTTACAAGATTTGCAGCAATCTTGTTCATTGTAATATGAGTTTCATTGTTGTAGTATGAATATCATTGTAATGAGAGTTTCTCCTCTTCAGAAAAATAGTATATTTTAGTTCCACCCAAAAAGAAAAATACCTAACACTAAAGAAATATATATAAATAGGTATTTGCCATCTGCAAGCATATAATTCCTTTGGATTGTTTTACTCACTTGTCATTCTTGTTCTTCGTTTGGTGTCTGAATCACCCTTGTTACTATACATGAAAAACAAACCAAAAGAAGAAAAACAGAAAACTCTTTAGCTAGTGAGGGTTATGCTGATTTATTTTTAGAAATATCTTATTTGTCTTTCATTAAAATCATTAAATGTTCTGCATTTGTGTTCAGCGGAAGCCAGTGTGAATCTCTAAGAATGATTAGACTTGGAAAAAACTGCACACTTTTTTGTAAGTTTTGTGTCTGGTATTGATTTTTTTCTCTAAAAATTGTATTTACGGAATAAAATTTCCAAGTACCTGATATGTATTTCTTTTCATTACTGTTAGCCATGCATACCATATATTACTAAAAAAAATGTTAGATTCTTTATTGATTTAACACAAAAGAATCTCACATGTTCCTATCTATGCAACATCATGGTTTCCAAACACAATCTGTATATTTGCAACTGTTCAACTTCCATCCCCTGTCACCATAAAGCAATGTTATTACACAGTAAGTATACATATATAAACAGTAATTAAACACTATTCATTCCTATGTACTTGCAAAGCCTGTTTGTAATTCTTGGACTGAATCTGTAGGACTGGTATTTTAAGACAAATTGTTAACCAAAGAAATCTTATCAGGTGCTCAATGAAGGACAAAGAATACAGATGATTCCTTCCACGTCATTTTTATGTACCTGTGTGTAAAAACAGAACTACAACAGTAATTACTGTTGAATCCAGAACAATCTAGAACCATTAAGACAAAAAAGGCACATGAAACCATGTTTGGGTCAGTTTATTAGACCCACTAAAGACAATGCAAAATCACTGCAGATTAAAGTTGCCTGCTTCTGGCAAATACACACTTTAAACTGCAATCAGATTTACCTGTTTAATCTCAGGAGGTACATAGTAAGCCATTCTGAAAATAATTTGTGTTTACCCAGATCCTGGAGAGCCCAGAACTCCTAAAGAGAAAGAAACAGTTAATGGCAGGTAATCAGAATTCTTTTCCTGTTAAGCGAAAACCAAGTAAGCAACAAATACTGTGTTTTAACCCCAGCTGGCAACTAAGCCTCACATAACCACTTGCTCATGCTCCCCCTCAGTGGGGGTTTAAAGTAAGGTTAAAAGTAAGAAAATGTGTGGGTTGAGATAAGAACAGTTTAATGACATAATTTAAGAATAACAACAATAATAGTAATAATAATAGCAATGAAAAGGAAAATATCAAAAGGAGCGAGAAATAACACCCAAGAGAAACAAGTGATACAAATGAAAAAACAAATTGCTCACCAACCACTGCCCAGCCAGTTCCCAAGCAGGATCCCCCCACCAGCTCTCCCCTAGTTTATTTGCTGAGCATGACACCAAGTGGTGGGGGATATCCCTTTGGCCAGTTTGGGTCAGCTGTCCTGGCTCTGTCCCCTCCCAGCTTCTTGTGTGCGCCCAGCCTCCTTGCTGGCAGGGCACCACGAGAAGCTGAAAAGTCCTTGACTAGTGTAAGCCCTGCTCAGCAACAGCTAAACCATCAGTGTGTCATCAGCATTATTCTCAATTTAAATCCAAAACACAGCACTGTACCAGCTCCTAGGAAGAAAATTAACTCTGTCCCAGCTGGAACCAGGACAATGAACAATAAAAGGATTTAAAAGGCAAACATATGATGACCATTCAAGGAATTTTCTCCCTAAACATTCTACTAGTATCTTTTCCTCTGTATTCAAATTATTTATCTTTCCTAGCATGATACATCCATATTAATCCATCTCTGTTACGACAGATTTTACCTAAACACCTCTAGCACTTCACCTCTGTTTTTCCTTGGCTTATTGTCTAACCTATTTCATTTTTTAAGCAACATTACTACAGGTTTTACTCTCTTCTGAGACTTGTACATGGGTCAGATCTATTTGTAGAGATTTTTTTGAACAAAAATAGTGCAATAAGCAAAATATGTTGATAAAGAAAAGGTGGAGAAAAAGGGAAACTAAAGTCTACAGGGATAGGAGAAGACTGAGAAGAATAGAGACAGTAGGAGAGGAGACAGCACTTGGAAAAGGCAGACAGCAAGAAATCAGATCTTGGGGTTACTGCCTCCACTGATGGACAGCAAACACAAACCAGGCTTCCCTGGCTGATTACACTGAGCTAACAGCTGCTTCATATTCCTCAGCTGAAAGCAGCCAAAGCTCACAGACAAAAAATGAACTTCAGAAAAAGAACAGATTAGGACAAAATGGACATAGATAAAAGGAGGTAAACAGCACATGTTCAAGAAAAAGAAGCAAGGGAAATTAAAAGCAAGAAGCTTTGATCCCATCTGTGGTTTTTGTTTTCTTTTTTTTTTTTAAGGAATAAGAGTAAAAAAGATATGAAAACTGTATTTGATCATAAAAATGAGCACAGAAATGACTAAGAGCTGGGAAGCAGGCAGGTGGATAACAGGCAAGTGTGAGAATCAAGCATTTGTTCAAAGATGTGCAGAGTTAGGCTGCTTTAAGAGGAATTTCAGAATGTTTCCAGTTAATACTAAATATAAGGACTCCTGCAGTGTTCCCAAGGGATTCTGGCATTTTTAGGTCAATTTTAGTATGCAGCTGAAAAAATCTTAAGTGATGTACAAATTAATATGAAAACTTACTCATAAAAGTATTGGTGTGTAAATAAACAGAGGTGAAATTACTTTAAAATTGAAATTCTTTAAAACAATTACAACTTTTTACCAGCATAAAATTGTACTTGTTTTTCCACATCAGTTTTGGAACTCAGAATTTGTGGGCTAAATCATTTCATTGCATGGAAAAAAAAGAGATTAGGTTGCTACCAAGTGAAGGCTGGAAATTACCCTCAGTGTAGGAACAGGGTCACTACTATACACCATAATTGCTGGTTCCTCAGCCAACACCTTCACAGATGGGGAGATGGAGTTGCCATAAATGGAAAAATCCCTTGGGTTCTATGACAAAAATACCTTCTCTTACAAACACACCCATCCTCTTATCACCCCCCTGTGCAAATGATTAATTCCAAAGCTACACCTTCTGGGTTTTTTGTTGCTTACCTCTAGAGTATCTCAACTTTTAAACTCTTAATGGCTTCAAGTTCACAGAAAAGGTCAGGATAGACCTCTTACTTAACAGACAAAAACAAGGAAAACCAGATAATTTGGTCAAAACCACTTAATTATAATTGGAAAAAGAATCATCAACTCCTCATTTTTATTCTGTGTTTTCATAGTCATCCTGCTGCCTAAAACAACCTCCAAGTCCACCTGCTCTCGTTTTAAATTGGCTTCAAAGACAAACAGACATAAATCAGATGTTTGGGAAAGGCAATGAAGTTTCCCAGGCAAAATGAACAATATTAATCTCGTGGAAAAGGCATTGTATTAAAGAATAAAAAAAAAAAATCATTTTGCTCTTGCAAAAAGGCTATTTTCTTTCCAGATCAGGTTGCTTGTCAGAACCAGATCACAAGCTTCCTTTTCAGAATTTCCCCTTTGCTTTTTTATCCAATTATGATTTGCCTAGCATCTCACTCCAGTTCAAATATTTCAGCTACATTTCCACTTTTAAAGATTGCACTATATTCAGGTAAAAAAAAATTAAATACTCTCATGTCTTTTAAATATGGTTATACTTGGTCCTGAAGAATAAGTTTAAGCTGAGATAGCAGAAACACAGGATGGGATACCAGGCTGAGCAGGACACAATAGCAAAATGTATTCTTACGCTTTAAGTTACATTTAAAACCAATCTCGTGCTCAAGGAAGGGCAGAGGTCACTCTGGGCAAAGAGTTCTAGCAGGAATTTATGATGAGATGGGATCTCACGTATCATTAGATACTGAGATAAGCAAATAGGCTTGAGAGCAGAGGTTTAGGCCACCTAGGAAACCCATGTCAGGAATAGTTGGTTGAGCTGAGGTTGAAATTTTCCTCATGAACCCTGTTCAATTTCACTTGTTGGACAAAAGGTATTCTTAAACAAAACAACACAAAAAAAAAGGGAGGGGAGGGGGAAGAAAGTTCTTTGTAGCAGACCCACCTTATATGAAGAAAATCACATTCCCACTTGTGTATGAGTATTTATGACTACTCATATTGGACCTGTAACAAAGGCTGAAAATCTGACTTCAGCATTCTTCATTAATGCATCTTTCATTAGCACTTTTCATTAACATACCCATTATTACCAGACACAGGCTTAACAAGGGGTGGTAGCCTGACACAGGTGTATTAGTCTCTCTGTCCCTTAATAATGATACAGTAACATATTTCCCAGATGAACAGTGGCTTGAGATAGCCTCTACTATATCAGGGTTACGTTCAACTTGATTTACTTTTTTTATATTAATTATTCCTAAGACTGGGTGCTTGTATTTCTACCTCAGGAATATGGAGCTCCTTTAACTGGTCAGCAGTAATTTCACTCAGCTCTCGGAATGTCATTGTAAAATCAGCCTTTGTATCTTCCATGATCTAGTGAATAAAGATACTTCTATGAGTGCTTTTCATGTGTGGGGTATCAGTTCAGATGTTTGCCAACAAAATTAACAAAGTAAACTCACTTTTAAGAGGAAAGCAATCAAAAAGTTATCATTCTCATTCTCCCCAAGAAGACCCAATTTTGTCTTGAATAGTTCTGTGAAACTGAAAATAGTAACAAAGTAAGGAGATTGTGAACATTATATATTTTACAGTATTGTGATTAGAAGGGTTAAGTTCTGCAAGTGCATACCGGCTGTAATAGTGTTCACCATACCCCTCCAAAATCTGGGAAGCTCTGAAAAACAAAAGAAATGTCAAGTTCTAAGGAACTACAATGCTGCTGTGGGTATAGTACTGCTGTACACTAAATAACAAAAACTTCTGCCTGCTATCTCAGAAACACTGATATTCTGAATCATCTGGGATCTGTTCTTCATATAAGAATCTTTACAAGAGGCTATTAAAATTCTACTTTGTTACTTCAGGAGGATGCACAGTCTTCATAAGTGTCTTACAGAACAAGCTAGACAAACTTAGAACAGAAAACTACAGGCAAAGGTCCTACCTTAGTGAAAGGAGAATGGATCACACAATATCTAATACCTCCCTGTGGTCCTATTTTACTATTATTTATGACCAACAAAAACTTTTCTCCCCACCTTCCAATCTTTTTCTGGCCAATAATTAATCCAGAATCAATTTCCAGTTAAAAAAAAAAAATAAATAAAAGCTAATCCCTTTTTTTCCTAAGCATATGGTGATTACAGGGTCTCCCATCTCACTAGTTCTTTTAAGCATTAAGATATTTTAAGGATTACTTACAGCTGCTTTTGCCTGGGATCCAATAAAGGTTTTAGAGCTTGTAACAGCTTGCTCAGATTAAACAGCCCAACACTTGCCTGATTTCCTATTTTATACCTCCTTTCATCATCGGATGTGTTTGGAACAAAATCTGTTTCAAACAAAACATTACTTTTCCATAACAGAGTAATTACAATAAACTATCAATGTTAAAAGTTCGAAGTACATTCATTTTTACACTTAAACAACAAACTTATGAAATACCTAAAGCTACTAAGTATTTAAAATCAGATCACAAGGATGCTTATTTAAAGTAAATTGACTCAAGATCTATTATTTGCAAATCTAAGAAATGCATCCTTCACAGACAAGTTCCCATGTGTCACAAGTGACATTTTCCTATCTGAAGATACAAAATAAATTCAGATGTTTCAACAGAAAAAGACCATTTTTTCATCAAAAACACTTTTAGACTTGAAACCAGTATTTTTACTACATACAGTGCTACTATTTAGAACATAGGTTAAGCAAACAAATGTCCAACTAGATTCAGGATTTAAGTATTTCTGGAAAAGTCACACATGTAATAAACATGTATTTAATAGGTCACCTAAGCAAGATTTGTTTCAGTTGTACAGGCAAGCTCTGTATTCACATAAAAATTAGGCCTAATGTGTTCTAGTATGCAAATCCATTATCTGGGAGATAACAAATACCTGTCATACAAGTTACAAGTATCCAGAAGTAAAATGTATGCCTATCTACAGCAGCAGTCTCCGAGGGGATCAGTGGGAACCCCTCACTCAGATCATAACTCATCTGTCAGATCTGGTGAGTGGTTCAAATCCGAATTTCGACTCTAACGCCTCTCCTCTGGCTCTAGGGTGCACTGTCTGTCTGGGATGGAGTCAGTTCTCTTCACAGCAGCCTGTCTGGCGCCATGCGTTGGACTTGTGACTGAAACAGTGCTGATAACACAGCAATGTTTTACACATTGCTCAGTAGGGCTGGCCCAGCATCAAGGCTTTCTCCATTCTCACTCTGCTACCCCAGAAAATGAGGCTGGGGTGGGCAAGACGCTAAGGGATGCAGCTGGGACAGCTGAGCCCAGCTGACCAAAGGGATATTCCCCATTTAAAGCATCATGATCAGCAATAAATCCAGGGGTAGTTTTTCCACAGCAGCTGTTACTTGGGGACTGACTCAGCATCAGTCTGGTGGTGAAATATGGTGAATGATTGTCTTTGCATCACTTGCTGGTCACCCCTGCCCTTTTTTTCCCCCTTGACTTATTCAAATGTCTGTATCTTGACCCATAAGCTTTTTCTTAGCCTTGCTTTTCCAATTCTTTCTCTCAGCCCACAGCAGGGGTGAATGAACAAGTGACTTGTGGGTCATTAATTGCCAGCTGGGGTCAACCCACCCTACAGAGAAAGATCTAAAAGCAAAAAAGCCCCATTTTGTTCGATACAATGGAAATAATATGACATTTACTCTCATGAGTTTTCCTTAATTTGAGGCCGCAGGCATGAAAACACACAGCAAGATAACCACTGCTGATTCTGAAGTTTATTCAGTTGCAAACTATAAACAATATTCTAGTAATACACATTTATGTACATACTGAATCTGTATCTACCAATCCCAGACTGATTGAGTTGACGCTTTGAAATAAAGGTTGCCATGACTGTGTAGGTTTGATTTCTTTTCTTCCAATATATAATCAGCTGCCGTGATTATAAAGCTAAAGCTTGATGCATGCAAAGTTACTGTATTCCACTTCTGCTTTTGGCTGATTCCAGCAATACACAATTTTTTGTTTTCTAGGCTTCTGTTGTAGCATCTATTGAATTGGTGGTGTTGAAGTGGAAACAGTCTCATGGAAATGGGTTTAATAGTAATATTTCATTAACAAGACTTTTAGCCCTTGAATGCAACCTATATAGTGTATCATAAAACTGGTGACTGATGCAATTTTTTTCCCTAAAGTTCTTGAAAGAGTACACATGCTTAGGGTTTTTCTGCTAATAATGATAGGAGTTTTCATGCAATGGAAACTATATAATTTAATATAAAAATATTATTTTAAGTAAAAAAAAAAAAAATTAAAAACAGGTGCTACACTCACTAGGGTCATAGGAGTCCATAAATCCAAATGGACCATAATCTATTGTTATGGATAATAAACTGAAGTTATCTGTATTGCACACACCTACAATTAAACAGAAAGGAGAAACAGAAGTTAAAATTCCACCTGAACCCCAGTCTCTAGGCATTTTGCTGTGAAACAGATCCACTGAATTTAGAGAGCTCTCAGGAATCAGACTCTGGAAAACTGCCCTGTCCCTCTGCCACCGGTCTGTGCCCTGCAGGACACCGAGGCTCCTGCTCCCGCCACTGTTTTGGGGTTAATCCCACAAATCTGCGGCAGAGCTGGACAGCTCTGCCTCCTGTGCGCTGTAAAAGGCCAGGGCTTCATGTGGATGGATCAAATTCAGAGCAGTTAAACTTATATACGGCACCAGTACTCCTAGGCCTTTGTACACTGCACTGCTGCAACAGCTCTGAGAATTCTTGCCCCCATATACTCGTCCTGTCACAGATGTGCTTTGAGAGATCAGACAGTGTAACTCTGTTACAAAAGCCCCTTGTATAACAGATAAAGCTGTGGGTGAAGACAGCAACAGAACTGAAGACCAAGGTGAGAAATAAAAGCCTATAAAGTGTCCCTCCCCTAAAGCCAATGCCATCTGGCACCTTACCATGTGCAAACCCCACAGACATCCACAATGCAATCAGATTTGCAGTCTCTGACACGATTGTAGAGAAAAATTCCTAAAATCAAATACAACTTTTACTTCAAGTTCTCTGTATCAAAAATATTGAAAAGCATAAACATTTTATTACATTTATTAATGTAATACATTCTATTTTTCAAATTTATGTATCTGTCTGTCAGGACTTGTCATTCCCATTCTAAATGATGAGCGTACATAATAACCTTATCCACCAAAGACTACAGTTATATAAGACTATATACACAGGTGCCCTGAAAGAAATTAAGAAGTAAAATTAAAAAAAAAAAAAGAAAAAAAGACACTATATATACTAGGGTGTCTACTAGAATATTCTATATATACTACATTTACATTAGCAAAAGCACACTTCATCAATTCATGACTACTGTTCACTGAAAACCTGAGCAGTAAGAGAACAAAAACCAACAGAAAATGGAAGCTTCACAATAAACATTTCTGTAATGAAAACTGGAGGAAAATGTTCATATTTGACTTTGAGAAAACAAAAAAATCAAGAAGCGGAATTTTACTGCAGAGGATTAACAAACTTTTGCTAATAAAACCTGGAATCTTACTTCATATTTTAAAATCTTGTAAAACTTGAAATTGTGAAGACCTTCCTGCAATTTTTGTTCACATGCTTGTGGAAAATAAAAAGACCTACCAGATATCTATTTGAATCATTCATAGCTATTGATGGAAAATGTTCCTGGATGATAAAGTCTAGCAATCTTCTGTAACAAAAGAAACAGAATTCTTTAAACAAAACTGGTACTTTAGAACTGATCACTAAAAATTATTGTTTTCAAAAAATGCTGATCTACAGCTTGGCACAAATAGTTATTAAAAAACTCAGTCTATTTATTCCAATGAATATTAGATTGAGCTCTTCCAAATGCTTAGAGATAGGCTGTAGTCATAAATACAACTGAAGACTGCCACATAGAGTTAAAATTATTCCCACATTAAACCTCCAGAGCACACCAGGACCTGGTTTTGCATGCAGCAATATCCATTTTTTTAGGAAAAAAAAAAAGAGTTTGCATTTCAAAAAAAAACAGTATAAGAGTACAAGGAACAATCATTCTACATCAGAATTCTCACAAAGAAAATTTTATGGCTGAATTCTTATGAAGTAGGGTTACTTCCACAGTAACTGGCCATTCCCAAAACAGTGCTCTACATTCCTACAATGTGACAGGCTTAGGGAAATGGCATATATGCATTAAAAGCTGCAGGACCTGTCACAGAAAACTGAGAAATGTAGGAACTTACACTTTCAACTTACAAATCTTTCCAAAACAAACAACTCCTTCCTAGTACTTAGTTATCCAGGCCTTTAGAAACATCTCAGGGGTTTTACCCTTGTGAGGTAAGATCTTTGGTATGCTTGTATAAAACCAGCAGGTTACCTCTCTAAATTATGTAATCTTACTTGCTAATTAATGTCTAAATTCCAACTGTATACATAAATTCTAATGTAATTTCATTGTTGAGAAAACTGTTATAGCTACTATGAAGATTAAATTCAAACCTTAGTAAGTCCAGTTCCCCAGAGTGAGTTAAGATTTCCAAGGATCCTATACGAAACCATGATTTGGCAAGTCGTAGCACTATTGCACCTTAAATATAGAGACAAGTGTGTTTAAATGTAAACAGAGTATCAGCAAAATGAAACAGTTCCAAAGCAAAAGCCATCATGTGTTGTTTCTATAGACACAGTTTATATATGCACAGTTAAACTGATATTTTTGTAAGTATGCCTAACACACAACAGATGAATATGTATAAAATTATTTTACTACACATGCATTTTAATGATAATGCTTGATTTGCTTTACGAGCAACCACAGGCAAAATTCTGTTAGTGCATTAATACTAGAATCACTCCAGAAATACTAGCCTCAAAGAAAGAACACAAACAGATTTGTCCCCCTGCTGTGCCATCTCACTCTTTTTCAGAGCAGGTGTAGATGATGTAGCAATGACACGGCCACAGTTGCATTCCCACCATCCTGGTATTGCTATCAAAACAATGGAAAATTTCCCTAGTTTTCAGTATCATTTTGGTAATGAGAAGTGAAAATCAAAATTATATTCTTGCAATACGTATGCCACAATCATAGAAGACCTGTTCAGAGGGCTTCATTTCTTCAACCAAGATATGTTTCAGATTGATTTTCTCAGGAGAGGTTTTATATCTTAATAAATGAAATTAAGCCAATTTATTATTTTTATTACACATTTTTTATGGACAATTAAGTTACAATGTTGTAATATATTATTTTAAAATATGTTCATTACCTCTTTCTTTCTTAATATTGCCATTGTAAAATTGGTCTCTCCACACATCATCATCACTTACAACTAAACTGTAGCGAACAAGAAATGAACATTAAAAGTCATCTCAGCAAAAATAATTCATAATGAAGGTCAAAGTCATATTTCATATAAATTCATTTTCTTCATAAAAAGAAAGCTCTTTTTTTTGTCATATTGTAAATACAGCTTTGTATTTACAAATGACACAGGCAAAGAAGATGCTGAGGCTTACCAAGGTTCATGACCAAGATGCATTTATTTTGTATTTAATACAATGTTGTCCAATTTCGTTACTCTCACTGTTCCTGGGGAGAAGGCTGCTCTCAAAAAGAGTAGTGCATTCACTTGGAACCTCAGTGACAGATTAGTGTGATTGTAACATTAACTAAGTCACAATTTTCCTGGGGACAACATGGAAATTTTGAGGACAGAGAAACCAAATTGGTGCATCAGATGGAGGATGCCCTTTACATGAGCCAAAATTATCTCAGAAACTTCAGGGACAGATCTGGGACCCTTAGCAATCACTGCTACTGGTACTTAGATTTTTAAAACCAATCTCTTCCTTTCATTTGCCTTAAAATTCTGCACATCCTATAAATTTTTATGTTTATCCAAATATTGGGGTCTGTGAGAATTCAGTACAGCTTGCTTTATTCCACAGCTTACAGTAATTCTGTGAAATAAAATACATAATTTCATTGTATTTTCTGTTCTATCATGAAAAATCAATCGTCACAAACTATGCAAGGGCATCATGTTCCTCTGAGGTTAACAAGTAGGAAGTTTTCTCTCCAAAGCAACTGGGATTACACTGACAATCCAGCTTGGTGCCATCTTCCGAAAGAGATCTTATCCCCTCAATAGGCACTGAAGACTCCTTGTTCAAGAGTCTAGAAGGAGGATAATTTAGCTCATTTTGTGTAATTCTTCTTTATCTTTGCTTGTTGATAACTGGAAAATATTATTCTATTCAGAAGAGACATGGACCTATTGGAGCGGGTCCAGAGAAGGGTCACAAAAATGACCAGAGAGCTGGAGCACCTCTCCTATGAGGACAGATTGAGAGAGTTGCGGCTGTTCGTGGGGAGTATGGGGAGACCTTATAGCACTCCTCCTAGAGGAGGCTACTAGAGAGCTGGACAGGTACTCTTTACCAGGGCCTCTAGTGATAGGACAAGGGGGAATGGCTGTAAACTGAAAGAGGGCAGGTTTAGATTAGATATTAGGAAGAAGTTTTTTACTCAGAAGGTGGTGAGACACTGGAACAGGTTGCCCAGTGTCCTGGTGTGATGTTACAAGGTTTTTTTTTTATTCCTTAACCATCTGCTTAATGCCCAAAGATGCTGTGTCTTTAAGGTGGACCCTGGTGCAGGTCGGTTCAACGGCTGAGCCCAAGGGCTCAGGGCTCGGGGCTCCGGGGCTCGGCAGGGCTCGGGAGGGAGTGCGCTGGGAGCGCTGTGCTGCTGCTCTTTGGTTTCTTTTTGTCCCGGCTAGCTGGAAAAAGGTTGTGTTGGGCTTTTTTTGTTTTTTTCTCTTCCCTCCCCCTTGCCTCACTGCCTCCCTTCCCTCCAGTCCGGGGAGCCTGCGGGGTGACCCCGGTGGGCCTGCGGGGTGGCCCCGGCTGGTCCGAGCCCATGTGTCTGTTCCCTCTCCAGGTATTTGTTGTATTTTGAGAGTTTTTTTCCCTGTTCCACCCTGTTTTGTTTTGTGCTAATAAACAGTTTGGGGGTTTTTTCCCACTTTCACTTGCTGTTACCAATTTGTCCCATTGGCGGAGGAAAAGGGGAGGCCCTTTTCCCTTTGGAGGAGGTGCTTATTCTGGAGCACTTCCTCCTAAAATTTTGTGTCCAAAAAACGAGACACCCAGAAAGGTGGTAGATGCCCCATCCATGGAAATATTCAAGGTCAGGTTGGAGGGGGCTTTGAACAACCTGATCTAGTGAAGATGTCCCTGCTCATTGAGGGGGGCATTGGACTAGACCAGTAAATGTCTCTTCCAACCCAAATTACGATTCCATTATTCAAAATATTGTTGGGTGGCATGCTATTTGATATTTAATGCAGTTATATCTGCTACCTATTGGGCAGTTGAAGATAGCAGAGAAGACAGAACAAAACTTTTCTTTGAGGTACACAGCAAAGAACAAGATGCAAACCTAATATTCCATTCATAAATATGACTGAAGACAGTCACAGTGTTAATTAGCAAGAGCTAAACTTTGAAAGTACACTAGATTCTGGTTTTACATACTTGAGCATTGAAATTTTAGAAAGAATTCAGTTGAACCAAAAACATGAGGTATGCATTTAAACATAAATATGTACCAAAACGTAATGAAAAGAAATAGCATGAAGTCTTACATAGTGCAGTTGCTTGCAACAGTAACTGTGGGTTTGAAACTAAATTATTGTTATTATATTGAGTATTTTTGAAGATACCTAGTAGCTATTCAAATTGAATGTTCTGTTAACTGCAAAGAACAGGCAGGGGGAATTTTTCCAGGAGGGGAAAAATATACAGAAATCAATCTGCTCCTTTTACTGGAGCTGTACTGATACAAGTAGAATTAGGGATTTTTTATTTAAATACTCATTTGAAACCAATTGGTATATCTGCAGGATTAAGTACAAAAAGCTCTGCTATAAATGAGATGGAAGAAGAGAATCTTAACCCTTCAAGAGAAAACAAAAAAAAATTAGAAACAGGGAATGAACCTCAGACACTTACAAAATACTGTGTGCAGCAGAGCACTAGCGGACAGAAGGCACAAAAGTTGTGCTACTAAACTTTACTGTTTTCAACAGACCTCTGCCAGAAAGGTTGTTCCCTTTTTACTATGTAACTCTTAGCAGGCTCTCTGCAAAATTCCTACAGAATACCAGCACTTCTAGTGCTGACAAAAAACCCATGGGGGCATCAACATTTAGTTAGTACGGACGTGCAACACTTGAGAGCTGGCCAGGTAGCTGAGAAGCCACATAAACACACATTCCCACTAGAAAAGTAGTTCTGCAGTAGTCCCTGTAGTTGGTAAGTACCATTACTGGAGAGAAGGCAGCAGCAGACCAGCTGTACGCTCAACCACAGGAAACGGAGCACTGAAATGCTCTTACACCAAAGAAGCGGGAACAGCACTCACAGAAGGATGGATCTATGATATCCCTCCCTACCTGGCTCTCACTTAGAGGCTTGACTTTACACTCCCAAGTGCTCTCCCTGCTGTTCTGCGTGAACATCAAGCCCTATGCAAGTGAAGGCCACTCTGGAAACTTTGCATATTGGCTCACTTTTTTGACTTAATGTGTAACATTGCTCACTGGTAGTCCCAGTATGTGACTGAAATGGTACTGTATGAAGTGTTCTGTATCTGGCAGTACAGTCATAAACTGTAGCACCCCATTGGGAACACAGTACTTAAAATTAATAGAGCAAACCAACCTGCTGGGTGTTCTGGGATAAGCCATAAGGTTTTTCCTCCCACTTCTGCCAAGACTTGACAAGACCTCTGTTAAGTGCATCCCACCAGCCTCAGTACAACAGCTCCCCATCGGGAAGAATATGGCTGTCAGCTGGGGTTTTTCCAAATTAAGTCTTGCAGAGCTTGTACAACAGTTAAGAGAGCGAGGCATTTAACCAATCTGCCAGCAAGCAGAGAACTAAAGCACACCATGTGCTCAGTAGAATTCGTGCACAGTAAAGGGGTAATTTCATACTGGTTTTGCACTGAACAATTTGTGGAGATGACAGCAAAGAGAGGCTCTAACCTGCCAAATGATTTCCTGCTGATATTCAGACAGATTTAAAGTTCTGCATTAACAGCCAACAGCAAAGAGTCTCAAGTTGAAGTCAGTGAATAAACCATCAAAAATGTAATTTACAAACACTGCACTTCAACAGAGCAAATGAGTTAGAACTAATGCTAAAGAGATTTGCAGACACTTTGCAAATACAGACACCTAGCCATGTGGCAGCTGAGTACAAGCCTTTTCTGCAGAACATTTGCTTTCTTTTAAGCCTGAAACATTGCAGTACAGACTTGAGACTACTTGGAACACAAAATGAACTTGGCATTTTAAACACGATCACCTGAAAATATTCAGTTACTTGATTCTGAGAAAATCATCCAAATGAATGAATCTGTTAGTCTCCTTTGGTTCAGACAGAATTAGTTTTAATTTTTTTTTTTTTTTTACAAAATTTCTCTCTTTGCTCTAGGGGTGTTTGCATAGAAAAATAATTGAGAGCAATTGCCTACCTTCAGTTCTACCTCCAATATTAATGTTTGTTCATGTGACTGACAATTTTTCCCAGCAATCTTAAAAATGACAGAAATGACAGTACAAAAAAAGCCACTTTCAACATTTTCCTAGTTGGCCAGGTTCTAGAATTTAGATTAACTTTATAGAAATGAGTCTTTACTACACTAAAGTTAAGTTGGATTTCTAGAATCCAGCAAACTATGTGATGCCATTAATTGCTGGAGCTTATTATTATTGGAAAGTTTTATCCAAAATTCTATGCAAGGATATATTTTGCTCTGATTGCACACATACGAAGAGATCTATCATCCTGAAAACTAACTGTCCTGCTTTATTGATGTTCAGTGAAACTCAGTCACAAAATTACCTGTAAATTACGATACTGTGAAAAAGGAAAGAAAAATACCTAGCAGCTCTGCTTGTAGGAATTCCAAGATAGTGCATGGCCTCACTACACAAAAACTCTCGAACAGAAGAGCGAAGCACAGCTCTTCCATCGCCATTCCTATCGAGAACAGAGAGATAAGGAATAGGTCATAAAATCAAGGCAAATTTCAAAAAGAAAACATTCATTTTTTGAGTACACAGAGTAACTGCAACTTACCTGGAGTATGGGGTCTTTCCTGACCCTTTTAACTGCAGTTCCCACCTCTCACCATGCCTGCAAAAATACCATTGGCATTTCTAACAGTATACCTCAGGTTAACCATGAATCAGCTAAACTGAACACAGAGTTCCATCAGACACTTTAAAAGAAGTCACACCTGTTTGTATATACTCCGATCAAGTGGGCTCTTCCATCCCCCAGCTGACCTGCCCAGCTACCAAACTGACAAAAATGAAAATCAAGTTATTGTCCTCTATCATTTATAGAAATTATACTTGAAACAATACAGATTACATGTAGGTCCTCACAAAAGACACATTTGCTCATATAGTCATTAAAATGTTGATCCCTAAAGCTGTATTTCCACACTCACACCAAAAATGAATCAGAAAACCACAGGAAAAGAGTAACGCCAGTAATCGTCATTTTTTTTTACCTTCCAGCTATGAGGTACAGCTACAGACCTGTCTTTTTTGTATAATGAGCCTTTAAACCCACGTGGCTTGTTTTGGTTTTTTTAATTGGAAATTACAAATCAAATTCTACCATTCTTCTCCATGAATAATTATAGCCAATTCAATGAAACTTGAATCTTAGTAATCATGGTATTGCAGTGAGGCTCTGTCCTTCTTCACTTCTCTGAGCTATTAGTATCTAGCACGAATCAGAGCTGGCCAGGCTGCTGGGGTGCTAAGCAGACTTGGCAGCTAATGAAAGTTAAAAAGATAATTTGCTTCAGGCATAAACAAAAGCAGAGAAAGTAAATAGGGTACTGTGGAAGGATATTATAGTTCTTTTCCACCTGCAGCCCTTATGAAGAACAAATCTGCAATCCATAGGTTAGTAAGTGTTCATGTACTCACAGGCGTATACTCATGTACTCACAGGTATTATCAAGGTGCAATTCACAAGAAAAGACCTACACAATTCCACCTGGAAGAACGAGTGCCATACTTACCTGGTGACCCCCATACCTATGGGCCAATGGAACAGACCCAAATATCACTTTCGCACCACTGACAAACTCCAGAAAATCAGACGATCCTTTGACAGATATATCAAGATCCAAAATATTTTCAAGAACATCCTGGAGAAAAAAATAATACTTGAACATGATCAAATTTTCAGTGGTAATGAGCATGTTTTCTCTACAGATTTCATTATTAAAAGACATCTCACAATATGTTTTAAATGCTCTGTTTGTTTAAAGTATATATTGAGAAAATGTTTCACAATAAATAGCATATGAATATTAAAATATATTTTAGTACATGTATTAGTAATTTCTACTAATTAGAGAGGAATAAAAACCAATAGCCAACCTTTGAAACAGCTACAAGACGAACTCTAGATTTAAAAGGTGTAGGATAGACAATTGAAAAAATGCAGTTTCTCACATTACGGACATAATTTTCTTGAATCACATCAACTGGAAAAGGATCTGTAAACATGAAACAGACAAATTTCTTATAAAAAACAATTAATCATATTATTCGTGACAGGTTTCCTCTTAAATCCAACCAAAATGCTTTAAAAACAATTAAAACTTGAAACATTACCACTTTACCAATGTATATTAACCCTTCATGAAAAGCAAGCCCAAATAAATTCAGGATTTCACTGTTTGGAATTTCTGAAAAGGACTGAATTCTTCAGTTAAAGAATTTACCAGGACATTCTAGTTTTAAGATCTAAACCATATCTAAGCATAGATTGAATTGACTGTAACTAGAACAGTCTCAGGGCAGTTTCATGTTGCACTCAATTATATACACCCTAAAAGATATTTGCACGAGACAGAGAAGTTCAGCTTTCCCCGCAGTTGAACAATGTAGTGTAACAGATTTAAGTCACTGTGCACCAGTAACTGCTGTATACAGTCCATATGCAGCAATGATCACCAAGCAACCCAAGAAAACAGATGAAGTCTTTTCTGAGTAATGTAAACAGTGAATGAAAGGGTTAGGAGATGTAGTTCTTGCTGTACCATGACGTGTACTCAAAGTTGTGCTTCATTCTTCCTTCAGACCTACTCTGTGCCCTTTTCTATGGTAACAGAGGGCAAATAAGGTTTTAAAACAGTGTGGTTTACCATCGTTATGGATTTTTGCTTGCAACAATCTTACAATTCCACATTGATTACAAAATCCCAGTACCTCATAGTCACTGTTTTATAAAAATTTTAAGTTTGTTAGCATCTCTGGAGCCCTGTTGCTAGCCATGTTTCTCACTGCCTCTAATGACAGATCCTGTTAGACCCAGCTGCCACAAGATTTATCACTATTATTTCTAAACGGTCACAAGTAATTGTGTCATCTGATGAAACTAGTTCTGTAATGCTATCATATCAATTATCATTATGATTACAAGCAGTTTTTTATGCCCGAGAGCTAGAACGCTTTGTGTACTTCCAGACAGGTGTCAGGTTATCCACTCTGCACCAACACGTAATTGGGACTCGGGGAAAAAAAAAATATCAACAACAAAAAAAAGCTCCTAATGGCCAATCTAGTCTTAATTTTAAAGCTAGTATTTAACTGTGTATATAGGTCTTCGCTTAGTTACTGGCTTTAGTAGCTGCTACAACCCACCAAACAATAGCGCCGGGCAGGGCAGGTGTGCACAGGCCCGGGAAGGGCAGGACAGGAGTACAGAGCCCCGGGGCAGGCGCACACAGCCCCAGGACAGAGCACACAGCCGCAGACAGCGCAGGACAGGAGCACACAGCCCCGGACAGGGCAGGCCGTACCTAGGAGGCTGTCGGAGGACAGGGCCCAGGCGCAGAGTTCCGCCGCCGGGCGCCGCGGGCACTGACCCGGCTCGGGGCGGGAGGAGTTCGGAGCCGGGCAGAGCCCGCGGGAGCCGCACAGCGCGGCCACACAGCCCCAGGCCAGGCAGGCGGGCAGCCAGCGGCACCACCACATGTCCCCAGACCTCGCCCTCAGGAGTCACCTAGGAACCCGGCCTGAGGTCTCCCGCCCTCAAAAAGGGTGTAGGGGCTGCCCGCCCGGCACCCCGCCGGAGGGCGGTGGCGGCGCGGGGCTTCCGCGTCCGGGTCGCGGCGGTGCCGGGAGGCGGTGCCGGCGCGGCGGGGCTGGGGGACACCATGGCCTTGCGGTGGTGGTGGCGGAGCGGCGCCT
>VZTI01005251.1:124348-225433 GCA_013397865.1 Struthidea cinerea | reverse complement strand
GAATGAATGGGGCGGGGGGCGCCGGGCCGGACGCGGGCGGGCACCGCGGGGCCGCCGCTCCCTCGGCGTTCTGCAGCCTCCCGCCCGGGAAGTGCCACGGCCTGGGGGGTCATTCTGGGGGCAGGGGCATGCTCGGTGCAAGGTTAAATTCCGGCTTAAGGGTTTTCAGCAGTGGTCGGTGTGTGAGCCTCTCGGAGCCGTCCCTAGGTGGGAGCTGGGGAAGCGGTTCTTAGTAGTGTGAGGTTTTGAAGGCGTTTGTGTGTGTTAGCGTTGTGAGTGGTAATGGGGCAGTTCTCTCAGCGCCTTGGTTTGGAGCTTCTTCACGAGGCCAGGCTGCGGCTCTGACCCGCGCTAAGGTGCTCTGGCTGTCCTGAGCCGCGGGAAAGTGCCGTGGCGGATATGTCCAGCATCCTGCATGAGCCGCTGCTACAGGGTCAAGCAGAAGTGTGACGGAGGGAGTCTGTCTGTGCCCGCACTGAAGAAAGAGATCAGCTATTTTTAGCAACAGAACGCGGTGAGAGGTCCGAGAGAGCCACTTAGGAATGTCTCAGCCATGGGGCCGGACGCTGAAGTCAGACAGCAGTGGGTTGCAGAGCTGTGATAAGTTAGGGCTCCTCGCCTTCGTCTCCTTGCAAGGCCTTGTGTGAGCACGGAGGATGGAAGAGTGCTCTTGAGTACAAACAAAAGCAGTGCTTTTGTTTCTCTCCCACTGTCCAAGGAGAGGAAGACTGACTAACGTACGAGAAGACGCTGAGGCACGAGGAGCAGGTCTCCTTGAGCGTTTCTGAGTGAGTTTTTCCAGAGGCAGTTTGGTGAGCACGTGGATTGCAGTGATTTTACGTTGGCTCAGCCCAGCATTGGGCAGGGCTCGGTGCTTCCTGGCAGCACTCCCAGGAGCAGAGCAAAAGCTGTACTTCCTTTCTCAGCCTATATCTGCTGGAATCATGTACCTGGGACCGTGCCTTCCCCCAGGCTCCTGGGCTCTGTCTGCAGGGAGAGATCATTGGAGAGATTGCTAGGCTTGGAAGTTGGGTTCTAGCAGGGAAGATGGACAGGTATAAATTATAAACAGCAAGCTGAATTGAAACAGCTTCAGGGGGAAACAAGGACATGGTTTTCTGTCAGTGTCCTGGTTCACTGAAAGTAGCTCTTGTCCTTTTCTCTGTATCTTGACTGGTACAGTCCAGATTTATCTGCCAGGCAGGAAATGTTTGAAAATTGCACCTTGCACAAGTGAAAAGCAAGGTTTTATTGGAGCAGCTCTGGTAATTTAACTGATAAGCCTCCTGGGCTGGGCCTGCGAGGGGAGGAAGTCCAATGCTCCGGAGCAGAAGAGTCTGTTCAGTGTGCCTATTGGCACTCATGTCTCACTTGGTATGGAAGGGGATTATGAGACTCCCTTTGCTGCTGGGTTGTTAAAATGGAGAAATAGAGCAATGCTGGTGGATACATTTTTCATAGTTAAATGTTTTCTGTTAGTTTAAAGTTCTAATAAACTACCCCTGGTTTTATTTCATGCAGATGTGTCACTTTACCCAAAGAAGTTCAACTTTCTCGTTTCCAAAAATAAGCAATATATTTTGGCGGTAAGTTGGAGATTCACACTGTTGTGTAGTGGATAAAGACATAGTTACTGGGTGAACTGGATGGTCACACCTGTGAGCTGTAAACTCTGAAAATAAGGTTATTTACTCCAGTACATAGTTGGGTAATTCTGTGTAGACTGCTGCTGTAGTGCTGAGTCTGAATCTCAGTCCTCTATCCTGGAGAGTAATGGACAAAGCAAGAATGCTGCAAGAAAATACATGCAGTTCACTTTGGAAAAGGAAACATCAGAAGAAGAACAAACTTCAGGAAACAAACAAACAAATCAATCTCCTAAGCTGAATGCATCCAGGTGGAGCTTTCACCCTTTTCTGATGAACTTTCCTAGCGTCATCATGCTATCTGGAAGCATTGATTTAATTTATTATGCAGCTGGGTGTGCAAAGGGAGAAATTTCAAATCTAAGTCAGGAATATTTTTTCAGGAGTTTACAGGAGAGGGAAGAAAGTAACAGAATATTTGGGTTTCCGGGAAGTGAAGGCTCTATCTCCAAGCGTAGGCTGTACTATCCATAGCATATTCAAAAGGAATACATCGAGAGCAACATAGTGTTCAGTGTCTCTGAAGACTTGTGTGATCTCTTAAGGGCAGAGTGTGTGTGTTCATTTGCCAAATGTGTTTTGTCAGCTCCCAAAGGCTATGATCATCAATACGTAGCTCTGCTGTCCCTGCACCTTACTGTCTGGCTGAAAAGAGTGTTTTGATGCCTTCATGTATTTTAGCCATTTGGTTTAATCTCGTGTGAGGGGAGAGGGGGAGAAATGCTTTCAGATGTTTCTGTTTGGGGAATCAGGGGGACTTGACTTCTAACAAGACTGCTCTCTTGAAAACCACTGTCTCCAGGTTTCATCATACAAGTACATCCTACTTGTGCAGCTGCAGTAAGACAATTAGTGATGAAAAATACCAAGACCCTTTTCAACTTGGTAGAAAAGACTTGAAGAATCTCTATGAAGATATTAAAAAGGTAAGGGATTTTGGTGGCTGTTCTGGGATGTTGTGATGATTGTTTTTTGTAGCAACCATCAATTTGGAGGATATTTATTGAAAGAATGTTGTTTGTGTTCATGAACAACTGTCTGAAACTTAAACTGAAGGCAAAGGGAACATTTCTCATATTTTATAGAACCAGAATGCAATTTTTTGCTCCTGATTTGCAGTGCTGGAATGCATCATTTACATTTCAGATTACTCATAGTAATTTTTAAAACAACTTCAGCTATATACTGTGTGGAATGAATGCAGGCAATAACCTTATACAGGCATACTGTTTTACTTACACTAAACAGATTGACTTTGTGACTTCCATGCTGAAATGCTCTTGTTCTTTTTATAGGAATTGCTAGTCTCTGCAGCAGAACTTAAGGAAATGTGTGATTATTACTTTGATGGGAAGGGAAAGGCCTTTCGACCAATGATTGTGGTGCTAATGGCTCGGGCTTGCAACATTCACCATAATAATTCCAAGTGAGTTGGTCACTTTCAGGTACACACATCACACTTGAAAATTATCATTCTTGTGTTTCTGAAAAATACTTTATGAAAGTAAAGTGCTCCTCAGTAAAACCTGAATGTAAGTTCCATCTTGAGGCTGTATTTTTGTAGTTGTCAGTGCAAAAGGAACTACTGGCTTTATTACATATTTCCATGTGTTAAATTGTGGACTGTACTGTGCTTGTAACTGGGGTGCATAATTAATGTTGCCAAATTATGATATTTGTAAGGCTTTTAGTCAATTCTAGCTTCTTGTATAAATGCTTTATTAGAACCTTTAATACTCTTTGAAACTATATAAACTTAATTAAAAGTATTTTTCATTTGTAACCACTCCTGTTCCTATTAAACACTGGTCACTGGTAAGAACTTTGCTGTGAGAAGAGACCTTCATAGTTTTTTTTAGTAATTATGCAGAAAACCATTAAACAGGTGGTATGATTATATTCAAAGCTGTGAGACTTTGAAAACAGTTTTTTTTTCACCCTCTAGTAGCAAGTTTCTACACTTTAATATAACATTCTAAGCTAATTATTCTGGTGTAATCCTTATGATCTCCAAGTTAGGTGTCTTTTGAAAGCAATTTTAGCTGAGCACAACATCATGCTTGGCCTGTACTCTATCACTCCTTAGTCTGGCTCATTGCAAACGCTTCACTCCACACGTTCCTATCAACTTCTATGTTTGCATTTTGAGGAAAGATGATGTTGGCTGGAGTGTTCTTTGCCTTCCAGCTATGCTTCCAGTCTTGCCTTGTATAAAATTTCAAATAGAAAATCTTTGATCCCTTTCCAGAAGTGTTTCTAGACTAATTTGTCAGTCTTAAGGGATTTCTCTGAGCTCTTGCATAATTTTTTTTATGTAGCAGTAGTTTAATGCCTTGTCGGACTTGATTACTACCTCAGAGCATGGCATGTATTTTGTTGCATGGATGGCAACTCTCCCTGTACCCCCTCCTATATGAATACAATTTTGAAGGAGAAAGCAAACCCGAGCTGGCAGTGTCCTGTCCTGTGTGTGCCAGTTCCCCTTGTTTTAAGAAAACATCATCCGGGATTAATGAACTTTGCTCCAGCCAGATTCTGTTGTCAATTCAGGACTGCTTCTTGTCATTGACTTACACATAGCAAAAGGAATAATACTGATCGTGAAAATCCTCAGGGATGCCTTTTGTCACTGACTTAATATTTTCATGAGTGATCTTGACATGAAAAACAGAAGCATGAGGATGGCAGTTTTCGGTGGCAGAATCATTCTTGATGATCGGCCATCCATGGTGAAATCTAAGGAAGCACAGTAAACCAAAAATCTCTGCTTGAGCTTGTAGGGTCATGGATGTCCCATTAGGGCATAACCCCAGTGTGGTTTGCAACCACCTTCTCTATGAAAAACCTCAAAGATATCCTAGCATGCATCTACCATCCAGTTCAGCTACAGGAGTGTATATCACACTTCCTGAAATCATCAGCGTGTCTGATCCCTGTGTTCAAAATAAGTTAAGTCCAGCTAGCTTCAGGCATGGATTGCAAAGATGATCACAAAGAATGAAGACTTGTAGTCTACAAATTTATCAGGAACAGGGGGAAAGAGCTAATTAAACAAAGCATTATGTTGCTAAGAGGATGCAAATTTAGGAGGAGACTTTTAACAACAGGGACAGTGAGTTTTTGGAGCATCTTTTGAGTCAAAATAATGGTAAAAATAGTTTTATCTCATTCTAGTGTGTAGCATGAGAAGCTTATGAACAAAATCATGTGTGCAGTACTGAGAAGGCTGGAACTGATGTCATACAGTGTGGGAGTTGAGCAGTGAATCAATGAGGAAGCACTAGAAAGAACGGTTTTGCCTTTATGCTCAAAGCATATTTGCTGTCTGTCGACATATGTATATGCTCATGGACATATTCTTGTCCACGTGTTACGCTGTCTCAAAATGGTCAGGACCAGTTCTGAGACCTGCCCTATGCCTGTAAGAAAGTGCCACATATGCCTGGGGCAAGTGTTTGCTTTGCAGTAGCCAACCCTCGGCGTAAGTCCTCTGATTTCTAGATGCCTGTGTCATTTGGCAGTGTTTGTACATCTGTTGCGGTTCTAATCAGCACCTCCAAAATATGTTCAGTGTTTAAAAGCCTCCTCAATAATCTGAATGTTCCTTGTACAAACCAGGCTGAGTCACTGCCTTTGTCATGTTGCTTTTAGAATGAAATTCTGAGTGGCAAGGACAGAAATGTTTCAGCAAAGGAATGGAATGAAATCTCAGGGTATTTACCTTCCTCTCCTGTGCCCATTTCTCCAAACCTGTGATTGTAATTAAATATCCCATACGTTGATACAAGTCTTCACTGTACTGCTTGTTGGTTCTTGCATGGTGACCGATGTTTTTTGAGGGTTGGCAAGGCCATGCCAAAGGAATTTAAATTTGTTCTGTGGATACCCAGTTCCTGTGAGCTGATAAAGTTTTATGGGCATTTTCTGCTCTTTTGCTTTTAAGCTTCTTGAAGCAGACTGTCTTAGGCCTGTTCTCTGTATACATAGACTTCAGTTCACATTGATACTGTGATTGATTCACTATTGTTCTCTCTTAAAGCAACATTGTCTCCAGGTGACAAATTGTTCTGCCAACTTTTTTATGTTTGTGAGGAAAGTTGTCAATGTAGGGAAGTAATACTGCATATTTTTAACTCTGCTGCTCTTCTACAAACCTGAGGGGAAAAATACTTGCCTTCCATTCTGCTTCTCCCAATGTTTTTTAAGATGTTTTTCCACTTTCAAGCTGTCATTTCCCTTGAAGCATTTTATCATTCTTTTCCTCAGTTAATACTGATTCTTCTCCCAGGCTTGTTTTTCTTTGTTGAGGCTTTGGTTCCCACACATGTAATTGAAGACCAATATCTGTAGACTTGTAGGGTGAGCCAACATCCTATGCTGTTCATCCCTAGCATTTTTTTAAAATTTTGCCTCTGGGGTTTGTACTGCTGATGTTCAGTTTCTGCTTCATCTTGCTGCCATTCTCAGCTGTAATATAACTTGATGGACCCCGCATGCTTTTGCCTGCTCTTTCATTTTCTTTTCTTCTTTTGTGCAATTTTTGTATAGAAGGTAATACTTTTCCTTATTTGGCTGTTAAAATAACAGGACTCAGCTTAGGAAGGCTACAGGTCCCGATTTTACGAGGCAATCCAGAGAGACCTCTTTCTCTTCACAGAGTCCCACCAGAATAGCTGAGACTTCTCAAGAGAGTGCCCAGGTGACTCTGCTTGCAGGTTGGGTGACATCATTAATGTTTAGGTTTGAACAAGGTGAGGTATTTACTATACCCTTAGCAGGTTAACTGTTTTTCTAGGGTGAGGTCACTTTATTGTGGTCGTTATAAGGAAAATGATAGTTGTATAAAGAATTATCTGAACTATTACCAAAAAGGTAAGTTACTGAAGCCTGTTGTTTCTTTTCTCTTGAACTTCTAAGTGTCAGAAGTCCTACCCTGAGTCTTTAAGTCCCTTGGGCAGTGGCTTTTTGCTTATTGATAGCAACTTTGCTTTGTGTGAGAGTAAAAATTGTTGTAAATAGTTTGAGCTGAGGTCATGCAAACTCTCAATTTCACACATCCACTGGCAATTCTTCGCATACCTGTGTGCAGAATTTCACAGAATTTTCACTTAGGCTGACAGGACCTAGTGTTTCTGTTTCTCTATTCTCCACAGGTGTTCACAAATAAGAGTTTTTATTATTCTGCAACCAAAATGAGAGAGACAAATAAGAGAGGACCTCAGAAGTACAGAGACAGTAGAGAAAATAGTGAGCACAGAAGGTTTAGGGGCAGGGGAAAGGGAAAGAAATTTATCAGAATAGTGTGGGAAACAAATAAAATGACCTGGCTAAACTCGACAGAATATTTCCTAAAGACAGGACCTTAGTTCCCTTTTGTTGCACTCCTCCAAACCATCGTTGTCAGAAACCCATGGTGTCAGCTGCTCTGCAGTTTTCTCCCACGTTAACACATGCATTCTCTGTGCTTCCCCTAGTTTGCAGTACCCTTCTGTGTGACAGACTCTCTGAGATGGTTGCTTCTTTCAGCCACAGGGCCTTAACAGGAGAAAGATGCTTGGAAGAATGTGGCCATAGCACAAGAATTTTGCAAGTTCTTATGCTCATTTCCTCTCCTTAAACTGGCAGTATTTGCTTACTGGCAAATACATTGCCTCCATGCTCTTTGCTGGAGAGTGTAGGTCCTGGTTTGTGTGGTTTTGAGTTCCCCCCTCACCATTGTTGGGTAGTTTTGGTTGTTTGTTTTTGGTTGGGTTTGGTTTGGTTTTGGATGGGGATATTTGGAGGGCGATATTTGGGGTTTTTTAATCTGTATGGTCAGCCTTGGTTTGTTCAGTGCTCATGAAACAAGTTCTGTAATGGAAAACATCTCAGGGTACAGTAGATCTATAAAACCTTATCACTGTATCAAGCAGGGAGTCCTACTGAACATGATCAGTTGTATGAAATACATGTGTAAATATACATCACCTTGGAGTGTCTTTACTTTGAGAATGACCTAAAAATGGCATCTTTCCACTTACTGGATTTTCAGGGACCCTATTATCTATTGACTTGAGTTACTGCCACTTTTCGCTTTTGTTTTGCAGGAGAGGCTGTATGAAAAATGGCAGGGAATGAGAAGGATCCTGGAGTTTGTGTGTTTTCCCCTAAAATAGGCATGCTCTGATTTAGAATTAGTCTCACAAGATGCATGTAGGAAACTATTACAGATCTTTTTTTGCCTGCAGGGGGAAGAACCTTGCTTGAGACTTTGTGGAAATAGTAGTTTTAAAACCCCTTCAGATTAAATTGTCATATTTGATACAACATTCTGGAAACCAGACACATGAACCATGGGCATTCCTATGCTATTTTTAGTCATTGTCAGAGATGAAATACACTATAATGCACAACTTTTCAGAACCTGCTTTTGAAATAACTGGTTTTGTGCTGTCTTCATACTACTGAAATATTTCAGTGTGTCAGTGAGTGTTGCCATTTACTGCTGCTTCCCAGCAGGAAATCCAGTCTGCTGACATAATTAATGAAAAAGGGAAACCCCAAAAGGAGAACAGTGCATGAAAGAGGCTGGAGACCTTTACAGTTTTTTGAAGGTAAGTTTTTCCCTGCTCAGTAAGAGTAGTTTATTTTGGAGAACTATTTACACTGAACTAGCACTGGATTAAACCACTAGTCCACATTAAGACTTACCTTCAAACAACCATGGAGGTTTCTAGCTCTTATTTTCTGTTGTGTAAAAGCCATATTTTCACAGCCTGTGAGGTACCCGTTCATCCTGCTATTGTTCAGGATGTAGAACTCCCACTGACAGCAGTGCAGAGCTGTGTATAGAGGTAGGTGTCAGAACGCAGTGTATGTCAGCAGACCGCAAGATGTTCTTTCATTTTGTGATTAATCACTACAATTTAATGGACTTAGGCAGTGCAGGAAGGCTTTAAATTCCCTTCAGCTGAGCTGAAATTATCTTCTCTTTCAGTTCTTTTTCTGTTCTGCTGGAAAGTAGTGTGATTTTCTCTGTTGTCCGTATACCAGAAGTACAGTATCTATATATCAGAAGTAGTTTTTTTGTTTGGTTGTGGGTTTTGGGTTTTTTGTGTTACTGGTTTGTGTGTGGTGTTTTTTAAATGTGGTCTTGTTATACCTGTGAGGCAAGGCTGACTGGGATAGCCATTTCTGGGATCCTGCATGTAACCCATGTTGAAAACAGATAGTAAAAGATGGATACTGGAAGAAGACAGTGGAAGCTGGATACTGAGGGAGATGGTGTGAGCTAGCTTGGCTCTTTCATGTGTTTTTTGCCAGTCTTGTTCTCTAGATAATTGCTTCGGTGTTCTTCCATTATCTTCTTTTCACCTAGTTTAAAAAATAAAGTAGGTGTGAACTACTGAGAGTTGAATCATCAGTGTTAGAACTTCCCAAACGCTGAGTTCCAGTAAGTTAGGTAGTTGGTGTTTACAGTCCTGAAGTGGCTGCAGTATAACTGTAGTTTATTCCTCAGGCTTCTGAAGAACCTCTGAGGTTTTAAGCTAATCAGATAACATAAAGGATAAGATCTATAAGTTATGTCTTTCAAATGTAGAATACAGGTTTCTGTGTTTTCTGATCTCTCCAGCTTGCTGGTTAGTAGAGTTATCCAGCTTTAGAGAGTTTGTGATGCCACATTTATAGGTAGAGCAACACAGAGACAAGGAAAACTTAAAACTCATCTACAAAGCTACCTGTCGTTCTTTTCTCTGCTGTTTTCCAGATTTCAGTCTTGGAGCCAAGCATCCTTGATGCTGTGCTATTTACTGCAGTCTGGATTTAGAGGGATTAAAGTCACTAATGCAGGAGTTTCGCAGTACTGTTAATGCAGCAATGTAGAAACAGGCCTAATAAGGATGGACACACCCCTCTCCACTTACTGTACTAATGTGATCTTATTTTCTCTTGTCTTCCTAATTCCAGGTTTGAAAGAAGGGGGTCAGACCATGAAAAAGCTGTGACAGATGTTTTCAGAGAAACATTTTTTGCTTGGCTTTTAATAGAGATTTTTTTAGTGTATTGCAGCGTATATAATTGATTTAATTATTTGACAGTTCTTGTTTTTTATTTTAGGGAGGTGCAAGCAAGCCAGCGCTCTGTGGCCATAATTGCTGAGATGATCCATACAGCCAGTCTAGTTCATGATGATGTTATTGATGATGCAAATTCTCGCAGAGGAAAAAGGACACTTAATCAAATCTGGGGAGAGAGGAAAGTGAGTTTGCTAATAAGTTTAAGACTTGCCTTTGAGCTTCAGAAGAGCACAAATACCTAGAGGTTTGTAACGTTACTATTCCTAGGTCTTGGGATATGTCAAAAAACATATGAAGAGGTGTGCACAGTTTGTGAGTAAGACAAATGTGTTTTCCTTTTTTGAACTGTTGGAAGCATTAGATAATGAATGATTAAAGTGTGTAAGTGTTGGGCCTGTTCAGCCTCGAGAAGAGATGACTGAGAGGGGCCCTTATCATAAGTATCTGAAAGCAGTGTCAAGAAGATGGATCCAGGCTCTTCTCACTGGTGTCAAGTAATAGGACAAGAGGCTGTGGACAGAAACTGAGGGACAGGAAGTTCCACCTGAATATGAACAGATTGCCCAGAGAGGCTTTGGAGTCTCCCTCACTGGAGAAATTCAAGAACCACCTGGACACAATCCTGTGCCATGTGCTCTGGGATGACCCTGCTTGAGCAGGGAGTTGCACCAGATGACCACTGTGGCCCCTTCCAACCTGACCCATTCTGTGTTTATTACTGATTTTACATTCCCTGTACCGTTCTCTGCCGTGCTGTTGAAATACTTTCAACTTGTACCTCATCCTGAACACTGATCAGCGGGAAGTTTTTTTGGAAGTGGTGTTTCTTCACAGAGCATTACAAGAAAGGTCTTCACCAGAAAATGCAAGGAAGGAACTTAGGGCAATTCAGAGTTCACATGGCATAACAGCCACAATAGAATGGTCAAAGAGAGCTAATATTCAAAAGAGCTTCATAGGCAAACACACGTTCAGGTACTGCATACAGGGAGGACAGTGCTTATACAGAAAAATATAAACAGCGCTATAAGATAGGGATTCAAAACTAACTCAGATTTCAATATTTGGTAATGTGTATTTTCTCTCTTAAAATGCATTATGTAGGAAAGTTATGTGATGTGAGTAGATCTGACAAATAAAGGAAATTGTACTGTCTGTAGTAACACAGGAAAAGACTTAAGGGATCAACTTTTTGTTGTTGTTCTTAGGCTGTTCTAGCTGGTGACTTCATCCTCTCAGCTGCTTCTGTAGCTTTAGCACGAATTGGAAATACTACTATCATCTCTGTTCTAACTCAGGTGATTGAAGATCTGGTGCGTGGTAAGGTCTTTTCCTATTTTTATCTTCCGATTTGCTTGCCTAAGCAGTACATCCACAAATAAAACCTCCCATCTGTGCAACTTTTTAGGTGAATTCCTCCAGCTGGGTTCCAAGGAAAATGAGAATGAGAGATTTGCTCACTACCTCGAGAAGACTTTTAAGAAGACTGCGAGTCTGATAGCAAACAGTTGTAAAGCAGTATGTACGTCTGTCTCTTCTGAAGTTAACATACCATACTGTAAGCTTCACAGCTGAACTCCTAGTATTGCTATTTGCTCTGGAGACCCTCCAAAGCAAACCCTTGAAATGGTATTCTGCCAGAATGTGAATGGGTTTGACATTGTGAATTTTATCACAGTTCAGCTGCGTAGCCTCCAGTATTGGTTTTCACTTTTTCTTGGCGTTTTTTATTTCTACACAGATTTATTGTTATTCTTACTTGAATCAAAATAAGGTTCAAATAATCAAAACAGTAGCAGTCTTTAATTTATGAAACTCTGCAACTTTGAGACAGTGGTTTTAATCTCAGTTGATAATTTTTGAGCCTATAATTTGATTTTAAATAATCTTTGACATCCGGCCCTACTCATTGGTGTTGAGGAAGACCTTAAAAGGTAACAGTGGGAGGAAACAATTAATTCACAGAGTCAGAGAGTATGCTGAGTTAGAAGGGGCCCATCAGGATCATCAAGTCCAACTCTTGGCCCTGCAGAGGACACCCCAGGAGTCACACCATGTGCCCGAGAGCATCATCCAAACACTTCCTGAACTGTGTCAGGATTAGTGCTGCGGGAGAGCCTTTTCCAGTGCCCAGCCACCCTCTGGGTGAAAACATTTTCCTGGTATCTCTACATCACATCGTAAAAAATGAGAAGCATGTACTTCTTGATTTGTCTGGGGGTTTTGATTATCAATTGCTGTATCCAGCCTTGTCACTAGGTTCTGTTACTTGGTTCCAAAAAGATCCAATTCAAGATGATGTTCTTACTCAAAAATAGATGTTCAGTTTAAGTGCAGAAAATGGAGGTGGGTAATAACCTCAAAAAAAGAGTTTTCTCCCCAAAAAAGAGTTTTTGGTTATTCTTTTTAGTGGAAGGCAGTATAGCTGATGGATTCTATAGCAAGAGCGAGTTCTAAGAGAATTAGACTAAAAATTTGTGCTAGTGTTAATCATCTTCCTTTGTTCTCAGAGAACTGGTATATTTATGCAACAGCAGTTGAAAATTGCTTACATCAAAAAAATCACATATAATGAGACACACAGATTTTGGTGGAGGGAAAATATCTTTCATTCTAGTTGGAGGAAAGAAATTAAGTCTTCTGGATTGCTTGTATTAATGGCAGTATGACCCTGACAATTTTATTTTGCAAGTGTTCTTTTGTATCAGTAGGCACTTGGACTAGTAAAGAGCATCACATAATTCTGCTACCACAAAAAAACATACACAAGTTTTTATATTCATTTTGACAGCCTGCCTAAAAGAATCTTTGCAGATAGAAGAAATCACCACCTCACTGGGTGGATTCTCCTTACAAATGTGTTAATTTAAGCTTTTTCCTTTTTGTGACTTGCAAGAGTTAAGGATTTTTCCCTCAGGATTGAGGCTGTGATGCTCGTGAAGGGGATGTTTAGCTGCTTTTTTTCTAGTGGCTGGTCTGAGTTGTTCCACTGCTGAATTGCTGGAATTGTATATGCTGTAAAATTTGTGTTAGAAAGGAAAACTGAGAGAGAAGGTCTGTCTTCGTGGCAAATCCTTACTTGCTGCACACAGTACTAATGAGTTGAATATGTATGTTTCCCTCAGTTTCTTTCTGCGTGGATTAGGAGAGTTCTATTGATAGCAGTTAAACGGGATTTTTTTTTTTGTTTGGGATTTGGGGTTTTTTTTTGTGCGTGTGGGTGTTGAGATCTTTTTGTTTAGATGGCTTTGGCTACTGAGGAAATTGAATCAGAAGGGAGTTCTGTTTTCTGTAGCAAAAATGATAGGCAGGATCATCAGTTCCAGCTTGAAAGGAAATTCAGTTAGGGAATCAAGAGTATTCGTATCTTGTTTTCAGGGACAAAAGTAAGAGGAGAGATTATGGGTTTTTAAAGCAGTTCAGTTCCTGTTAATGATAGGAAAAAAACTGATTTGTTGCGGTGGTTAAATAAAATTTAACTATTAACTGGAAAGAAGATGTCAAACAGGTTCAGGTGGCACCTTAGAATTCCACGGTGCTATGCTTTAGAGATGGCAGAGTAGAGTATTCCTGGAAAAATGTCTAAACAAGACATGCCCTGTAATAGATTCTGTACCACCAAAGCATTACCGCATTTAAATCAAAATTTAAGTTAGGACTTGGGGACAGAGCAGTCTGTTCAAGATGTTAAGAGCCATCCCAGTCTCTGGTTTATTTCTACAATAGTTCTGCATGGGGGAGCGTTACCAAAGTTTCAATCAAAGTGTATTGTAAAAGTAAACAGTGGCAGATGTCCCAGAGTCATTGAAGCCTTAGTTACTGCAAGGCATTTTTCAGAGAAACATGAGGTGACTTCAGTTCAAGAATTCAGAAAAAATAAAGCTAAAGTGGAATTTCTGTTTAGTCATCAGGCCAGCTGGAGATAGCAAAATAACTTGAGCAGGTTTTCTGTCCTTTTTAAACCCTGCTGTAATGTGAGTTCTGGAGCCTCAAAAAGCTGTTTATATTTTGCACAGTTTACTTTCAGATGAGGGATTAAATCATGCTTGCTTTGAGGAAAGTGTAAAGGTGCACTAGAGATTCTTGGTTTCTGTATTAGGAGGAAGCTTATGCCTCCATCACCCCCTCAAGAGTAGTTCCCAGGAGGGTTTGAGGAGCCCGGCAGAAGTCAGCGGCATTCCCAGCAGCAGTGAAAGGCGAACAGGAGGAGGGTGCATCACTGCCAGCGCAGCAGCACAGCCAGGGCAGTGGCTGTGAGACCACACGGCACAAGCTCAGAACGAGTGGGATTTTTTATCCTTGGAGATGCTCAGAAACCAACTGGACATAGCTCTGAGAAACCTGATCTAGCTGTGAAGGAAACGCTTCTTGGAGCAGGAGACTTTCAGAGTTTCCTTCCAACCTAAACTATTCTGTGATCCTCCTGGAAAGAGGAACACTGCTTCTATCTAGAAAAACGGTGGTGGATGAGCCAGGAACGAGAAGGCAGGAACCTGACTGCTTCTGGAGAGGAGAAAGACTGGAAAGGGGGAGATTTTAGAGCCTGTTCCTTTCCATGGAGTCCACAAATCTAGGAGTGCAAGAACATAGCTTGTAGTGTTTATTTAAGCGTGTTCTGGCCCAGCAGCAGATTTTCCTCTCTGACTTACAGAGCACTGTTGGAGATGTGCAAGTGCTTTCAAATCCAGCTGCCATTTTGTCACATATTAAATATCAGAGCAGGATGTATCTACCCAGAGCTGATGATGTATTTTATGGATGTGAAATTCAGTAAAGAGGCAAAATTGGTTTATAGTCTCTCATATAACAGAAACAACTTTTTTTTTGCAAAAAGTGTGTTTGAAATAACACCAAGCAGATTGTCTTGCTTTGTTGAATTCAAAGAACCTTTCTAAAGAATTTGTTCTACTTGATATGAGGAAGGATTTTTCATCACAATTTAGTGGAGGACAGGCCTGAATTCTTGCAAGACTAAATCTGTCATCAACCAGTCATACCTGTTTGGGGAGCTATGGGATGTTTTCAGAGGGGGAGCTTTATCATTTAAACACGTCATCGTATTGACTTTGTTATCCTGATTTGTATTTGCTATTATCCCAGGTCGTTACCCCACTACAGCTCCAGTTAAACTCCGTGTGAGAGTGACAGGCTGCCTGGCTGCAGCCCGGCCAGTGTCCAGCTGGGGGCAACAATCTACAAGAGCAGTTTGAGAAAATTGCATCCTGAAGGAACTGCCTGGTAGATAAAACCCAGTCATTGCAGGTTTATGATGTGGTCATGGTCAGAGGGTTGCTCGCTTGAGGGTGACTGGCAAATCAAATCTCCTGCATTTTAAAATTTTTTTGGTCTTTTTTTTGTCTATGAACAAGAAATGACATTTCAGATTGAATGAGGAAGCTGTTTACATGGCACTTCCTCTCACCCTCTGCCAGCTAGTGCCCACTCTGACCCTTTGCCATTAACCAGGGTTTTGTCACTGAATTCCACATTTTAATCCTCCACTTGGAATGAAATGTGGCAGTAGGTAAGGATTTCATTGAAACAGGGTAGATGCAGTCCCCCTGCCACGCTGACATTATGTGATTTATATTACAGAAGCAACCAAAAGTTTGCATTGTACAGCAGTGGATGTTAGGTCTTCGGGCAAATACTGCTATTTAAGAGACAAGCATCAAAAGGAGGATAAAAGGGCAAAATGTTCTATTTTGATAGACCCTAGCGACATCTATTTAAATATCTCATATTTGCAGTTCATGCTGTTTAACAGCCTTCAGGATTTTATATGATTATTAGAGATAGCATTATTTTCCTGCTATAGTGTCCTCTTCTTTTAAATAAAAGTGGGGAATGTATGATGCTGTTAATTCCTCAGTCATCCAGATTCCTCTGGGGTTTAGTTATTGTCCACAGATGCAGGTTGTGACTGGGAAGTGTTCTGATGCTCATATGTGAAGTGCACTGATGCATGAAATAATGTCTCATTTTGTGCGAGTTGCATCACACTTATTAGGATATAATGTTGTTTCTTATGTCCATCTTCACGTTCATCTTCAAAGCTACTACTGGACTCACTTTTCATTTGTGTTTGGTTTTGGGGTTGGGGTTTTTTTAATGATCCTACCTTACGCAGTCTTAAAGAGGAATTTAGATAGTTAGATATAGATATGTATATATAGACGCACACACACACACACGTATTTTTCTATTGTGTGGTTTTCCTAGCACATATTTTTAGTCTTAAGTAAAATGTGGCTTCACTCGTTATGTTAGTCACAGCAGATTGGGAATGCCTGCAATAAACCAGGGTGGATTTTTGTCCCCTGTTCCTAATTGGTTTATTGAAGATTGAAATAAATCTGAGTATTTAAATTTAACCAACCTCATTTTGCAAAATGTATCATCATACATAAATGCAAAAGCATAAATGCCCTTACTTTGAGGCAAGATATTAATTCTCAAACCTTAGTTATTGTCCTGTATTTTAGTTTTATGGAGTTTATTCAGCAAAATATCTGTTTCTCAAGTAGTTGATTGTACATTCAAGTAAAATGTTTTGTTTATCTCAGTTTAGTGCTGCCTTTGTCTGCTTGATGTGCTTTCTCCATTTGCTGTCTTTTCTTTGCCACTAGTTATCCCTCAGTACCTTTGCCTGCAAGCTAATCAACTCATCTTCCTGAGCAAGTCAGATACAGTTAACATCACCTTAAAAATAATCTTCCTTATCTCAACTGCCCCTCCTGTACTAGGTTCAACACATTCAGTTTTGTCATCTTTTATGAGACATATAAGTCCATTTATCTGTTGTCTGACCTCCAATTATCTGATTTATGTATGTAATTAGCTTAATTAACCCATCACTGGACTGTATATGACTACTACACTGCATGTGAAGTGCATCCACATTTCTTCTCTCTTTATCCTTGCATTATAATTTCTAAGCCTGATAAATATTTAACGAAGCTAATCTCTTTGCAGACTTGAATGTAGTTTTAATACTGTACTGCTGTTCAGCCTTGTTTTCTGGTAAGCTTGGCTAGTTGGGTGTCTCCATGAACAGAGATCAGTCAGAACGTACCCGAGTCAGGTTTTTTTTGCCTTTCCCAGATCCCGCCTGCCTGTGCTGGCTGTGTCACACCTATGGTCCGGGGCTAAAAGTGGATGCTAACCAGAGCCTTCTATTTACTTGGGTTTTTTGTCTTTTCAGGTTTCAATTCTAGGCTGCCCTGACCCCAGAGTTCATGAGATTGCATACCAGTATGGAAAAAACGTTGGCATAGCTTTTCAGGTAGTGTTTTTGTTGAACTAAATGGAATCTAAAATCTAAACTTCTCCGAAGTGCCGTAGAGATCAAAGTGGGCTGTCTTAATCCTTCCTACAAATCTTGTCTTTAACAAGGATTATTCTGTATTTAGCTCCAGTTTTTAAAAAAGAAATTTTAAATAATCCGTATGTTCATTTTTTCCAGCTGATAGATGACGTGCTGGATTTTACATCATGTGCCGACCATCTGGGGAAACCAACAGCAGCAGATCTCAAGCTTGGATTAGCCACAGGCCCTGTCTTGTTTGCTTGTCGACAGGTAAGTCAGCAGGAAGCTGTTTCCTCAAGATAAAAAGCATAAACTGCTCCTCACAGGGCCAGCTGAAACACATCAAATCTCCAGTGTCAGTGATGAGCGTGGCCTGGGCACATGTGACAAATTAGTGTGTTCAAGATCAGATGGATTCTGTGCACACACAAGTTCTGAGAAACAGAACTTCCTGCACAACTCTACTGTACTGTTAGGCTCTTGTAGGTATTCAGCGTGTTTTAGCATGTTTTCTGTAGGTTATTCTTAAGTAGCTTTTTGCTTGTGTTCTCTCCTGAGACAACTTGTTCTTCCCAGGCTTTTTTTCCCAGGCTTTGTATGTAGGCTTTTTTGCCTAGTTCTGGGCTTTGTATCCATCTGAGGCCAAGAATAGAAATCCCTGCCTTGCATTTAGGTGGGTACCTTTATTTATTGGATTTGTTCTCTTCATGTCTTTGTCCTCAAGTATTATCCAGTTACAAACATGGGTAGCTTTCCTGTGTGAAGGTTGGATAAGAGAAAAAGGAGTGTCATAAATAAAAGAAGCTTAAAATTGGTCAAGATTTTCAGTGCCTTAAAAATTATTTGGAGGAGCAGAATGAAAACAGAAGGGTGAGCAGCACGAAAAGAACATTAAAATTGGTGGTTTAATTCCTTGCTTGAGTGTCTTGTTCACCAGAGGCAAGCAGATTTGGGACTTACAAAGCAGTCCTTCCTAACAGGCTTCACAGCATGATACAAAAACTGGCACAATTAGTTCCAGCAGAGCTCTCATCTATGATCTCTCAGTGGACTTGCTTAGAGCTTGACATGGGAAAAGTTTTAAATCATTTAAAAAAAACAACTTTGACATTTACTTCCCCCTCTTAAAGAGCCTGGGCTGGGGGTAGGTGGAGCATGCACATTTGTTTGCTTCCTTATCCTTTGGGCATTTACAAGGATCTGTATCTCCAGAAAGACAGGGGAGCACAGAGTGTCAGCCAGCTGACTGATACTGACTTCAAGGCAGATGAATGCATTTTGAGAACAACCTTCTCCATGTCCTCAGTGTCTCCCCACATACTCATCTGCGGAATTCACAAGCATGTTCTTGAATCATTATTTCAGAATTGTGTCATCAGCAATTGGAACCATCCAAAGAGCAGTGAGACACTCAGGTAGAGAGAGAGGATGGAATTATGAAACTGTTTTTGTGTCTGCTAAAGCCATGTGCAGAGGGGAACAAGGCATGTTGCAAATAGCAAATATTGGCAGAGAATGGGTGACGTTGATTGTGTTGTGGGTGTTGACTATTCCAGTTTTTAAATTAAAACTATTCTTTATGAATTTGTTTGGGTTATCTGTCTCTGACTTTGAACTTCATCTATCTTTTAACTGGCTTTACAAGATAAATTAGTTCATAATATAAAAATACAAGAAAAGAAAATCTGTCAGTCCTATTTTAAAATCTTGTTCTTTGGAGGTCAGTTTTAAATGCTTTTCCTCTTTTATATCTTTGATATCTTACAGTTTTGCATTGAAAGATAACTTGACCATCTTACAAAGTTTTCTGCATTAACCAGAAGGCTTCTTTGCTGAATATTTCCTGCTGTTTTGAAGAAACTGGAAGAACAGCACTACAGACTTAACTAATGTATAAACAAAGCACAAGTGCTAAAAAATGTGGAGCTTCAACAGACACTTACCTGTGCTGCTACTAAAATATATTTCATATATTTGTATCTGAATAAATTTCATTATTTGTATCCAAAATAATTACATTTTGGACTTGAAGACAGTCCAAAATATAATTATTAATTATAGGCTGTCTTTTCAGATTAGTATTACTGCTATCCTTTCATGTAGCTGGTACTCCTCGAGTTGTCTTCCTGACAAACATTCATTAATTTCTAATGTGCTCTGGATCTTCAGTGACAGATGCCTTTTCTTCCTATCCTCTCCCCTCCCTCTGAAATACATCTTTGTGCATTAGAATATAAAGGAGAAAAAAATGTTTAGCTTGATATGAAACCTATTTATTCAGTATTTAAAGTTAGGTCACTCAGTAGAAAAAAAAAAAACACCCCATTTATTTTTTAAGGAAGTTTACTAGTGTATTCTAATTCTAAAGCTACTCTTAAGCTAGTACAGCTGAAGAAAGAGGGTTCATTTTTATTATAAGCATTCCTGTGAAATGCTGATGTGCTGCCCACTAAATATGCAGAGTTGCTAATAACAGCTCTGCCTTACAAGTTTGGGGATTTTCATGTCCTTTAGTGCTTAAATATAAAAAGTGATCCCATATGCATCCTATATAATTGTAAATATGAATGATGTGGAAACGGATTGCATGACACTGTAATTAAACTGTCATTACCTGGGAAGGAAGCTAGGATCTAGAAAAAGCCATGACTTTTTTCTTTTAGATAAAGTATGAGTCACCACCGAACTTCTGAATGTATCTCCAAGAGTATGTATGAGTAATAGGAAAATGTCACAGCTCTGAGGGGTGCTACATGTTTGTAGCTGAGCACGGTTGTAAAGCTGCAGTTTCAGGACCAAAGGTGCACAAGGAAAGCAGATCATTGTTTATAAGTGTATGGCAATAACACCACCTTTGTTTGACTCTAATCCTTTCAGGCAAGATGAACAAACAGCCCTTTCCCTTAAAAAGAATTCTTCTGTGGAGTAGTGGCCCTAAGTTGTGGCCTTACTTTGTTAAGCACTAGATTTTTCTGTTTCTAGGCTGTCTGAAGAAAGAGGCTGCATATTTAAATAAGTGATATGAATTTCTTAAGACAACTGACTTGAGTTACCTACTTGATCTGTTGGGAATTGAGCATGCAGTGCTAATGACAAATGCTACGTGACTGAAAACAAAATACCTTGTAGTTATCATTTTTCTCTTATTAAAAAAAATTGTGTATATGAAGTACCAGCACAATGGATATAACAGCTGAAGTTACCATGAGCGGGTTTTAGAAGTTGAACTGTGCAATATTGCAACAACAAACATCTTGGGTTCTTTTGTACATGTGGGGGAAGAGGTGCTTCTTCTAGGAGTGCCAACACTATCTATCACTTGTGATAGAAGAATTTCTGATGCTGATTATATACCAGGTAGTAGCCACATCAGAAATTGCCACACTGGAGCATCTACTTAACATGATGAAATGGCAGGTGCTGACTTCTGGCTACAGCCAGCAGAGCCAGATGGTTGAAGTTTTAAATGCTTGGGCTCTGCTACACTATACTCCTGTGCAGACTACAAGTATGAACCTAAAGCAACAACAGTGACTGGGGAAGAGGCCTGTACTTTGGTGTTGTTCTGACATGGAAAACAACGCAAAAGCACGTACAAACCCTTCTCCCTTTGTGCTTAGTTTCCAGAAATGAATGCTATGATAATGAGGAGATTCAGTAAGCCAGGAGATGTTGAACGTGCACGGAAATATGTGTTGCAGGTAAGACTGATACCTGCTGTCCTGCTGCTCAGTCTGAAATTCATTGTCCCTGAAGTAAAATATGCCAAATACCTGCTGAGTAGCATGCAATGTACAATGCCAAGTTAGAACTCCTCAGCTCTCCTACTGGCACAGAGTTTTAGCAGAAATGCTAGGTACCGAAGAGCTTTTTTTTCTTTTTTTTCCCTACAACAGCATAAAATCCACATAATAATAAGTAAAAAGCTCATGCATGAACTCAGTTCCTGCAGCTGGGGCGTAGCTGTATCCAGCAGCTGGTATAAGAGGCACATAATTACCAGTCAGTCTTGTAACTGCAGTGCACACCCCATACCAGTTTTAACTGACTCTGGTCTAAAAAGACTGAGTAATGGTCTGTGCACAATTAATACCTATTTTTCAGCATAGCATGGGGTTTTTGTACATCTCTATTGAGGGCAGGAGGGGAAGGGATAAACCATTAAATTCTAGTTTGTTATTAATACCAGTGCTGTTTTGTAAGTCACATTTAACATGGATGAGTTTTAGTACCTTGACAGTTTGGGGAAGGTAGGTGGGCTTCCCTGATACAGAATGAGTCCTCTGCTTTTCCCCTTCAGAATATAAGGTGCTAGGGTACTTACTGACCTTAAAACTTCCCCCTGTGACTGGAAGAGGCAAAGGCAGGAGGAGGCTGATCAGTTCTCTGTTTCCTTTCTCTGTCTCCTTCCATCAGAGTGATGGTGTGCAGCAAACGACCTACCTCGCCCAGCGCTACTGCCACGCCGCCACACGCGAGATCCGCAAGCTGCGGCCGTCCCCCGAGAGAGAGGCCCTCGTCCACCTGACAGAAATGGTTCTCATGCGAGACAAGTGAGAGAACTCCTTCCACTCGTTCTGGCAGCTACTTACCAGACTGTGCCTAAATTTATTTCAAATGTTATTTGCTTCCAACACAAGCTACCAAAAATTATTTTTTTAAAAAAAAACTCCCTTTTTTTTTTTGAAGTTCTTTTTTTTTTAAACAAAAGTTTAAAGTGTTTTACTGCAGGAAGCAATGCAATTCAGAGCAAATCAAACTGTGCTGTACAATTATTTTAGCAGGGGCTACTGATTGTGGGGGATGGGAAGACGTTTACATGTTGATGCACAAAGGCCACAATGAGAATAAATATAAATCAGTGTATGAAAACTGAAGCTGTTCCAAATTTCACTTACTTACAGTAATAAACAGAGCATGCATGTACAGGAACTGGTAAACTCCTGTGAAGAGAGATGGTTTGAATGCTTCCCTGGCTGTTTAACAACAAAAGCATCTGGAATTGTATATAGAGATACTGGTTTACTGTAAAAGACTACATGTAGATTTTAATTGGTTATATACATTAGTGAGTTCCAATTCATGCTATTGATGGCTACTTGCTAGCAGTTAACATGATGCAGAATTTGAGACTGCTACCAAGTGAATGCTTTCATTCAGAAAATGGAAGGCTCAGTATTTCTAACTCACGCTAAAAATGAATGATTCACCAGCCCATCAAACCTGCAACTCCATCACTTTCCATCAGTCACTTACAGAATATTCAGTACCTTCCCAGAAGCCTGCTTTGAAGTCCCAGGCACATTCCTCTCACAGTAATTACCCAGTACTACCACATTCCTTCTCAGGTTATTTCAGCCACAGAATCTGTAGAGCAGGGAAGCACAGCCTCTCTGCCTATCTCTGCCTGTGATCCCCTAACACAGTGGCCAACTTCCTGTCACGTGTGTTCCCCTGGATGCTATCTGGAGGACAGCCTGCTCCCTCTGCTCCTGGGGGCACCTTGCAGAGCCACACGGAGAGAGTTCCCACACAGAACTGTCAGGTACAGATGGTGTCCAACTTACTGCATGCAGGTAACTCGATTCAGTCAAGAACCCTCACTAAAATTAAATGTTGGCAGAAAAGAACTTTTAAGAGTATGTATAAGTGTGTAATTCAGGTTTCAGATCTAATTTATTTGCCCTCTGTCAGTGATAAAGTCATGTTACAAACATTTGCTTTTTAGTACATTGTCTGGGATAACACAACCATGATTTTGCTACGTTAGCATTCCAAACTTCTTTGCCAAGCCAACCAACAAAGTAATGGACAAGACCTTTGGTTCACTTATATATTTATGAATGGAAAAAGTCATAATGTAAATTTACTCATTAAAAAAACTTGGGTACAAATTACACATACATAAGACCACCCATTTTTTGAATCACATGGACACCTTAGACCCAAACAACTCATTGTAATAGACTTTAGTGAGAATACTCCAGGTAAAGATTACAACAATTGGAAGCATCTTGGATTTTTAAAAAAGTATATTTCAATACATAAGTTTGTATGCATGCTTTAAACAAATATAGTTCAAGAATGAGCAAAGAGTCTAAACAAAAAGTAATATGACCAGCACTAACATTAAACTTCTCATCCAGGTTTTAATGTGTTAGTCTAACGTAGTGTTAGTTACCATGCTGTACTGAAAAATGTAATGGCACAATCTGATCATGGTTCATTAAATATTATACCCTACTTCCCCATAATATTTAGGCTGGTCATAAAATTAACAATGCATAAGTAAATAAGTATAACCAGTTATAGACAGTTGCTTGTTTTACAAATTGCCATCAGGTAAGACATACTGTCCCCAGAGACTCAGAGATGGACATTCAATCATACCATTAAAACAGTATGGCCTGAAGAAATGGGCACAATTTTTTGAAAGTATAGTAAGACAATTCTGTTAGCTTTTTGTTACCCCTTGTAAATAGTCATGGTATGACTTGAATACAAGACCAAACTTTGAAAAGCAAAGGATTTTAATCGGCATAGTGCATGATTGATTCAACGTAATTCCCAGGAAACAAGCCGGTTACTCGATTGCAAACTCCTTCATACCAGCCGTCATCGTTCTTCTTTATCACATAAATGATTGCACCCTCCATAAACGACAGCTCGTCGTCTTTGTCCTTTGTATAGTCATATATAGCAACAACTGTGGAATAATAAGGGACACATTTAACATTTTATTAATAGCAACAGTATTAAAAAACAATTGTACTTCAGAAAATGTTAAAAGATTAGTTTGCTATCGTGGGATTTTCAATAATGAATTCACATGCTTTTCCTGTTGAACATTAAGCCCAGAAAATGGAATTTCACTCTCCTTGCAACATTAGCTAGCAGTAAGAAGTGGGTGGTGACTACACTGAACTCTCAGTTAAGCTGCTGACAGAGAAGTACGTCCGATGGTTACACAGTAAAGTGGAGCTTATGGACACTTAAAAGCTGAACTAGGGAATAACTGACTTGTGTGGTACCCATTTCTGATCAGATTACCTCAAAAGCATATGGATCCCTTTATATGAATCTCTTGATTAGAACATGGCTAAAAAAATTTTTACAAAAATCATTCCACTAAGGCCCCTGCTTGCACCTCAGTGTGGCCTTACACACATCGCTGCAAAAGCCATTGCACACAAATGAATGGTGTTTCCTACGGAGCTTTTATGTCGTAAGGAGTTCTGGCATTACTTTCCAAGGAGCTGCACTGAGTGCAAGTAGGAAAGTTACAGAAGAAGAATGTAGAAGCGACATCTGTTATTTTTCAGTACCTGCTTGGTGAATACTTTACTCTTACCAACCTCCAACTCGCTGTGTGCCATTAACAAAGCAGAGATTTCCCCGAGGAAAGAATGTTGCCACCACTAATACTGGAGTTAAAAACTACCACTGTGAATATACAGACCTCAGACATCACAGCCTTACCCTTCAAAATTTAATATGGATTTATGCAATTGATCAGCTTTAGGAATTCCAAAAATCCACTATTTTACACATATATTCTCAGATATCTGACGTATTAATGCCTAGCAATGATGTGCTGCATCAGTCACTTTCCTCCCATGGGTATGGCCTGCACACAGTCCAGCTCCAAGTGAAGATACAGCTCTGCCACAAATATCACAGAAACCTGGCCCTATTTCGTACTCACTACAGCATGAGAAAACTTTTCATGAAAAAACTGGCAGCACTGCTGCTGACAAAATGGTCAGTGCCACAACACAGGCAACTCCACAGGCAGGAAATTTGTTTTTCCATTACTCATGGGAAGAGATGTTTACTACATGAGTTCATACCTAAGCACAGTTCACAGTCTGCTGATCTGGAGTCACTGATAAATCTCCAAGGAGACCTCAACACATTTTATGGTTCAAAGTCTAGTAATCCCCTCTAGTCGTGTAGTTTGATGGGATAAATACAGCTTGGAATTTCTGTCCATTTTGCAGCAGTTTGTAGATGACTGCCCAGCAATCCTGAGGTAGGTACAGACTGTCCAACTCATCAAAGATGAAAGCCATCCATTTACATCTGATTCTCGTGAAGCAGCTTTCTTTTTCATCCATTCTAGAATGCTTGAAGGTATTTTATAATTTGTCCAAAGAAGGATTATGTCTTACCACATTGGGTGTAGCCACAAACCAAGGAAAGCACGGTTTGAGTTCTGACTTAGGAGGGACAATGACTGTTTTCATCAGACCCAAGCTAAGTCCTTCGTTCCCTTCAGATACCATTAATCCTCCAATACTGCACTAACACAGCTGCAATGCTTCTCTTACCTTTCTCTATATAGTTTTTAGGTGCCCAAGCAGGATCTCCATCTGCATAGGGATCGCTGTACTGCACAACAGCAGCCTCCTCATCCTCATAATCCACAGGGGGTGGGGGTGGAGGAGGAGGAGAGTCATCAAACATCGGCATCTCATCGGGAGGCGGCGGCGGGGGAGGAGTCGGGCTATCAGCAACTAGAAACATTTGGAGATTATTGTTTTTTCTTAAATCAAGACAGGGTGGAGATGCAAACAAACCTGAGGCTGTACACTGTAAATAAAAGGGCTGGGGAGGATACACACAGCATGCACTATAATACCATGCACTGATTAGAAACAGAGGCTTTGTATTAACAACTACAACACACAACTATATTTGTTATTAGTGGTCAAATCTATGTATAAATGCTACTAGAGTCAAAGCACATGCTGCGGGCATAAGCTGAACATCAGCAGAGAGGAAAGCTTCCTGCTCCAATGTCCATGCGCTGCAGCGTTAGCTATGGAGGACTCCGAGTGGCACCCTCTGAGCCAGGCAGCAACAGGCCTCTGACTGGGCCAGCAGCTTGATTGGTTTTTAACAAATCCTTTGTCTGTAACAGTCACTTTAATTTACTCTTGAACACTGCTTCCTTGGATTCCTTCTCTTTCAGAGCTAGCATTAGGGAACAAAAAGATCTGGTGTGGATCATAAATACTAATCTCTTCCCTTTTTTGAGATTTAACCAGGTAAGAGGAAGCCAAGTAATCCTTCTGCAGAAGAAAAGCTTTGTACAGATCCTTATCTTGCAGACTAGCTTGTGTGTGTGCACACATTCAGGATTCAATTAATAAATGGAAAACTACAACAGGCAGCTGCTGCTCTTAGGGAGAAAGTGCTCAAGGATTTAAATGTATAATCCAAAATGTCAAATCTCTGCCCTGAGATTATCCAATCAGCACAATTAGAAGTTGCTTTGGGAAAGGGAAAAAGAGAAAGGCATTATGGTACAAATCACTTTTTAAATCAGTTCATTAAATTAGTTTCCAGTAACATTCACAGCAGCTGGCTGCGAAATAGAGAGATGGCACACCCAGATGCAGGACATCAAGTCACTTTATCCTGTTCCTAGGGAGATGTGGTTCACTACACAGGGACCTAGGCGTAAACCCTATGAAGCCACAAGTTACGGAAAGGAAGCTACTGTTACTAACATCAACTTAGTTACATAGCAATACAGATTCATTTTCCAGAGATCTGGGATTCTGCACACTGAAAACATAGGCTGAAAACCACTGGTCTAGGCAGGGTTTGATGGAATGAGGCATCAGGCCCCAGAATGTGCAGCTCCAGCACACAAATTTTGAAAAGAAAGCCAAGCGACAGAGAAAGAACATTGCACTGAGTGAAGCTTAAACTGCTGATAGTTACAATGGCACTGGAGATTAGAAATAGGGTTTTTGTTTGTTTGAACGCCTTTTATTTTTGGCTGGTCACTACTCTAGTGGTGACTTAACCTTTCCTCTTCAGCCCCATGCCCCTGACAAGGGGCTTGGGCGTTGCTCCCATGTCCTGTCTGGGTCAGACTGGCTGCACTGGGACAGATCTGGCACCTGTTACCAGGGGCAAAAGGAGGCAGGAGCTGCTGGGGCAGGGGCTGCCTCAGCCCGCCCATTCAGCCTGCTCCCTTCCCTTGAAGGGCCAATTCTTCACCTGCAAGCCCAGCTCCTCTTCAACTTGACCAGCTGAGCTGAGCACCCCACAGCTCTCTCCATCAATAAGACTGCCTGCCACTGTATTAGTGATTCCTCTCCCATACAGAAGCCCATTTATGTCACTTGGAGACAGACTAACAAAGTCTTTGGCAGAGTGAATGCTTCGTCCTGCCCGTTACTGAATAGCATTCACAGATAGGCTTCATTAATCCACCACGGACACATGACAACACCGTTTATGAATGGACTGGTTTTGTGCTGCAGTTTCAGCACATCTTCCACAAAATGTATTTCTCCCCTTAATTTCTGTCTGCAGCCAGGAAAAAAAAAATAGTGTTGAAACAACAATCATTTGAGATCTTGAGAAATCCTTATCTTATGAAATTTTTAAAAAAAATTTAAAATGCAAAAAAAAAGTTACATTTATTCAACAATGAAGCTGCAGATTTGAAAAGAAGGAAAGAGGGCAGGAAATAGCAAGTGTGAAAGCACCAACACACACTCTAACTGAGATGCAGTGCAGGAACTGCAAGCTTTATGGGAAACAAAACAATTCAACTTCACATTTAAACAAGGGGAGAGAATGAACAGAAAATTAGACAAGTGCCACTCCATTGAAGTATCCCCTCGCCTCTTGGACTTTAACCTAGACTTTTCCTGGTTCTAAACTTAGCCAGACTCTAGGACATAACTTCTGCTAGGGGAGGGGGAAAAAAGCATACAAAAAGCCACACTAAATGAAAGGGTAAAAGGATGAGTAATTATATAGCTCCAAACTGAGACCTTCTCTGGTATATATTCCCATCCTTGTTCTTTAAATGGGGACCAGCAGACTCCTTTTGAAAGGACTGGGTGTGAGAGTACAGCAACTTACATCAAATCAGCTGTCCCTGAGCACGAGACACACTGGAAAACCTCTCTGAAGGAGATGCCCACAATTTGGAGGCAGGAGAAAAAGAAAAGATGTTGTTGCATAGTTTCTAACCCCTCTCTCCTTGTCCTCTGAAAGAAGTCCACAAGCAGAGGATGTTGCTTTCCAAACCCACAGATCTCTATGATGAGGAAAAGACATGTCTACCCACGTGTCTCCTTAACACCAGAGACTTCTTGCAGAGAACGAGGTCGATAAGAGTCTAGCACACAATGCCAAACTCAACAACAGCCTCTACAGCCAGCTTTGCTGAGCGTACGCACAGGCTGCCACACGCACCCCTGCCTCCGGAACGAGGCAGCCGCAGCTCCAAGCCATACTTGTTATATAACTTTCCAACCCAAGGAACTATTAAAAGAAAGAAAATAAAGAACAATTCCTATGACCAGATTTCAAGCTTCAGCTATTTTGCTGCAATGTCATTCACAAGTCAGCTTGCATTTTGCTGTTGCACGCACAAGTCAGTCTGTCCCTTTCACCTCTGCTCTCCCCAGGGCTGTGTTATCTCCAGGAGGACAATACTTGGAACAATTCAGAAGCAGGTGTCAATTTTCTCAAGTTTATCTGGAAGTGAAGACATTCTGTAATCTTCATCTTCAGCAGGTTTACCTCTACATTTTGTATTTTGGAAAGGTTTTCAACACAATTTTGTGGCACACTATTCTACATCAACATGATTCTTACTGTTTGCCTAGCACACCACCAAAATACTTTTTTTAATGACAACCAGAGAGAGGCCTCCAATCTCATGGGGAATGCTCAGAACATGACCACTTAAAAGCTCTAACGGGAAGCAGAACAGTAGCAGTACTCAGACCTGGAGTCCCTAAATGGATAGTCCCTAAATGGAGCTATATAGTTAACTGTGTAGTAATAGCAGCCCCTGAGATCCTAGCAAACCTCAAAATGGTTTCCAAACACTTTAAAAACCTTTTTTACTTACTTCATGCCCTATCTACATCGTATTTAGTCTGTTGTTTGTAGAACTGCAACAAATTCCTACAGAAAAGATATCCCCAGATCAGGAACATGGCTTTACACCTGCACTGGCACTTGAGACAGTAACACTCACCTGAAAGGAATCAAGCAGTAATGGAGAAAGCAGAGTTACCAGTATAAACACCCTGCAGCACAGGTCACAGCTAGGGAACACCTCTCACAAACCTAACAAGCAGAGCTATGCTGCAAGAAGCTCAGCAGAGAAACAGGGCTAGAGAACACAAAGAAACGGAGAATGAAAGGCTGCCGAGAGGAGAGATGCCTTACAAGCTCCTTTGTAATGCATTAGATCTTAAGACTGCACATTTTCAATTGACTGTACAGCTTCCTGAAAAACGCTACAGTACTAGAATCAATGGCTACACATTACACATTCTGACAGTCTACATAAGCCTTTCTAATAAAAACTAATCAATTATCCCTAATGAAAAAGGCAGGGTGATTCAACATGAAATCAGTGTTTTCAATTAAAATGGAATTTTATATTCACACCAAACATATGCCACATTTCACACTGTACTTCTGTAATAAATTTGCAGTTCAGAACTTAAATGGGTCAGTAATAATCGTGCACGTGTTATAAAATATTGAAGAGTGTGCCCTTCAGCTCCAATAGCATATTGACACTAGAATGTAAGATGGTATTAGCTTCTGGAAAAGGAAACAAAATAGAGTCTGACTTGCCAGCCATGCATGCTAGAAGAGAGTAGGCTCTACCCTTTAACAGCTCAGCTTGTCCAAACTTACTGTTTTCCTGCACCCTGGCCACGAAGCCTGTGAGAGGTATCTGTGGAGTCAACTGAGGCATAGGGGGAGGGGGTGGAGCAATAGAAACTGGTAGCAACACACACACCATATCGGGAAAGTCAAATGGACAAAGGAAAAAAAAAAAAGGGAACAAACAAAAGCAGCCGTCAGTAACGAGGACCACAAAACAAAGTATGTAAAGAACAACAAGAACACACACACACAAGAACCTTCTTCAAGCTTGTGTTTCCAACAAGGCTGAATTCGTGGTTAGCCAATGGAGGATCAAAAGCAAAGCATGCCCGTGTTTAGCCAGGTAACAGCCGAGCGCAGGCTGCGTGTCTGGAAGCTCACAGGGTGCGTGTGAAGGTTCTTGCTCTGTCACACACTTTGTGTGCTTCACCTGGGGAGCACATAAAACTGAGCTTTTGTCTTGCTGCTAAACAAGGATTACTCAATTTAGTAGTTATCTTTTCAAAGTGAGCTACTAGAAGTAGAGGTGATGTTTCGCAGGATTCTGGACTCCTTCTCTAAAATGCAAGTGGAGCGCTGCATCAAGTGCAGCAAAGCAGCACTGACACAGAGCAAAGGCAACACTTTTGCAAGGGGCACAATGTTCCAGCATCAGTACTTCACACTCACAAAGAGAGCACCTCCCATCATTGCGCTCTGCTGGGACAGGGGCAGTGGGCTAGCTTACTGCATTTTTGTTTTTCCTCAGAAAAAGGGACCTTGTTGCTTGCTGGTAGAAAAAACAGATGGGTCTAGAGCAGAGTGGAGCTTTACTAAGTCTTCTATGGTGAGAGGGCACTCAGCAACCTAAAAGGCTGGTAAAGGCTTCAGCAGCTCCAAGTGGTTACACGAGTGTGCAGAGCTCCTCAGGAAGCACTTGCAAGCTCATCTTCTCTGAAGTATGTGCCTATCTGGCAAGTAATGAGACATGTGACAAACCTGTGCTCAGAGACGCTGCGCTGACAGCCCAGATGTTCAACTCTTCCCTGCACAGGTAGGGAAGAGGAATGGAAGCAGTAGGGCAAGCCATTCAAACTATCAGCTCTGGCAGGAGCACTCCCCCATTAAGCGCAGGGAATGAAAAGCATAAAACAAAACCCCACCCTGAAACTCAACAAAACATCAACTCATTTGTTTATATCATGTCCCTTCTCAATGGAATTTCTCTTGCACTGGAGCAGAGAAATTCCTGTGAAGGTGGGAATTCAGCAGGATAATCCAGTTGGAACCAAATTTGAAAGAGGTTCTGTACTTCCAAGTAAGCAACAGTTTTAAATAAAGCTGTAACTAAGATTAATGTTTGATGAATTAAAATGAAGCATTTAGTTAATTACAAAACCAATAATCAAATAAACTGTATGGGATAAATGATCAATAAAAGCAGGAGAACAAACAGTGTCTCTCAAAACTGAAATAAACATCTAAGAAAAAACAGAGTATTGGTTAGCATGAAAAGTAAAACCTTAAGGAAACATGGGACCTGGGTTTAATGTCAAGACAGTAGCACTAAAAAAATAATCACCAGTTACAGAAGCAGAGGAAAAAAGTTTTAAGTAGCAAAACACACCCATCAAAATACTGTTTAAAAAATGTTGACCACCAGTATTTTGAAAACACCAGAGTAGGCTAGATCAAGAAAACAGCACCTGCATTTGAGCAAAAAATTGCTTTGGACAAGTGTAAACATTCAGAAACAGTGGTGTGCACAGCATTTAAGACAACTGAACTATTCCCAGAAATAAAATCTTGTTTATTTAATGGAACGCAACTGTTCAAGCAGGAGGGAGTTTCTGTTATGGTGAATTAATTTGGAGGAATAAGAATGTGGAGGAAAACGAAATGCTAGTATGGGTGAGCAAGAGTAGGAGGAAAATCAGGTTTGGAAAAAAAGAGAAGATAGATACTGTGTCTGCATATAAAAATGCCTTCTGACAAATGTAATGCTTCTAAACTACTCAGAAAACTCTTCACTTCAGTGTCTCAAATATTTTAAAAGCATTCTTTTCTTAAGAGTAAGTACACAACGGCAAACACTGGTCCAAAGAGATCTTGAACCCAAACATCAACATTTCTTTTCAAAAGAAATATTCCTCTGAAGTTTAAAGGGTTGGCATTCTGAACACTACCAAGAAAAAACATCATATAGCTACCACTCCTCAATGTGTATTTGATCAAAATTTATGGAAACGGCAAGGAAGAAGTTTCCTAACAGAGCTTTCTACCAGCAGCCAAGATCCTTATTTTGCAGATCTTTCTGCAGTGAACCTTGATTGCCCTTTTGGGGTAGGCAGGCAGGAGGCTGCTGACTAAAACCTGTTCACTTGCCCATGGCATCCATCCCTTCCCTCACTCATCTCCTTCTATACTCCCACTAGTGTGAAAGCACAGAGAAGTTGTCTGCTAAAAGAGAGAGAGACTGAGCTCTTTAACAGTCAAGCTTAAAGCTAAGAACAAAGGAGAAACTTGGAATCAGGAAAGGATTTAAGAAAGAGACAGAGACAGGGAGGAACTGTGTGACAGGAACATGAGCATTGTGCTCAGACAGTATTCTTTTGCCACTATCCAAGTAGTGGGGGGCTGTACTACAGTCATATTAGGTCTCCTGCAAAAAACCCCTGGGTTTCATTTTTGTTCTCCAAGCACACCTGAAATGCCAAGTATAATGTGCCTATAATTAGACAGGCAATCCTAATAATTTCTTGTCATGAGTAACAGCAAACAAGTCAGAAAGGAAAACAGTATAATTGCATATAGTGCAATAACTGTACAATTCCAATATGGTTTTTCTTGTTTGTTTTTCCTTCTATTTCAGGAAAGAAAGCAGTAATCTCATTGATGCTTTTCATAAATGAATTAAAATGCCATGCAAGCTTTTACAATCATTTTGCTCAAAACAGTTTGTGATTTCAGAGCTCAGCAGCTTACTTGAATTTTGAGAATAAAGAGGCCCGCCATTAACATGAGGTTGAGCAGAAAATGGGGCAGTCACAGAAGGGTTCCGTCTGTATCCACCAGAAGATGCTGAAGAAGTGGTAGAGTTGTGTCGTGAGATTTGCCTGGTCATTGTGCCATACTGGGAACCAGGAGCTGAACCAGGAGCAGCTGAAAAGCATTAGCCAAAGGAACCAAGGAAAAGACTTAAGCAGAGCATTACTTGGGATAGAATGCAGAAAATAGAAAAAGTCCAGAACATGGGAAATACTTGATTACAGTTCTCTAATAATTTAAAGTCAGTAACAGGCAATTAATAGAAAAACAAACATCCCCATTACAATCAATAATGAGAAAAAACACACAGGACATAAACCAACACTCATATAAAGGGCATTGAGAAATTCTGAGAGTACTTTGAGAGACTGGATTGGACTGGAAAATTGAATCCAACCTTCCAACTCTTAAGTATATCTCAATCATACTACATGCAACAATGCCCTTTTTTAAAAAGCACACCAAAAAAATCCACATTCTGCTCAAAACAAATGATTTCCATTGCAAACCCGAACTTGCTTCCAATCTAATATACAATACCACTCTAACAAAACAGTGAAACAAATGTCATGAGCTTCAGACACTTGGCACATTTATCAATCATATTTGCTGGTTGTGCTTTCATATTGATGGAATTTGCACTAACAAATCAGATTCACCAATGCCATCTGACAGAAAAAGATGTCATTCATTCTTCATGATAAACGCCCATATTTACCTTCCACCTACCTGCTGTACATACTTCAAGGTTAACAAAACAGTTTAAGTTCTCTTTCAGATTAACCTCTGACAGACAGAAAATCACACCTTGCAAACTAATGAATCTCACATGTTGCAGTCATATGAATCAATGCAATTCTTAAATGCAAAAACTGGTTTGCAATAAAATGTTTTGTGCTTTTATATACATATATCATATAATTATATAATACACAAACAGCAAGCAGTCAGAAGTTGCAGTCCTGCAATGCTATCCAAAGTCACTTTCACTTAACATTTCAGTAAAGGAGAGTGCAAAGGTTATGTGGGTCAAAGCCTCCAAAGCTAGTTTCATAACTCAATCAATTAATTTTGTCATCAGCCTGTGGCAGGAAAGGGTGGGGTATTTTTTCCTGTCTATTTTGAAAAGTACTACTTTTAGATCCCACCCTAACTGCTGTATGTAATGCTTGAAGCAATTTCTCAAGAACTGTTAGTGCATATCCTCAAGTCTTCCAGTTTGACACCTGCCTGCAGCATTATGGAATCAAAGCCAAGCCACTGTGACAGACACTTGGGCTTTCCAGTCACCTTATGCCCACAGAATAGAACACACACATCACCCTACACATAAGCTACCATTTCTAAGCTAGAGTGCAACTGCTGTGACTTAGTTTCTCCTGCAGGAGTCATACAGCCTAATACCAATATTCAAGCTGATTCTGAGATCTTATAGATCAGATTAATTGGATCTTAGCTTAATTGGGAGCAGATTTTAAGCAACTAGCAGCCTTTTTCCCATACCTAATGCATTTAGCTTCAGAGGCTTTAACCACAGGAAATTAGTGGAGATTAGATTTGTCGGAAAAAAAAAAACCAAACAAAAAATCCCAGAATTGATTTTTATAATAAAATCATGTAGGTCCCACTACAGAAGAAAAATCACCCTCACTAAGTTCATTAGGAAGAGATGATTATTGATTATGCAGCATGACTGCAATCACTTCAGCATTGACAAGTCTCACCTATCAGACTGCCCATCGGGAGAGGTGGAGGCAGTGGTGGTGCTGGCGGGGCTCCAGGAGGAACAGAAATGTGTGCTAATAAAATAGTTTATATTCCCAATTAGGCCATATTATTAAAAGTAAAAAAACTCAAGTACAGGCACTTGATAGGCTTCCTAAACAAATATGACAAGTCGACTTCAGTTAACTAATACAAATGCAGACCCTGACCCTATCCAGGGTTCTGTACCCGCCAATCTTTATTCCCATTGACTTTTACGGGATGCCAGATGATAGTAAGATTTCATGCCTATTGTATCACTGCAGGACCAGAAACACCTGGGAAAGGAAAGCCTACATGTGTATAAGGAAGCGAAGACTTGTCATCCAAGAAACAGAGAAATCTCTGCAATAGCAAAATTACGTTACACCAAAACTCCACTATTTTCTTATGCCTTATGGGCTTGAAAAACACACAGTAAATAAGTGACTGAGCTGGTTTATTACTGAGATAATAATCCTGCCAGTTTACAATAAAGAAGGACCCTATTCAATCTCACCATTCACCATACTTAATCACAAGGGAGTGTGCCTCCAGCGCTGAGGGATCCTGTGTGGTTCTTTCACCGCAGATGGCAAAGTTAGCAGGGTATTTCAGAAGCCAACGTTTCCCATTAAACATGTACATAGTTGCTGCTGCTCTCAGGGCATCCAGAAATGCCAAATTGTAGACACGCATTTAAAGTTACAGTTAAGCTTTAAAAGGATACATCTGTCTTTTACTCCCCCTGTACACCTTTGATTGTCTTGCAAAAACATGGACCAGCAAAGGCATTTTAACCATCCATTATTCAGTAACTGATTGTCCTGCAACTACTCTTGGTAAAGAATTAAAACTGTAGACATCACTCAGCACTCATAAGTGACTTCTTGAGTAGGACTGTGCTTCAGGACAGTTTCTACCCCATTGTGTTTAGTCAAAGTCCCTCTGCAAACGCAAGAAAGTAACAAGCAGCCTTAAGTTAGCATGGGAGGAGTGCCACATACCTGGCCCGATGGTTGGCGGTGAAGGTGTAGGCACGGCAATGGGAATGCCAATACTGCTGCTTCCACTGTTCTCTCGACTGCCACTTCCTCCACTACTGCCACTACAAAAGAAAAACACAACTATTAGCACAGCATCTCCTACAAAAGCTTATCAACAGTCACGCTTCTTGTGTGAGCTCTGCTAGCCTAACTCAATTACAGACTGTTGAAAAACTCCCTATTAAATGCCTCTGTCTTTACCTACAATTGCATACAGATAATCAAGTCTGGATGCATTACACTCCTAATAAATGGAATTAGCTAAGCTGATAAACATCACTATGAATAAAACGTGCAATTAAATGCTTCAAAAAATAAAAAGGTAATCAACCATGTAAGTTCTAGGCAATGGAGTAACAACTGCAGGAGTAGTTCAGCGGCCTTGTAATAATTGAAAGCAGTATGTTGGGGCTGGAAGACTTCATGGCTAAACTCTAAATAATTATTTAAGGTTAATTATGCTGTCAGCTGAAAGAATATTTCCTCTACTCAGTGCAAAAGTTTAGATTGCTAAATTTTTAACTGAGAATGGACATGATAAACCAGCTGGGGTGGGGTGTGCTTAATGTTCTGTATATCTAACACTCCCCACTACCCATGCACACACCTTTTGTGTATGAGAAGTTTGTTTCTAAGACAGTCTGAAAGGTAACAACACAGCCAGCTCAAAATTTGTTTAACTAATGTTATATGATACACAAATCAGAGGCCAGCAATGCAAAGCATAGTGAACTACTGGATAACATTTCTACACATGCCTTCAGAGGCCGTGACACTTATTTTTTTTGAGGAAGCTGAAAAAGAATCAAAATTGAGGTAGAGTCTGTCCTTATTCTTATCTAAGAGCACTCCTTAGTCCAAGTCTTGAATTTATATACATTAAATGTATAATGTAAAGGAAACTAAGCAGAGAGGATGTTTTGAAGCCAAAGCTTCACTTTAATTCATCCATGTTAATTAAGAGTACTCAGTGAAGTTCTAGTTTATTTACATTCCTGGATAGCTACAAATCAGTCAAGAGTCAAGTGCAAATCATTCAAATATATCTCTTTAGAAAATAACGTTACAAAAAAGAAAACCGGTGATCTGAAATGGAAGCCAAGATAATTCCTTCAAAATTAGTGTTCTGTCTGCTGAACACCCTGATCTTGTCACCATGGTTGCAGCTGAATTTCTAAGTGCAGCCTACATAAAAGAAGATCTTGTGAGACAGGAGTAAGGAGCATTCACGGTAGCCAGCTAAACAGACTAACAAGATCCTCAATGCAGCGACATTTAGAAGTTATTTAATTCTGACAGTATTTCATCACCAACTGTGTCTAAAATACTCTCTCAGTCCCTGCTAGTGACCTACCATGTTTAACTGCCTACTGGGAGTTTTTAGAAAAAGAAAAATATTAAGAAAGAAGCTCTCTAAAAACCAAGCTAACCTTTTACTTCTAACTACATTGAATTCTTTCATCTGTTTTTTCCCTGCAGTTTGAAGCCTGTGATAGAAATCAAATTGGAAAAAAAAGAACTCACTCAAGAGACTCGGAGAAACATTTAGCCTTGCAATTCAAGAAAAAAATAATTTTAGAAAAGCTACACTCAGAATATTGAATATTAAGGCACTTCTTCATGTTAGGGAAGTCAGCAATGCAGTAAAATTCTGTTGATGCAGTGGTAAAATAACTCACCTTTTTGCCTTTCAACAAAAAGCTTTGAGGCACAAAGCTTCGAGGCTTTTCTGCAACTTTAGTAAACATTGGCTTGCCAGGCAGGGAAGACTTACTGTGGGAAAACACCCTACCTGTGTGTTCGTGGTCTCTGGTTCAAGGAAGCTGTCCTTCCTGGACTGTGCTGACTGCCCAGCCTGGCAGGGCTGGTCATGTAATCATTTGGGACTGTTGGCGGTTTGACTGGCTCCAGGGTTTTGTAAGGAGTATTTCGTCTGGTCAAGGAAAAAAAGATTTGAAGACAGAAAGATAAAGAATCAGAAGATTAAAAGGATAAATAAATGAAGTCCTAAATCCATTTGTTTTCTAAACTTTTCATGAAAGATCACTGCAGTGACCCACACTGTGGTATATTAAAATTCCAATGGGCAGGGTAGACAGGTCACAGTCAACAGCCTAAAGTACTCTTACATAGACAGATCCAAAAGTTGGCCTACAGCACAAAAACTCGTCAAAAAAGCCTAAACTAAACTTACCACCCAAAATACATTATCTGAGTAACCTAATATACAACAGCTACATCTGCATAACACTCTGGGGTTACCTGCCAGCACATGACAAATTTCCGTTGTACCAATTTCCTCTTCCCTTCCCCCTCTTCTCTTCCCATCAGAATCCTTTCCAAAAGTATTCTTGGCTAAAGGTATTCATCTCATTAAGACATCAGCAAGGCGGAATCAAGATTCACAGAACAAGTGACATTTGCAATCACCACTGCTTTTCCTAGGAGCACTGCTTCACGCAGTAATCAAGCAATCTCATCTCACATAAGCAGATCTGAAAGTACCTCACAGATGAGCTTCATAGTCTCCATTTTGTGGCCCAAGAAAGCGAAGCCCAGAGAATTCCAACCTAGCAGACTGCGTCAAGTTAGAAATATAACACGGATCTTTCAAGATCTCTTTACCAGACCCATTACAGCCATAAGAACAGTACATTTATTGTACTGAATCGCAGAGCTCTTCAGTTCTCACCAGTAACAGAGATCCATTGCAAAACACAGAATTTGGCAATGCATCAGAGCTAAGCAATACCAAAAATACTGAACCACAGAAATTTAATGATTTGTTTAATTACTGGTTATAACTGAGTTGGTAAGTTATACTGCTTCCTGGTATTTTAAGAAGCTTACTGACTTTCTACATTATGAAAAGCAACAGTACTAAACTTACTTTTCAAGGTTATTTCAGTTGGAAGCACATTAACAGTCTTCCCTGCTTATCATTTCATTTAGTAGTCTTTAGATCTCTATTGCTTACAACTGGAATACAAAATTTCTCTTTTTTTCCACAACTGATCTCTTTTGGCAGATCTATAAGTGGCAACACCCTGCATATTAAAATCATCTAGAGTTCTTCATACAGACAAGCTAATTTACAAACACTACAGTACACAAAAACAGTTACAGTATTTCCACTTTTTTCTTTGAGAGGTTTTAATAATAAATTGTTATAGATGGAAGACAAAAACATTGTTTCCTGGCACTGCTCAGAGCTTCCCACAACACTGTACCCCAATGTTTCAGGGTGATCCTGAGAGCTCTTGCCACCAGGGAGAGCTGCAGGGAGCCCAAGGCCTTGCTTTGCTCCAGGACCCTCAAGGAATGACTTCAACTACGCCCACCACACCCAGCTCCATCAATTCACTCCTTCTTGCATGACACTTCCAACCTGAGCATCCAATGATTTCCACAATCTCTCCCTAGTCCTGTGAAGAGACCCCTGCTTACTTCAGCCTCTTTTGGTTTTCCCTCTGTGATTCCATGAAGGATTCCTCCCCATAATATTCCTTTAGATAGTCCTGCCTTGGAGGGACAAGCTGCACAACAGGCAGCACCTACTTAAAGGCCAGTGTTACACACTAAGCTTATTCTGGTTTTACATACTTATCTCTGTTTTCTGGATCAAAGGGAGAAGAGTAGCATCCTTGTGGTTTCTAGCGATTTTTTCTGCATAAATTTGGGTAAGTCATGCCTGTGATATTTCATGCTTCGGCAGAACACGGCTGCTCGAGACAAGAACTGTACCTCCTGAACAAGAAGGGCAGATAGAAATCTCTCTTACAAACCCACATTATTCCTCCCCCTCAGCCAACTGCTGCCACTTGTCAAGCTCATCTGGAAATGACATTCAGCTGATTAATCCTTATCAGGCATCAGCTACGGCAACCAAACAGCTCTGGCTTGTTCAGGGTGGGGAGCATTAGAGAAAGGCAGCTCACCAGTACATCAATGCCGCTGTTTCACTAGCAAGCATCCAAGAGGACATGAAAGTGCTACCCAGGTTCCCATGGCTGATAAACAACTCTCTCAGCTGGGATAAGAGACACAATTGGAATACTGATTTCATGCCCTTGAGCAATGGGAATTTTCAGAAAACATGCTGAGGAAACCTCTAGGTTAATTTCTCTGTGGAATATGCAGCAAACACTACCCCCAAAGCATCAAATAGGGATTAAAAATCACTAAGTCTTCAACAAAAGGAGTTGTTGCTTTTAATTTTCCTTGATCATTGCTGCTGATCTTCACCCTGTTCTGTCTCATTATTCCTCAGTTTTCCAGCTTCCTGCCTCTCCGAGACAACATACCTTAAGCCAACACAACCATGCCAGCCAGCTTTACAGTGCCTCAGTCCCCCACGGTATAAAGGGAAGGCTGAGAGTGACAAACAGGTAGAAGGTCATTTAGGATGCCTTTTGGAAGATGTTGCACTGTTGGACAGACAAAACCATATGGCACTTGCACTGAGCTTCTTAAGTACTAATGTTTTGGTCTCTAGCAACAACTACTCGCTGACACACCAAGATAAGCAGATTTCACTCTCCACAGGTCCACAGCAGCAAAATAGATGCAGGGAACTCTGTTCACAGTGGGACTTGGGAATAGCAAAATCCTTCCTCATTTAAGTATAAAAATAAAAATGCACAAGCCAGCAAGAATCAATGTTGCCACTGTGTTCACAATGCCATAAATTTTGCTTAGATAATGCAACAAATACAGCATGAACAGCCACTTCACAGCTCTCCTAATATTGAGAAATGAGGAGACAAGAAGTTTACTAGTGAAGCCTTTCCCCCACTGAAGTCAAAACTTTAAGATTCTTTTCTGTCACTAGGGATTTCTTCCCTAAAGTCAGGAATAACAATAGCCTCCTCATTTACCCATACCCATATTAAATCCTTCCCCATGAAAAAAAGTTCTTTCAAAAAGTCATCCTGAAAACAAGAGTCAATGCAGCTGAAAGGGTTTATATAGCAAATGTTATTGTGATTTTTTTTTTTTTTTTGCTAAAGGCAATCAGAATTGTCATCTATCCATGAATTTAAGAAACTCCAACACTGGCACAACACAGGAGGGACCAGGCAGTCCATTCTTACCCCAGAGTTCCCCGGCCTGACATGGGAGGACTTGGTGGTTTTTGTGTAGGCGGATTTGTTCTTGACAAGGTGCCAGTTCTTGCAGGCTGGTTATTTCCATGCTGAAATAAGGGAAAACATGATTTTATTTTTATAACAGAGCAGCCCTATTACTGACAGCTTCTTTTTTTTTTTTTTAAGTGTAAGAATATGAAGTGAGAATTCCCAGACAGCTGTCAAACAGCAAGTTTTCAGCTACACATCAGACAGACACCAGTAAATACAAAGAGTCTAAACACAAGCTTAATGTTATTTTCACTACAAATTTACAACAGACATCAGAAAGGTAGGCAATTGACAGGTTCATGCAGAAATGTCTTCTATTTTTTTTTCCTTAAAGGGAAGCCACATTTGTATTCACTGCTATTTGGATGTTAATAATTTAAATCAAACTTTAACACTGACAGTACAATACAGCCAGCATGGCCCAGAATTTCTCAATTTGCCCCTGCTATTTGACTAGCAGAGTCATTCAGGTTGTCTGGGAAGTCTCCTGCAAAAAACGTAAGTGAAGGGAATCAAGGCATCTACTGAATTCAGAGCAAAGCACTATATGTGTTAGAGAAATTAATGTTTCTATGTATAAATGCGGATGTCAATGTATCGCAGATATATTGACACGCTAAATGCTGTAAATGAAAAAAAAGTATAGCATGTTTAATCTAAATATCCTATGGAAAGCAGAAGAGAGTGTAAGAGAGCGCTAGTTTTCAGTTTTAATGGCTCTGCAGCCTCTACTATCAGTCACATGAGGCACTGTGGGTCAAAGGAGAAATAACACTTCTTACCTTGGCTTTTAGCCACTTAACGTTGGCAAAAAAAGGGGGGAAAAAGGTAGAAATTAATGGCAGATCCATCACAACTGATAGGACAGGTTAAACTAAAGATAATCACATTTTAAAGAAATCATTTGTGTCTACTGATAATTAGCTCATCCCAGTACACTACAAGAGATTCTGCTGTGTCAGTTATTGAAAATTCTGTGTCTGATGAAGTGACCACAGGAAAAGCACGTGTGTCAAAATTAAGTTTAGCTAAGCTTTGCCAAGTATGTCTGCCAGCTTTCTCGTGGGCAGTAAAGGGTGGAAAAGCCCTCTGCTGACCATTCAAGTCCAAACCCAGATCAGTGCTATTTCAATGGCAATATGCACTTAAGACTTCGTTCACAAAACCACAGTTTCAGCAATATGCACAGAATCGATAGGCCTGTTGCTTTGACATTTAACCTTCCCATGTTTTCAAGAAATCCTAGCTGCTGCATTGAATGGTAAATAAAGAAAAGGGAATTTTCAAACAGGATGAGCAGCAGCGCCTTTCACCTCTGGTTTATTGATTGAAATCTGATTCTAGGCAGCACAATGCTGGCTGCTCAAAACTGTGTTGGCAGGGATATAATGATTGTTAGTCTGAAATTTTAGCTCTTAGAATCAAGTCATTATATGACTCCACTGTATCATCTTAACAGCCTTCCTGATTGCAGAGGAAAAAAAATAAAACAAAACTTGGCCTCGTGGAAAATGTAGCATTTTAAATAAACTCAAGCCAAGTTTTTTCATTTTTGGGGGGAGCGGGACAGGGGGATAGACACTCATATTTTTGAAAGGGTTAATTTCACCAATTAAAAAAAAAAGCAAAAGCAAACCCCCAAGACAAAATGATCCCAGTGCTTTTTTTGAGGTTGTTTGGAATTAAACTGTTACTTCCAGAACGAGCCTTCTAAGGCAGAGCATTTCAGAATGTGGTTTGCATCTTCTCCTCCTCCAAGAAACACAAACTAGTTTAAATGCATCCATGAACTCAGTAAAAAAAGTAATTAAAACATGCTATATCGCAAACATGCATTTGAATCTTCTGACAGGGTCTGCAAAACCAATGAAAAATAGCTAGGGTTTACAAATCAAATGAGGTTGAAAGCCACTGCCCTTAAGTTATTCGTATTACAAGAACAGGAACATAAATCCTGTTCCAAAATTCAGATGAAAAAGTTTAACTCTGTCAAGTAAATTTGAAAGTCAACCCATTTACTCTGAGCCTGGGTAGAAGTTCATCAGCAGAGTTCACAGGCATTTAAACCACCTCTGTCCCCACATACTTATTTTATGGATAAAGAGGCAGGTTCAGTTTCCAAGATGCCAGAGTACTCTCCCAAGCAGTACATTTTTAAAACAGGCCTTTAGTAATGGAATTTGCTTTCTCTTCTCACAGGAATATGTGTCCCTTCCCCTTACTTCACCAGTTGCCAACGGCAATGGCATAATACAAGGAATTTGTTAAAGGAGACCAAAATATTAAACTCTTGGTTCTGTCCTTCCCCAGCAGACATAGATAGAAACTTTTTTGAAGGCTTAAAAGGAAGGGTGGCATGGTTTCTTATCCAGCCTCTACTACTAAATTTGCCTGCCTCAAAAATATAAAACCAAAAAGCTTCCTTTCTTTCCTTCCTTTATGCACTGCCACTCAGCATTTATGGTACTTCCAGCCCCCTCCTAATCCCTGTTACATTCTGCCTCCACTGCAATGACACTACGAACATCAACATGTAGCAATGATCCAGTTAATCTCCATCTTATTTCAAACCTTTCTATTGCTAAGTACCCTAAACATTCCTCTGAAGACCGACAGCTCTTGACCCTTATTCCTATCTCTAGCACTACATCAGGTGAGCTTCACCTCTTTTGCTACCAGTTAAACAAGATACAGACAGATACACACTTGACTGTTCAGAAGAATTAGAAACTTGTTGTCATACTGCTTTCTATATGTAAAAAGGTCTGTAGATGTCCTCTCTGTTGCTGTCAATATAAACAAGGCTCATACAGGCAGGAAAACTGAAGGCCAGAACACAAAAGGAACTGGGATTCACATGGGAGGGCAACTTCTGATCCAAAAGACCTAAGTAAGGGGGGAAAGCAAATGAACCAAAGCAAGATGAACCATATGGCTATTTAATCATGGTTAACAAGCTAATTAATTAGGAGGAGACTTTTTAAAATTTATTGGCTGAGCTTATGAGGTCAACATTGCTGCATTTCTTGGTCTGAAAACCAAATGTGATGCTTTCTAAGCAATTAAAAAACCTGCTTGGAATTGAGAACATTTTATGCAGCAGGGTCTAGATTCAGTATGATTTGAAGAAGAAGGTGAAAAAAGACAGCAGAAAACCAAAAGGAGTAGCAGGTATATGCTTAATGTATGTGCAAGCATCTCTCTACAAATGCCTCTAGGCCAGCCAGCCTGCTGGCAGAACGTGACCGTCACTAACTGCCTGATCCATACCTGGAAGGTCAGAGCCAGGAAGGAGGGAAATGCAGGGCATGATGAGGAGAAGCAGTAGCATGCATATGGTTCACAGTTTGAAGAGGGAAGAGACTGTTCTGAGAGCGTATAAAATAAGAGACAGGAGGTGCAAAAGGAAAAAAGCTTAGTCAAATGAAGAGCATCACTGAGAGCTCCTGCAGAAGCTGCGAGGAGCATGATTTCCTTCTCCTCCTGCTGCTTGTATTGCTGCACACACAGTTTTCAGCCTGATACCAGCATCCTGGATGACACACACCAGAACAAAAACAGTCTGTAGACTTGCTGGGGATGCTTGTGATGTTGAGGATGAGAACCAGACAGACCAGGATGTTCCCAAATAGGAAACAGGGTAGGCAGCAGTATTGGTTGGGGTTTCTTACAATGATATAGCAGATCGTGTTTTAAAGAAGTGAGCTGAACAATCTTGCCTTTCCAGGGAAAACCCAACAAGCATGTGGCAGTCCTGGATAAAGCTTTAAGGGTTGTCACAAAACTAAGAGAAAGAAACCACAGTCTCAGGTTCGAGAAATGAGAGTCAATGCTGCTGCGTTTCCAAAATGTCACAGCTAGGGCAGCGACACACCCACAGGGTTTGTACAGCACGGGAGAGCAGGCTGGTGTAGGACTGAGCACCAGCAGTGGGCTGGAAAGGAGCAAAGCAATTAAGGCAACGGGCAGAACAGGTGTTTGCAACAGCCATGCAAGGCATTCATCAAAGCCAAAATTGAGGCTGCTCCTGTAGCTGATGCCAAGAATTCAGAGCACCTGGACTTTAGAACTTCAGCTGTTGGTTTAGAAGGACAAACAATGACTGCTAGTACCAAGAGACTTATTTGCTTAAGGCAACTCTTTTGGCAGTTCCAGCATACTCAGTTCTGGTAGTCTAAAGAGTATAAAAACACCTGCTGCTAAAGGCAGTACTGCAGGTTGCTGTAACTGAGGTCAAAGGGACAAGATCAAGGATGGCATGAAAAGGAAGGGTGTGAGGAAATCAGAAGTACCTACTGATAGCTAAAGGATGTCCAGACATTGAGGGACTCCAATGACTGGCCTCAGGAGCCAGCTATCTAACTGTTTTTAGTAGTTTTCATGCCAAGTAACAAGTCATGGGGGAACATGAGTCATGATTCAGGGAACTATAAAGCTATCATTTGAGCTATAAAGTGTGCTTGGAAAACTAGGGGTAGGAATGGTTGCAAATAGCTCATTTATGTGAGCAAATTTATCTGTAAGCACACAAAAGACCACCTGCACATAGAAGCAAAATTCTGATCATGCTGATATTCAGCAAGTTTCTCCTACATATTCCAGCTATGAACTCTCCAATTTCAGAGTGCAGAAGCTTTAGATCTCTATGCAGGCTGGTTGTACTTCCCCTGCTGTATTCACTCATTATTTCTCCGACTCCTGAATTTAAAGAGCCAATTTCACTCTATATTCTGCCATACCTAGGATGACTGAAAGAGGTCATTAAAGATCACCCAATATAAATGCTCTTCAATGGAAACAAGGGTTTAAAAAGTGTGCCAGTCTGATCTCCATTAATAGTAAGTATCTGGCAAACTTGGAACTTTTATACATAGGGTCTCTAAAAGCAATAATCAGCCTAAGATCTGTTAGCTTTGACCAGTAAGCACAGTCATCAACCACAATAGAAAAAACCCCACATGGTCACTCTTGACTCTTTAGTCAACTTCCTTTTTACTTAAAAAGGTACTTCATGAGCTGACCATAAGACCTCTGAAATGCTATTACGTGTGTGCAGCTAGGCTATTTTGTACAAGATTGCCTTCTGTCTCATCAATGGGGCAGTTCTGAAATACCACAAGGTGACACAGTCAGAGCAAGAAAAGCAGGAGCTGGCAAGGTACTTGTACATGAAGGGAGGGGATGCCTGAGGAAACAATACAGTAAAGCACCAAGCCTAGAACATGGTTTCCTTACAGAAATCAAGATATAGAGTTTGGTAGAATACATAATCAAAGATGTTGTTCAGCAGGCAGACCCTATGTGGGTGTCAGACACTCAGGGTAACACTTCTGCCACACTAGTTTTGTGAGGTTTTAAAGAAATGATTCCTGTGTCTCAATTTTCTTATCACAATGGGTCAGAAGCTTTTATTTATTCTTCATTTCCTTATAGTCTATAGTAAAGCAGATTATTTTGAGGAAATTAAGTTTTCAAATTAATACCTCTTTAAAAATTGAACATATGTAGGTACATCTCTCTTCAGGGAAATTTAACCTCCCCTACTAATATTTGCAACTTAGTCATTAGTCTTCTGTTAATAGCAACAGATGTAGTTTGTCAGTATTGCTTCTCTCCTTTACTTCTTTTTTTTAATTTTAACTTTCCAATTAAAAAGCATTAGCATACAAAAACTTGTTGTGGATGATAGACGAACTTAACATTGTTCTCGCTGCACTCAGTAGTCTTGTTAAGAGAAAGATACCTAGATTACTGCTTTTAAATAGTTCAAGATTTTTCAGTTGAGTTGGTGACTTTGAATCTAACTGCAATAAAGTAAAGCTAACATTAAAAAAAAAATTAGAAAATAAAGAGACCTCAAAGTTCTGTGTTTCTTTTGCAAGCCAAAAGGCTTGAAACCTACATTATATCAGATGACACTAGGCTACATTTCCAGTAGCAAGTGCCCTATGGAAAGCACACTGTGTTAACACTCATAACAGAGTCATTGGAGTTGGCAACAGGAAGTTCCTTTTTCCCCCAGAGAAGCATTCTTTACCCTACAGCAATATTTACTGTTTGGCCGTGACCCCAGAGGGATGATGTGACATTAATGAAATTGGCAACATGACATCCTTTGAAGCGTGAATGTCTGACAGAGACTAGTAAGGGGACAAAGGCAGCAGCAGCTCCAGTCCAGGATCCCTATCTCACTTGGGTTTTATTAGAATGAATTATTTAAAATTTAATATTCCAGTGGTTACACATAAACAGTCTTATCCTAAAGGGTAAGTAGGCACAATTAGGTAGCCTTTCACCCTCGCATCAGCATCTCATCTGCATTTTCATTTCGCACTGACACAGATATAAGCATAAGGACTGCAGACAAGTAGGACATGCTGAGAAGCACAAGGGTAAGAGCAAGACTCCCTTCTCTAAGCTTAGTGTTTGTCAAGTTCTGGCCCAATCCCTAATAAAAGGGAGTCCTTCCAACTTCTATTTCCTTAAGAAAGATTTCTGAATGCTTAACTCCTGTTTGACTTTCTGGGCTCAAAAGCTTCTTATAGCTTTCATGTGCTGAAATGCAAATTTTTTTATGGTGAAAAAATGACCACCTTTTTCCTTAAAATAAAACTGAAAACTGATCAATCTTCATATACAACTCAAGTTTGGTTTTGAAGAACTATTAGTTCCATAAAATAAACTTGATCCAATTACAGCTATTAGGCATTTCAATTAGGCATGTATTCAACACTTTATCTGCCTTTACCATAAGGCATCATCACTTCAATTTCCTACTTAGCTGCCATTTTACAAATTGCTGCAATTCCACCTGCCTTCTATTCAAAAAGAAGATTATTATAAATTCAAAGGCCAATTTGAATTTGGCTTTGAAGGCCAAATTTAAGGTTTTTAAGGCAGCTTCCAAGCTTCCTCCTTCTCCTCGCTCTTAAACTGAGGATTTTCTGTATGAGTAATTGTGTTTGACCTATTTATTTGCTGGCACAGTATTTTTTTTTCTTTCCTTTCACAAGAAAAGGAGAAGAGGAAGAAGGAAATGTTAAAGTAGCCTCTACCTAATAATTTCAAACCAAACTCTACACAGGAAGGTAGATAACGACAGTTACTCTTGTTTACGAAGAATTACTTTAGCTACATTCCCCTATGCCCAGAGGGTGACAGCTGAGCAACCACTTAACAGACCAGCAAAAACGCTTCCCTGTGTATTTCTTGGAGCCATCAACACATATTTGTGTTGCAAAGGAAAGCCTTCTTGCTAGAAAACCAACTTTAAAAGCCCTCCTGTTTTTGACTGATGCCAGCCTTGGCTTCAAAGGGACATACATTAAAAAAAACAATTTTTGGAGATATTGTCTGTATCTCCCTGCAAAGGGAAGGGGCAGGGAGTGCAGCAGTTGGGGCACTTTGGGGCTGCCATGGAGGTTTCAGGCTGAAGGAGAAAGTACCTCTGTGATCCTAGGATGCTCTACAAAAGCTTTTCAACCAAGAATGTGCTGGAGGAGGAAACAACACTGCCTTCCAAGGAAGTGTCTCCCATCAGTCAGGAAACCTGCTACAGAGAGCAGCTGCTTACCCATCACTGCCACCTCCGCCCTCACCTGCCCCCACAGAAATTGCTGCCTGCGTGTGAGACAGAGGGAGGCATGCAGAGCCTTCTCCATGCCCCAAGCACATGCATCTGCTTTTGCATCCTTTCTACACAGCCATGACAAGCAGAGACAAACAAAGAAAATGAACTGTGAGTATACACAGGAGGTGGTTTTGCATTTGCTCAGATGGAAGATGTATGGTGAAGACAGCATTTACCCTGAGGATTACACACCTCCCTAATTTTGTTATTTAGCTCTGTGAGACATTATTTTTAACTACACTTTTCCTATGAAACAATTCAGGATCACCCCATAAAATATACTGCATATTTAAACACCATTATTCCTAGGATTAATATTTAAATAAATAAAAAGCAGAAACAGGGTATAATCCAGTCTGTATCTTTGATTTCTCCTCCCTGTATTTTTCCTTCATGTTTCTTTATCAAATCCTACACCAGAACAAAGTCCCATGAACAGCAATAAACTGCCATCTATAGATTTCAAAGTGTTGTATATTTTTTATTTAATACTTAAATGTCAATGTATATGTTGAACTGTATTTTACTGACACTTGCTACAGCAGAAAACATTCAAGGATCTGCAAGTTAGTCAAACTGACAATTGTTCTAAGCAGTTCTCAAACTTCTTTTTCTCTAGAAAAACATGGTTTCTAAGGCCTTATTGGACATGTTGCTGTCCAACTTGAGGTGGAATTTTTGCTCAGGAAAATAAGACTTAACAGAGACTGAAGCATCTTCTAAGACCATTCCGGACAAGACAAAGTTTGTAATTCAGTTTATTGTATGCTCTCCCCTAACTGTAGATTCAAGTGGCAACTCAGATTCTCAGCATCATCTTTCATTTGTGCTGACTTCCAACAGGACCTGATCCAGCTTCTTAAGTTGTTTCGGTTTGATTTTCTTATAACACCACTACCTACATCTAGGTGACTAAGTAAGCTACTTCCTTCAGAGCCTTGACCTGTGCCACACTCTTGGAACCCAAGTAATACGATGGCTAAAACATTTAATTGCGTCATTCACTGACTCAGCACACCCTTTTCAAAAGTGTCTCTAATGCATGGCAGCCACCTTGAACTACATACCTGAGGTCTGGCTGGCAGTTTATGTCATTTGTGTAACAAGCCTACATAAAAATACCAACTCTTTCATGCCTTTCACAGTTGTAAAACAGACTTAGGCAAGTCACTCAAAAACAATATCAAGATATAATTTGCACCTGCCTTGTAATTGAGTTGGTAATTTGGTTGTTACTAGAGGCTTTTTTACCTCTGAAAAGACCAAGCTTTTAGTATAGAATAAACCACTAACATTCAAAAAAAACCTTTACTAAAACCATCCCAAAAGAACTGCCTAGAAATGGGTAAACAGCACTTCATTTCCACCCACTAAAAAAAGAGGGTCCCATGAGTAAAGACACCAGTACTCCCAAAAACAAATAGTGATATTGGAAAATGCAACAGCTAAGCCTTAATAACCATAAGACTTAACAATCAAACAACCTGTTTGATCAAACAACTACTCGCAAGTCTGCACAATGCGAGTAGTTCAGCAAAGCATCAATTTCAGAGACTAACAGTAATTATTCTACTTTTAAAGTCTTCTACAGCACTTGATCCCTGGAGCACCTAAATGCAGAAACCAGTAACCTGACATTGAATTCCTGTACTCTCTATTCATAGAACATTCTCCTCAATTGCAGGCTATACTGAAAAATCATTAATTTCTCTGACTCCAGTGTTTCTGTTTTATAGCAATTCAGAACATGCCTGTCAGGATTCTACACAAGACTGTTATTCATCAATACTGACTTAATTTATTAGTGTAAAACAATCCTAAGAGTTACAGGTTTAATACAGGTTCACCTACAAACAAAAAAAAAAGATCAGGTAGTCTAAAGTCACTATATTAATTCATACACTAGAGCTGTCATGGTATAGAACTGCTTTCTAACTTGTGCTGGAATTAGACTCCTGTGAACATTTGGAGGGCTACTACAAAGCAGGAGGTACCCTGGTACTCTGTTGTGCCAAGTCATTCTGAAATATCTGTCCCTTGAGCTCAGCGATTCAAAGGGCACAGGATGGGCTGATACAGCGGCACAACTGACTGACCAGAGCACATGAAGCTCTAGAGGTTACACAGGTTTTGAATAAATGCCATCCAAGAGAATGTACCTGAAATGCCTGGTCTAGAGGGATACAAAGGTATTTTTTATAAAAAGATGACCAGTGAGCAAATGGTGTTATATTAATTCACTCTAACTACGACCATTTCGAGAGAGGTAGACAGTAATTTATCAAGGCTTTTATTTAGAGAAAAGGAAAGTTAGGCGGTCCAATGGGAGTAAGACATCAAATGCCACTGAGATTTAAATGCAAACCACCAAAAAAACCCACCCCCACCAGCCAATTTCCCTGCAAGAGATGACTTCCTTTATTTCTTTAGTTATTGACAAAAATTGAGTGGCAGTGACAACTTAATCTAGAGGAGGAAGTAGTGATAATTTTAAAAGTCAGTCATGGCTTTTTTGACAAGTCATTAGCCTAAGATCATGAGCCATTATTTCCTGACACTGTGACTATCACTGACAGTCACAAGGTTATGGCAAACGTTGCTCAAAAAACCCTCACTGTAAACCAATCCATTTTGTTATTGAAATGTTTATATGTGGGAGCATATCACACCCATAATCCTTCCTATCATAAAGGAACTAAACATTTCAGTATCAGTAACATTCTGCCCCAACCCTATCTCCTGGTCTGTGTTACGTGGAGTCCTCAAGTGTCCAGGAGTTCTTACCTTTACGCCATGGCCAACATCATCCAGCACCGTGTAGTCTATAGGTTTTCGAATATACCTTACAGGACGTTCCATGTTCGCTGGTGCTATAATTTTGTGAGTTCTTGATGTGTTCTTATTGGTCGTCAAAATGCCTATCTCTCTGCGAGCGACCTTTTCTTTATGGATGTCCACAGTCTAGATTAAAAACAAGAAAGTATGGGTTTCTTTAGGCATTTGCTATTTTCTTTACAGAGCTCGCTACATGTTTAGGCTTCACTGTTAGACAAAGAGTCTGAACTGAGTTAATGCTGCTGGAAGGATGCCAGTTTATTGATGAAATTAGTTTAATCTACATGAACCTTGTTAGAAAATTACACCTTAATGAAATAACCAATATTAATAATAAAATTACAATTATACGTTACTGCTTCGACACTCCAAAGACACTATGCAGATACAGTCCTTGCAGATTAACCCTCAGCGTTCTTATGACTGACACTGGTAATAAATTACTCCAACTCCACAGCTGGGAAACCAGGACAGACAAGCTAAGCAATTTGCCCAGAGCCCCAGAGGGGGACTAAGCTTGGGAAGTCTACGCGGTAATTTCTTTCAGCAAAGTCAACAGTGCATGTTAGAGTGAGAGTTGCACAGGGAGGAACAAATTTCAGCACTGGGGCTAGTTTCAGTCACACTGTTTATAGCAGCTTTACTGAAAGAACAAAACAAAGCTTTAAAGATGCAAGTAAAGGAATATAAAATACGCTGCATTTTATTTTTAAAAATTTAAAAAAAAAAAAAAAGAGACAAAGATCAGTCCAGCAGTCTGTGAAAAAATCAAACTAAGCTTCACATAACAGACACATTCTTCTACATGCCATGCAACCACTGCTTAAACCCTAGCTGAAGGAGAACAAGTGCAAATCAAGCACCGGATGCCATAGGAAGTCCCATTTCTAGGGAGACTATTTCAAGATTCAGGGATTTAATGTACTAGTTAAGTACCTACTAGAACCTCAAGATCTCATTGAAGGAGATGGTACCTGACAAAAAAACGCCCCTTTAAGCAAAACCTATCAAGCCACCACTTTACCCACTGAGGAAAATAAATCTGCGTCTATAAGCATCAATTCCTCCTAGAAAGGCTGTCACAGAAAAAAAACAGTGAAGGTTCAGGAAGCAAGAAAAATCCTTGTCATCCTAAATCCTACCTCATTTAGGTACATCTCTAGAAATGGTTTAATCTAAAATGAATGTTGTAATGTGCAAGGTTTTGTTTAGTGAAGCAAAGTCAAAGATGAAGCACAAAATTAGTTGATATTTCTACTTCCATATGAGGCAAGACGAAAAAAGCAAGATTAGTATCCAGGAAATGAACATTTCTAGGAAAGACAGCATTCACTGTGAAATGTCTTCAGCTGAACTGTTTTTTTCATTAACTGGTGCACATGCTCAAATAATCTTAAATTTTCCTGACTACAAAAAGACAAACTCTTCCTTAACAGTTTTGATAGATGGCATTGCAGATTAAAAGCAGGAATACAGGTAGAGAAGCACCTAAAAGCAGTGACACCAAGCAAGCTTATTTTCACAGCTTAAAGCTAAATAACAGACTACTTGTAACACTGCAAAAGGTTCTTTTACTTTGGAAGCACACAGAATCTAATCTTAATAGAAATAAGAGCTATAATTTTCCGGAGCAATGCAAGACATTAAATGAGTATGCCTGAATTAGCTTATTTGGAATACCTTCATTAACTATCCCAATAAAACTTTGGAACATGCTTTGCTGTTCTAAATGCTCACGCTCTGAAAAATCCCTGAGTCAGGAATTTAAAAAATGCCTTTCCAAATGAGACAATCCTATATACATCAAGTATTTACCACTACATCAGTATCAGATAACACCCACTGCACCCATATTTTCTCTTGCAGCCCATTTCACAGATAGAATGAAGACTAAAGAATGAGACTAGCCTAATTTTTTCAAATGCAGCTATTATTTGTTCTTTTCCTTTTAGAGACTAAAACACACATCTTAGTTCTGCCTTTTCATTGTTTTCTTGATCTTGCTGAATTATATGAGTGCTGACTACATGTTCATCTCTTGCAATTTTTCTGCACAGCCTGAACCTTTCTGTTCAATGATAACAGCAGGTCTTAAACTATCTTACAAAACTCTTGAATAATAAGCAACTCTTCATATTTTGTAATACATGAGCACTGCATAGGAGAGAAAATAAGCAACTTTAAAGTCCCCTGCATAACTTAGCAATTTAGGAGGCTGAGAACATCAGTTTAAAAAACATACAACAATGTTTCAAAATAGGGTTTTTTACAATACGGCTATGTCCCTTGAAATAAATCCATGCTTCTAGATCATCCTCACAAACCAAATCTGTTGTTACTAATAAATTAATTTTTTTGTTCAGTGGATGGACAAAAATGCGTCTTTATACTACGAGTTCTCTCAACACTGATAGCAAAAGAAAAAAGACAAAACAAAACAAAGCCCTTCAGAGTACAAAAAGATGCATCTTTTTCTAGCAGGTAGTCCATGAAACTGACTTCCTCCCTGCAATGGACAATGAAAATTCTGTAAGTTACTGGAACAGAGGATAAGAAATTCCAGGAACAGATGCTGTACGATACATGCTTTGGAAACTGACATAAGTAATACTGCCAACAAATTGTTGTTAATGAAAAACCTCTTAGAACAGGAAAAGACCATATATTAATTTTATCAGACAGCTTATCCAAAATTAAGTATTGAGCAGTGATTTGTAAAGTCTTTGCACAAATTTCAGTAAGGCAAAGGAAGCCAAAAGAAGAGTATCTGTACCATAGCACAGGGCCAGCAACAGAGCACATACGTAAATTCTGAAAGGCATTCGGACATGCCTGTGCAAGAGACTAATTTGCTGTTCAAAGCAAACGAGACTTCAATTCCTACCACATCTGGTGCACTGGAAAAGCAAGGCAGGGTTTTACCCCTGTGCAAAGCAAAGGCTCACAGCATATGCTTTGCCCACAGCTACAGGCTGACTGTCAGAGCTACTAGACAGCATCTTACTTCTTCAAGAAATTACTGGGTTTTTTTAGATCTGCACATTATTAAGTCTTACGTGAACATTATGCAAAATGAAACACACAACAATTGGTCGTTCTTCTATTTTCATTTATATTTGCTTGATGCTCATCTGGAAGTTTATTGTTTAGTCATAAACTATGTTTTTCACTTTCAAAAGATGAAAAACTCAAACACAAGCAATTTTTAGTAGGACAGCAAAGCTTTCCAGCCAGTCAACAGTTAATTTCCAAGAAAGACAAGCCACATACACCAGGTAACAGCCAAAACAGACCATTCTCAAAGCTCTGGTCACACTTGACGTCTGTAGCCATGAGTGTTTGTTCTGACATGGTAACAAGACAGCTAAACAGTAGTTGGTTTGTGATTTCATGCACAAAACCTACTTTTAGATATCAAAGATGGAGAGGAGCAAAGTATGGCTAACTGGCATGGGTTAGCACAGGTTAACAAGCACTTGCAAGCAGTCACACCAGCTTCAGGTATCTTTGGCCTATGCTGAAACAAACACATAACATAATTTAAAATTTGGGGAATAGGGCAGGGATTTTCACTCCTAGACAACATAATTCAGCGAGACAAAGCCCAGCTTTACACTGTTTTGGAGAAGAGGGAAAAGACAGTCCTTCCAAAAGCACAATGTGCTTCCTTTGGGAAGCAAATTTAAATGAACTCGTCAAACAAACCCCTTTGCCATTACAACTGAGTGCCAGGGACTATGCCAGCTAATCCAGAATCTTGGAGGTTGAAGGAACTGTTAATTATTAGCTGCCTCCACTATCTGTCTTCTTCAAACCACATTAAATAAAAACCCCCAACAATCAGTTGAACAACAGGATGTAGAGTTAAATTTTAACTGTTTGCTTCCTTAGAAGCAGCCTCAAGGCCAAGTGAAGCACAGCAATGATACAGCAAATAGTTGTTCTTTTATTATCCTGTGCTGCAGATACCACTCTACCCATGTGCTAATGTGTGCTAGCCCAGAACAAACAATTTACAATAAACAGAGACTGAAATATCTCTGGCCAAGCTAATGTTAGGATATATAAACATTTTAATAAAGCTCACACACGGGGGTATTAAAATAAAAAAGGAAAAAGAGAAACAATTCAAAGCTCTACCATCTTTTTACTCCTGAACCACTGCAACTCAAATTTATGAGCCAGATACTTGCACAGCTACCACTTCTCTCACTAAATGCATACACAGCTGTGAAAGAGCAGAGAGTAAAAAGAAAAAGAATAACCTCAATCAAATCAACTCCACTAACCAGGCACCATCAACTTCAGACTGTCCTGAAGGACAGGACAACTCATTACACTAACACCACAAATTTACACCAAGCAAATACCCTTTAGATTTGTGTTAAATTAACCAATATTGCAGAAGTGCTGTGCAGGAAAATTCCACTTCCGGTGTCCTACTCTGTTCCTCCCCAGTTCCTCAGGAATGAAGCTGTAACAGCACACACTCACCTGACAGAGGGGACAGGAGAAGCACTGTGTGGTGCTCCGTAGCTATCTTTCCAGCAACCTGGAAGAAGCTGCCAGGCTTTTGGGAAGAGCAAATGCTAGGAGAGAGAACAGCTTCCTACCTCTCTATTGTGAAAATGGTGGCTATCAGGTAAAACTCCCCAAAAGAGAGACTAAGATGCAGGGTAGAAAGTAACAAGTTGAAGAATAAAACAAACAAAAAAAGCCCATCCCAAAACAAATAAACAAACACACACCACCAAAAAACCCCCACTCAACCAAACTCCCCCCTCCCCCCCAAAACTCAAACCACTACATGAGTTTAATGAAGAGCCAAAAGTCACTTCAAGGACTTTTCCTTGATCTTAAAAATTCTAACACTCAAACACATAAGACCAAAAAAAAATCCTAAGATTACACTACCACTTTTAAGGACAGCTTTTCAGGCCATTTCATGCAATGCTGTTAAGAACTTTCACATCATACAAACAAATGCCCTATGCCACACAGAGCTGCAAGCCAGTAACTTTTCAATTTGTCCCTAAACTCATTCAGATAAGAAGGAATATAAGATCACAATCCACAGGCTTCCTTAACATGCCAATTTCTCTAAAGCAAGGAGACAAGGAAGACCAAGCAGCTTATTATTGGCAACAGTTTTCTGTAATTTTGACACGGTTTCCCTTTTTTGCTTTTTCAGTTTGTGGTTAAATATAGGGTTGGGTCTCTTACTAACACTTTATTTCAGGCAAGTAGAGCCCTGATTACAGGGCATCAGTGCTGTACATACCTAAATGTCAGCAGAATAGATTACAATTACTTTATACAAACAAAACCCAGACATGACATATCAGCCATGCAAGCAGCATGACCTGCTACCGCTTCCCACCCCCATCTTCCTTCTGCACTTGCTGTAATTACATGTCCTGAGCCTCAGCAACCTGTTCTGCACAAACTTGGTGCTGTACTTCCCCAAAGGAATCTGCTCCACACCTGAAGTCCTGTGTGCACTTTGGGGCACCTCAACACAAGGAGGACAAACTATCAGAGCATGTCCAGAAGCGGGTGACCAAGACGGTGAAAGATTTCAAGGGAAAGCCATACAAGTGGCTGAGGTCACTTTGTTTCTTCAGCCTGGAGAAATGAAGGCTGAGGGGTGCCCTCATCACAGCTGACAACTTCCTCGGGGGGGCAGTGCATAGAGAAGGTGCTGATCTCTCTCTCTGGTGAGCAGCAATAGGATATGAGGAAATGGAATTAAGCCATGTCAGGGGAAGTTCAGACTGGACATTAGGAAAATGTTCTTCACTGAGAGGGTGGTTGGTCACTGGAACAGGCTTTCCAGGGAAGTGGTCAGGGTCTCAAGCCTGTCACAGTTCAAGGAGTATCTGCATGACACTAAGTCATATGGTCGAGTTTTAGGGAGTTGGACTCAATGATCCTTATTGGTCCCTTCTAAATTTAAATGATTGTATCCTAAACACTGCACCACTGAATTCCAAGTTAATGGAGAGAACAGTATTTCATCCATTCTATACCTGAACAGTGACATTTTCTTAACCAAAGAACATTGCTGGCAGTGTAAGATAAAAGAATTGCTTAGGAAAAAAAACCCTAAGACCTCTAGTCAAAGACAAGTCAATTGGAACACTAGATTTGACATATCACATCACCGCAATTCATCAAATATAGTACCTTCTTTCAGCAGAAACTGTGCCTGATGTGACACAAAACACTGGGCAAAGGCACAGGTTTCAGACTGAACCTCGTCAATGTAACTATGCAATGCATGGGACAGTGAGGGGGGAAGAGGAAGTTTAGTTTCCTTCCTCAACTTCTCGCACAACTGTCTGGATTCCAAGCTTACTTCTTCACATTTCAATATGAAAGGTAGTATCGGTTCTACTGCCCACAAAAAAAAAATCAGTCACAGCTTCAGGTTTAATTGGTCATATATGGCAGTAAAATATATATAGTTAAATGTTAAAAACTTTATAATACGATCAAATATTTTCTGCTACAAGTTCACCACCCAGACTATAAAGTGTAGTGTTAACCAAAGGAAACGTAACTTAAGAAACAAACACTAAGGTGCTTTTAGCATCCCTTAATAAATAAAAACAACCCAAACCTTCTCTCATTGCAATCTGTTCCTAAACCCAGCTTTAATATTAAACCTTACTGTCATTCTCAAAAACTACAGATTTCATTGTCTTGCTATATAATTTATACAGTAAGCCTCCCTGAAGTGAAAATAAACTGGCGAGACTAAGAATATCAACCTGTTCTGTTTCAGAAATACAAATTTATTCCACTGCTACTTCCAGAAAGACAGCATATTTAGTAAGACCTTTTAAATAAATGAGCTGTGGTTGAGTAATGGCACAAAGAGACCTGGACAATGCACATTGCACAGGCCACCTGCAAGGAAGTCAGTGTGACTTACAAAAAGAACAATGAAACCCCCAGCTTTAATTAGCTTGGTCAGACAGCTAACTTCTTCAGTGGGAGCAGCATTTTATGCTGCTATTTTGTAAAGAAAGTACAACACAGGGAAATGTGAATATATTTAAACTGCAAATAAATATTCTACAGAAAAGATCAATTATGGGGTTCAAGGCACATCAGGCATGAAAAAACAAGTAGTTTGGGGTTTTATGGGACATCACGTACAATCAGATGTCTACACAATGTTACAAATTATGTATTTTACTAACTCTTGATGAAAGTGCTAGTAACTCAAGTATTTGACTTGAAACTATTACATATATTACATATTGTCTGCCACCAAGATACTGTTCAAGAAACTCAAGAAATTTACCTACAGAATTAAAATAGTTTACTTCCATCTCTAGTCCAGGAGAGTCCAAGCACTAAGCAGGCCTGGCCTCATAGGCCTGGCCTCAGGGCAGACACAGAGAGCAGAGCATCAGTGCAACTGGCATCGGTCACTGTTGTTTATCACTGTGCACACACATTTATTCCACGGGGATCTCCTCCAAAGTATGAGGCTGTACTGGCGTTGGGAATCGTAACTGTCAACTCCATAGAGTACAAATTGTTTGAATACGCCAGCTGTGACCATACCAACTCAGTTACAGACCAAAACTGGTCAGTTCGGTGAGCATTTGCCTCTTCCCAGTTCTTCAGCACAGACATCTGGTTAAGTTAAGCAACATATGAGAAGCATATAAAAAAGCTGAAAGAAACTGCGACTGAAGTACTGCCCTGTTATCAGGGACTGGTGGAGTCAATCCTGTCTCAAGACTGATGCAATCTTTTATCATGCCCAGTTAGCCATCAATTGTGTGAAATTCAAGTCCCTAGTTAGCTTTGAACAAATTTCCTAAGAAGGTACCATACTAGAATGTTTCTATTGGTTATCTTTCACAACAAAAAGGGGAAAGGCCTTTCTTACCATTCCCCTCTTCAAGAGATAATTTCAAGACATTTTCAGCCTCTTGGACAGTAACCAGAATCAAGTCTGCTAAAGCACGGTCAATATATCAGCCAATCCACAGAAGAAACCCAGTACTAGCAACAAGCAACAGTTACTAGAGGAAAAGAAAAAGGAAGATGTCTTTTTTCAGTTCCCCAAATTCCTTTAAGAATATAATGATTTCAAGACTTTTTTATTTCACATAAACAATCCTTCAACCCAATTTTCACTAAGGCTAATAGTTGACCGAACACCACTGTCTAAAGTCATTTGAGAATCCTCAGAATATCCTGCCATGCCTTTTGAACCTGCAACATGAAAGTAAGATTTCCTATCACTCTGAAGCATTTGGACATCTGAGTTTCACCTTGTGTGTTTGCTTTGTATGTGGTGCTGGCGATGTAGGAGGCAACTGAAATAGATTTAAGAGTTGTATTTCCAGAGCTGGAAACCCAGCAATGTTTTCTGGTAGACTTATAGATAGAAGTTTCTCACACATTCTCTTCAGCATACAGGCAAGTGACAATAGTAGGACAGAACGCTTCATCTTCCCAAGTCCCAGTAAATCCAGGTCTCTTAAGGTAAAAGGCTAGAGGAGCCAGATAAGCCATCTCTCATGTAATCTCATATGTCACCTTCTTTTTCCTGCAGAGAGGGCTCACATTCAAGAGCTTTTACAGATTAACACAATGAACTAAGGCCATCAACACAGATATATACAGCAACTTTCACAGTCCATATAAAATGTTTGTCACCAGAAGAGGGGGAAAAGGCACTAGAGAGATCAAAGGAAAAATAATGAGAGAAATACTAAGTCCCACTTCCAGAAGCAACTCATATGTAAATGTACACTTTAAAAATACATTTCTATACATAAAATATAAATATATATAAAAAATAAAATCACAATGCCAGCAATGCATTTTACTAATATCATCCAATGGAGAGGAGGGTTTAAAAAGTGTTGATTGTGGCCCTTATTTTGACAGTTCATCACTATTTCTTCAATTATGTCTGAACACAGATTATATGTCAGTTTAATCCTATGGAGCTAGCCTCTGATTTAGAATTTAAATCTTTCTTTATATACACTAGCAGTTTTTCTCAGATTCTCCTAGCAATTGCCATCAGCGTAAAGCAAACCAGATTTCAGCAACATTCACATAGATTTTTTTTTTTTCTGGGATATCAGGACAGTTGGAGGGGTTAAATGGTCAGGAAGTGAAGTATACCATAGACATCCCATTTACTCAGGGCTGTTTGCTTCCTGTATGTTTTTAGAATTCAGAAGCACAGAATGTAAAACCATAACACACATAGTTTCACAGCAAGTTTAAGCTGTATTTATTTCAAGATATAATTAACAAAAAACCTGATCCCTGACTGACAGAACATGTGCTTGCAAGCGTTTAAAAAAGAAAAAAAGCCTCGTTAAAATCAAGAAACTGAAAACAAAAGCTAGAGAAATAGGCTTAAAGATTACTAGTCATAGACAAATAGCCTCACCTTTAGCCTTTCTTCCAAAAGGAAGACTAGGATTCACTGAGAATTGGACCCCAACTGGACCCCAATTTCCAAAATACAACCTGTGGAGTGACACATACACCTACACAACTGCACAGGAAAGGAAAAAGAGAGGCCTGTTCAGCTAAAGCATTATTTCTATAGATGCTTTTCAGAGTAGCCTATTGTCAAATCTAGTCACACACTTTGCTGGAGAAGCTGAGCAGAAAGGGGACACGAGGCAAGGACAGACCAGAGGGGCTGGGAACAGGTACATGACATTCTAGGACAAGAATAAGAGCAAAGAAACCAGTCCACTCGTCCAAGAGCCAGACTTGAGTTCATGCCTGATTTTTCTTTCCTGGTGACAAGTGCAAATGGGAGGACTGCTATGGAGGATTCACATTCCTCCAGTGCGGTCTGAGGGATGAAAGAAGCTTCTCACATTATTCTCTTAATGGCTACTTCAAGTACTTTCATGCAAGAGGCTGATCAGACAAAATGGGGCAGCTGACGAAAGCCAGTAGGTCTCACCTGTGAAATGCCACCTCACAGAATTAGGGTCTATGCATGAAACACATCTTTGGAGAGACACAAGGAAGTCTCATCACAACCTCATCCCCTGCTCCCCACTTTCCCCAGTTGAAAGGAAGATGATGTCAACACAGAGCATAAGGAGGGGAGGTCTGCAGAGTATCTCTGGGAACAGGGAGAGGGATGTGGGAAGTAAGACTGGCAGATGGCAACTGAAGGCAAATGGAGTTTAAGTCCTACAGAGGAAGAGATTTTTAGCAGCTCTAGAGAGGCCCTTGTTATGGAAAGAAAACAGTTAAGGCAACAGTCCTCCCTCCTCCCCGCTGCATTGGTGAAATGCCAGAAGCACTTTGCTAAAGTTCATAAGCATGGGGGAAATGGAACTTCAAACATCTGGAGTATGGAGGTCAGACAGCGCTGCAGAAGCAGCTGGCCCTGCACACAGGAGGCGGCTGTCTGCCAGGATGTCAGTGAGTGAAGAGGTGGGATGGGTCTGTGGCTAAAAGCAAGAGCCTGGAAAACGGCAGATTGAAGTTCTATTCCTGGCTCTGCCAGACTTCCTGTGCTATGCCAAGCAAGGAGCTTTGCTGCTTGGGCTTGGAGCTGTGCACCTGCAGCAGCACCAGGAATAGAGAGAGTATAGGTGGGCACAGGTACAGGCAGCACTGCCACAGCTGCCTGCTCTGAGCACAGTGACACATTGCCCAGATTTCTGTGTCAAACACCTTCCACTGATGTTTTTAATTGCTAATGAAAATGCACAAGTGAGTTACAGATCATACTTCCTGTGCTTTGGCAAATCCTACTGCCAGTTTTAACCACTTGAAAAAACTAAATGTACATACACTGCAATAAGAAGTGCATTATGAACATTATTCATTTTAAAAAAAGCACAAGCCCTCCAATAACCTGTGATACCCGTTTATATGGAGTACAACAAATTTTTGTGTTCTAGATAACTTTTTTCTTTCAAATGCAACTGCTAGTTCAATACCTTCTTCAAGAGCTTGAGTATAATAAACAAGTAGAAAAAATGTAGATCACTAATGTAGATCTCTGTGGGAAGGTACAGAGAAGAAACAAGGCATTTATCTCCACCTGCGTCCTAAAGTCTATGGCTTTTCAGCGTCCAGGGTCAGGAGTGGGGGAAGGGAGAGAAATAGCTTCCACGGTGTTATTCCCTGTTCTGACACAAAATCCCTGATCACGCTAGAATATGGTTTCCAGTATTTGCAGGAGATTCAGCTGTGGCTGAACCCCACACCCCACCACTTCACAAGCATTGCACGAAGGAAGTACAAACCCAGCTCTGCATCAGATCAAAACTACAGCACATGGCAAATTAACGACTGGTAACTTGGGTTTCACACTGTACGACAAACACCTTTCTGAATGTCAGTTCTTCTACTCGGCCCTTTCTCTGATCCACTACCTTCCCTTCGCCAAGACAGGATTCCAGTAAGAGAACTACCAAGGTACATTCCCTCTCCGCTAGTGTTCTACACAGTGAACTGAACAGACATCTCAGTGCTTAACTAACACCAGTTGCTGATTAAAACCAGTCTTTAAAGTGGAAGACACTTCAAAAGAGTAGTGTTTCAACAGTACAATCTGATGAATTTTTGACAGAACATTTGCGATGTGCAGTCATGTTACATTTGTATTCAGTCCTAAAAAGCACAAAAAGCAGATAAATGCTTTTGATTATGCAAAGTCAGAATTCCAGCTGTATGCGTGAGTGCATTTCAGTCTGTGAAATTAGTTTTTAGTTACTTCAAATTTTTTTTTTCTGGGTATTCCTGAAGATATGCATGAGTAAGTCAATTCAGAAGAAAATAAGAAGAAATAGAAACTAAATATGCTTATGCAAGCTTCCATATAAGAGTTCCAACCTCTTAAAGTAGCTGACTGAGTCCCTCCTTTCCATACTGGAAGCAAAGCACTTGTCTAGAATGAAACAAAACATACAAACCTAAATACATTTTTGACTGTAGGAAAGCACAACAGAAAGGAAAAATTAAACGGCTTCTTCAGTAGTTTGGACTCACTAAAGAACCACCATGGGAGTAGAACAAAACTGTATGTCAAACGAAAAGCATTTTGTGTGCCAAAAAAAGCAACTTCATAGGAGATGAACATGTGCAATTGCAAAGAACGCTGCAGGTGGCTGAAAAGGAAACCATCTAAAAAAAACCTATGAAAAATAAACTCAACAGAACAAGTCTGAACTTTCTGAAAGTTTGTCTGAGGTAAGGAGCTGATAAAGCTGTAGCAATGACAAGTCAGAACGCTTATGCCTGAACAAAGAAAAAGATAAAAAGCCCAAAGCGCAGTACTTCACATTTAGTTTAAGTTGGCAAGTCAGATTGGGAAGAGCACAGGACAGAACCCATGCCAAGAGAAAGTGAGCTAATATTGCCTCAACCTTAATTTATCACCTCTTCAGTGCTTTAGTTAATCAGCTCTAACAGTAAACATAAAATATTTTCCAATAATAAAAGTTATGTTACATGGATGGGATAATGGATTTATTGTATATTTCAAAATAATTATTATTATATTATTATAATTATTATGCTAAAGAATAACAAAACTCACACATAAAAGCTATTCTCATTTATCACATGTATTTACTTTACACACTTTGCTTAAAACAAAAAAATCCCAACCACCAAATGACATAAAACCGACCAAAAAAAAAAAAAAAAAAAAAAAAAAAAAAAAAAAAAAAAAAAAAAAAAAAAAAAAAAAAAAAAAACCACATATACACACATAAATATACAAACACATACACAAAAATGCCTCTCCCAAGCACTCCCTTTCTCCACATGAATTTGGGGCCTATGAGTCTAAGGGCGATAGTTCTAGGAGAGACTGTTTCCCTCACACATAAAACAAGGACAACATATGCTGGAATGATGATGGGTATCCTTTAGCCACCTGCAGACATAGTTTGGTTACAAATGAGCCAAGGCACAATGTTACTTCTATCCCTCTTTGATCATATGTCATTTGATGGCAGTGATACAAGCTAGTGGGAGATGTGCTGGTTTTCAGCTGGGTCAGCACGGCACCAGGAGTAACTCATGAGTATTAATTAAATAGCCATCATGTGGCTAAAGGCCACACTATCTACACCACAAACCCTCTTGGATTAGTGCCCCAAGCACAGCTTACCCTACGTGAAATGTCTATTTCTCATTTCCTAAATGTTCAAGGGTTGACTATTCCACTTTGTCCAGGAAAGAACTACTGAAGTTCTGGACTTTAAAAAGATTTTTTTTTAATAAAAAAGTAGGCAAGCGACTTTGCAACACTGAGGTGCTACTCCAATGGAGTGATAACCACCAATGGTGACTTTTTTCCTCTTGTCCCCACTGCCAATCAGTAAAATAGGGTGGCAGGAACAATCCTCAGCCACTATAGATTCCAATTTAAAACTTTTCACATATTCCACTCTACAGTTCACTTACTACCCATACTACTACCTCCTGCATATTACTGCAGCAGAGTTCTTCCATGTCCCTTGAAGACTGAAACACCTAGGATCTGGCAAGTTCCTCACTTTTTTGTTTTCAAAGACAAATATAGAACAAAATGGTTCAGCTTTCTGATGCAGCCTGTTCTTTCTCAAAACCCCTTCAGCAAGAACATACATCAACAGAGGACAAGCTTAGAAGCATCATGAACTTCCCTCAGCTCAAACTTCTTCCAAAAACTGAGTTTCCACAGCATCACATGTGGATGCCTATTAAGACACTCAGGCAAAAAAGGAGAGTTGACAAAAATTCCCTCACATGTTTCCTAAGACTGCACTACTATTTTGGACTGAGTCATACAGACTTCTTGCAATTTGGGATATATTAAGTAAAACCAGAAGACAGACAAGCAAATCACAAGCATGTATTATGTTTACCAGTTTAACAGGGTGGGAAGGAAGGGCCAAGGTAGAGATGGAATTGCTAAGGCTACTCTAATTCTCCATTGCCATTTTTATTTCCACACACAACTCAAACAGGAAGTTGCACATTGTTTCAGTAAATGGATTTCCCTTAGTCTCCCAACTCTTGGCCGCAACTGATATGAAATACTGCAGTTACATCTCTTGGTAACATCCAGATGGCCTCAGAAGTCCCGGCAGCGCTTACCCCGTACTGAGCCACAACCTTATCCAGCCAAAACTTTTTCTGACTAAGGCAGGGCACACTGGCAGAGGGAGCCTGGCCCAAGTAGAAACTATGCCATCATTCAGCCCCTCCACCAGGACCACATCTCAGCCTTGTACATGCACACATCCAAAACTGAGATCTTGACTCCAACCTGTGCAAGGGCACCTGAACACAAACACTGCAGCCTGATGGCAGATTAAAAGACAAGACAAGTCTTAAAGAAAAGTCTTGCGCATAGGCACAGAGACATAGGCACACCACTATGTCCCTGCTGCTGAATCTATTATCCTACTATTGCTACAGTCAATTCATTAGACTGATCATGTGCTCAGAAACTGGCCATTCCCACTGTGCAGTTATTAGCATAATGATTAAATATGATTTCAAACACTCGGGGAGAAGTCGAGCATTAGCTATTGGAGAGGACACAGAGAACAAAGTCAGTCAAAGGAAGCAGCTAGAAGTTTGCAGTTTTCAAGGCCTTGTCTCCAGGATAATTGAGGCCATAATTCAAGGAATAGGGGGCAGAAAACAAAACACTGTCACAAGAGAATGGCAGGAAAAAGAAGACTGGCCATCTCTTACTATCACTTTAGGCAGAAGTTATACATACACTACACAAATATTGACCAATAAAGTGTTTAAAGCTAACTGAGGAGGGCAGAGTGGTGCCCTGGTGAGGGTGCTTTAAACACCATGGTGGGTTATAAGCCTCTGAACAGCACCACAGAGTTTCAAGAGGCAGCTCTAACACTCCACAGTAACAACCACCATGGACATGTGCATGACTGGACACTGACCTGTGCAGTGCTGGACAGCTAAACACACACTGAAGAGCCACTGAACATCTGCAAGAAACCTGAGTACACAGGAAAGTGGTGGGGATTGATATGCTGCTACCTTAATCAGGGAGGGAGGTGCTGCTGAGTTCCCCAAGAGATGAAGGGATATATCACAACACATTTCAACACGCTACAAAAAAGACAGCTGTGCAAACTTCTGTAGACTACCTCCTCCCACTGGTTTGGTAAAGTCTGGGGAAGTCAATGCACTTTTTGGATTTAAAACTGCCTATATCCATTCAGCAATACAGAGTGTGTTTACTCCCAGAAGTATACTATATAATATAAACAACAACTATGCATTCGTTTTAAGAACTACCACGACTAAGGAATCTTGGCAAATGGGCAGGAAGGGAAGAGTACACAGGAAAATTATCCAAGTAAGATCTGCAGACTGCTCACAATCTGTTTTCCCAGGATGTTTGCTTTAGTCACATAATAGTTTGCAGAACCTCTGCTTTCTAAAAATGCATTTAGAAAAATTCATTCCACATTTTCTTAAATCAGTTTCTACTGATTAGATGATGCTTTTCAATAGTCTCAAAGTAGGTGACCTGTCATTATCCAATAACGACCAGTCAGCAGCGTTCTCTCAAATGTATTCTAGGCAAACATTTCACATGAAAACCAGTATTTTAAAAGTTTTTCAAATAATTTTTTAAAAAATGTTAGATATATGTAGTCCAAGTAATTCATCCAGCTCTAGTAGAAAGTACCTCTGAAGAAATTTCTGTATTGACCGAAGGACTACACATTAATGCAGCCCAAGGAAATGCAGTCTTAAAAGTTGTTGAGCTGAAAATAAGATGCCAGTAACTTGGAGTCATGGTCCCTTCACTCTCTTTCTGCTCACATGTCTGGAGGTCTAGAAGCAAGCTAACTGGGAGTGAAGCTTCATATTCTTGCTGCCAGCCTAGGGGCACACTGCACTGCAGGAGGAATTTGCTGCTTAAAGCAGCAAAATCCCCAGTGATTGAACTTGAATTTTGCTCAGTGAGGGCTTATGGAAACCATCCCCCACTTCCTGAGCTTTTTGTTATTTATTAATGTGCCACAGCTTGAGCTCAGAGAAGGGAAATACTTGTTATTTTAACCAAAGCACCATGAACACCCCCAGAAATTCTCTCCTCCAGTTTTAGCATTCGGATGCCAGAGTACCATAAAACGCTACCACTACATCATGGGTGCTTCAAAATGGTAATAGATGCAGCACTTCTGTGGCGAGCTGCCATGCTACCATCATACATTATGATGTATGTATGTAGTCAAAAGTGCCTAAATAAGGCACTAGCAGACATATCTACAGGTCTGAACACCATCCACAACACAAAACCAGACATGCTTAATTACCCATCAGTTCAGGATGAGGCTAAACCAGGGATATGAAAGCAGTAAGATGGCCATCCTCAGTATGCAGAATGGAACTAATAAAAAAAAGGATGACCTGACTCCTATCATCTTACAGATGATATAACCCTATCAGTGCTGTCTCTTAACATGAGATTTAGAGTGTGTGAGGAAACTAAATCAAAATACAGCAACACAGGTAAGAGATTAGATAGTTGAGACAGTCTAATTTGTTCCAGACCTTTTGACTGGACTTCTTTCTTTACCTTAATGACTCAATTACATGAGATTAGAACATTTCTGTTACAACTTGCAGGTTTCTCCATTTCCCAAATGGAGATTGTCCTCAATCACTTCAGCATCTCACTCATCACCACAGCAGGCAAAAAGCGCCCTGAGATGGAGTACTGAAATAACATAATATTTCTACCACTTCCACTCTGAGATGCCATAATCTGCCAAGACACACGTGCAGGTCAACTGCATAATTTCAAGCTAAGTTTCTTTCTTTTTTTTAAATCTAAGTTTTAATTATAAGAAATTCAAGAACCATTTACAGGAATAAACAAATTGCTAGTCCCCACAAGCTGGCGTGTTATTAGCTTACCACACACTACCTATGAACTACTAAAGAGCAACAAATATGTACATTGCTCAAAAACTTCAGTTAACATCTTTTTCGGCCTAGCTTAGGAGACAAGCCTTATTCACAGTAGAACTCATAGTTTTTAGTCCTGTAGTACATCTGGCCATTCCTGCATCTTGCTCAATACTTGACAACACACATAAGAAAATCCTATAAATGGACAAAGAAGGATCAGCTTCCCAAAGACGACGTTTATCTCCTTTCCAGTCAGATAAAGGTTGATTTGTGGTTTGAAGGCTTATCTTGCAACCTTATATAGCCTATAGTTCAAAAATATTAACTTAAAATGAAAAAAAAAAAAATCTTCTAAGACACCGAGTTCAACAGGGAAGCAGAATTTCCTACGTTCAAATCAAGCCTTTCAGTCATTATTCAATTTCCTTGTTTTTATATTTTCAAATGATGGCCCAACTGACTTTTCCTGAAGCAATGATTTGTTTTATTTCCATCATGACCCCTTTCAACTCTAAGGAACCCATCCTACTTGCTCTTATTCTATATTTAGAAGTCTAATAGCTTTTAATCATACCCTTGTTGCTCCTGGACTTGCCACACAGAGGAATTTGAGATAGCATGACAAGATCAGGTTGACATTATTTCTCTCTTGCAAGCAAGGACAGAGAAGCCAGTTAGAGAAACAGCAAGCCGTGCTTCAGTCCTGGTGTGAGACCACACTGAACAGTACCGTTGGATCCATTGTAAATAATCGTCCTAGGACAATGTGCAAGGGCAAGAAGCAAATGCTTTTAGGCAGGAACAGGTGAAGCTGCAAAACTACTGAACATTAGCACTCATACAAGGACACATTCATTAAAAAGTCATAGCTACTCAGCAGATTCTCAAAGAGGAAACAAACAACATACAAGACCTGTGATTCTGTGGTCACATATTACTTACATTTTTATGCCCATCAGATAGAATTACACACAATAATAGGCAAAATTATTAAATAACTATTTGTTGGAACCAGAATTTATTATTAGACAGGAAAATGAAAGCTTTAGTAATCTATTTTTTGGAATTGAGAAAGAGGCACACATACTTTTATGATGGTTACTTCAACATGCATAGTCAACATTCCAAATGGGAATGACTGAAATAGCAAATGATGGCCTTACCTAGTTGTCATTCAAAATGTGCTAGTTCAAAACACATTCTGAGTTTTCTCAAGAAATAAAAACCCTACATACAGTATAGCTTTTAAACAAACAAATTTACAGTTTTATTTCCACTACCGCCACAATGCCCTCACTGTGAGGGCACTAGCAGCAGGGTCAGTGAAGAATCAACAATAATCTCCAGCAGAGTAAGTCATCCCGAATTGATAATGTTCAGGGTAACCCTATTTAGGTCTTCAGCTGTAAATTATATCACCCAACACAATTTCACTTTTTTTTCCTGTACAGTAAAGGGAAACTTTACTTTGTGGTCTGTGAGGACTGCCCTAGTGGTGCAGAGATGATACCATCCCAGATGATAACTAGGGAAGGGAAAGGATACCCACCAGGGCTCAGGAGCCACATAACAAGTGTTTAGTGAAATTAACATAGTTGGACAGATTTTCACACTTCATACACACTTTTTCAAAATTACAGTAAAACAACAGAAGTTGTCCCAGCTTTAGAAGAGCAGCTACCAAGTCATTCATAGACCTCCCATGGACTAATAAAGTGTTCTCTGCATATATACGACCTGTAAGGGGACTTTTACAAGACATGCATAACAGATATCAACGGGTCCCAAAAGGCTCCTAATAAAGAGAATAAAGTCAAACCAGCAGCAGCATAAAAAGTGGTAGTGTTATTACTGGCTTATAAACACCCATGTGAATCATTACTTGGTTTTCCACCTGCAGATCAAAGTTAACTAAGCACTCATGTGCCCCCAGTAAAATCAGCCAGCAGAAAGCACTAAGCAATTCCTATCTGAACGGCACAAGAAGTCCAGCCACAAGTACCCAGCAGGATGTGTTCTTGTGCTTGAGTGGAAGCTTCAGTGATGCTGTACAATGAATGCTGCACTCATCTGCTCCACATTAAGTTTCTTGTACTTGTTTTTCCCCTCCATTTCCCCAAAAAGAGTCAGCTCAAGCACACCACTACCCAGCTGCCACAAAAACCAACATCCCAAATAGCTGCATTGGATGGAACGGGTACAGCAACTGACTAAACGCTTTGGTAGCTGGCTACCTGCTGTTTTATTAGGCACAATGTTCTTATCACCTCGTACACTGCATTTATTCAATAAAAACATTGACAGAGATAAAACTTTAATTCAATGTAAACCAGGAACTATTCACATGTGAAGACGCTGGTTTACTAAGACTTGAAATAGAAGGAAAATCAATTTCAGGCAGCAAGCTAATCAGATGCATCTGAAGAAAAAAAAACCAAGACTCCTTGGAAAGTCCAATATGTGACTTTATATCAGGTTGGTGACGCATTTTGTCTATGTGGTTTATCTTCCAGATATGAGAGGTTTTCATTAAAAAGACTGCACAAACACTGATGACTCCTTTGTTACACAAAACTGTCAGAAAGGCCTTTCAGAGTCATGTTTACAGTCCTGGGATTTTTGGCTTTGATTTCAGAAAACAAGAGGCTGCATCAGGCCTCTTAATTTAGTATTTAATGAGGTATCTACAGCTTACAGCCAAATAACCATTGAGCAGAAAGAAGGCTTTAATGGTCTAAAACACATTGAAAACTATGCAGTCAGACTGCCCTTCTAGCAGACGGTGGAACGGGAATAAGCATATGAACGAATTCATGACAGTCAATGGCTATTAAAGTTAGCAACTTTCTCTATGCCCCAAAAATATGTTCACAACCCTGCATTCCACGGTGGAGGGTGGGGAGAAGTGTGAAACAAAAGTTTCTGGTTCAGTTTCTTCTTCATCAAAGCAACTGCTCTTCCCCATCACAGAAAGGCTGACATTGTGGTTGCTCTCTCATAGGTGTACATAACTAAGTATCATGGGCAGGGGGGGTGCTTTGATTTTTTTGTTGGTAATGTGTTGGGTTTTTTTTTTTTGACTGCATCAGCTGAACTGCACAGGAATTACAGACATCCTACGTGTATTCATTTGTGGACATAAAGGAAATTTCTCAACTGAATGGCTGACAAGGCAACTCTTACACATTATACTACTTTCTGAGCAATTTATATAGATCATGTAGAAGCTGATATGCACAAAGTTGACAACAATTTTCATAAGCAGACATAAATAGAGCAAGCACAGTACAACTTCTTGGAGCCTCGGCCTCTATCAGGAAGACAACAGGAAGAACAGAATGTGAAGCAAAGGCCACAGAGATAACTGTCAGCACTTTATTAGGAGAGGGAACATCACCCAAGGCAAGCTTAATCTGAACAAAAGGTGCAAGTTTCTTGCCATATTTAGAGTAATTGTGGCTGCTGACAGGCAAGGGCAGTCCAAGAGAACCAGACAGAAGACATTATCTTTCTAACATATACAACATCAGCACTAGTTCCCGCTGATACTTCTGGTCTCTCCACACACTTTTGGATGTGTGGAAAGGAACATTTGGATGGAAGTGGAGCTCACAAGATTTGTAGATATGTGATGGCAGTTTCTCCCCTGACTTTGTAATTATCTCCCCCCCTCACCAATTAGTTCCTGTAACTTATGATATGCCTTTCAAGGATACAAAGTCAGGATTTTAGGATACATCCAGCTACTGCAATGTAATACCAAAAAGAGTCATGGCAGAGATCCAGTGCTGCAACACACTCCAAAATAAAAAGGCTTTTCCCAACTCCATGTACTAATCTGCCAAGCTGCAGGTTGTGGCTAGCTGTTTAACATTACACTGTCACTACCAAGCCAAAGACTAACTGCAGAAACAGAAACAGACTTAGGTACTAGCAGGCTACCATAACATCACTGCTTTGCTTTCTCTTTGTCAGACCAAACAAGCACAACTCCTTCAACCTCTCCTCGTAGGTTGCATGCTCCATGCACCGACCATCTCTGCATCCCTCTCTGTTGGACTATCTCCAGTTGCCCTAAATCACTCTTGAACAAGGCAGAGGTGACCAAAAAAAACAAAAACCAAAAAACCACAGACCCAGCACTCCAGATGAAATTGCATCACTGCCTTTTATCTGCCAGCCACAATCTTCCCAAGGCAGCCCTACCAGACTGCTTCACTTATTCAGATAGCCTTGTGGTGTTGGCTCATGCTCAGCACACCAGCCCATGGCTACTCACACAGTCACCTCTCAGTGCATACAAATGCACTTTGGGCCCTACCCTAGGGTGTAGGACCTTGCGCCTTGCCCAGTTTCCCAAGATTTTTGCTGGTTCAATAAGACTCCCATGCACTAAGCATTTACTTCTTTTTAAAGAGGCAACTTCAGAGTAGAAGTACCTGGACAGCTGTACTTTGGAAGCACAGTCACCATTAAGAGGATCTGGAAAGGTCTTTTGCTTCCATCCATAGGTGTACTAAATTACACTTCACATAATGGTTTGTTTCTAGGCATGACCACCCGCATTCATCAGCGGATTTATCACATTTTCTATCCTCTTTCTATTCCTTGGCTTTCAAACACGAAATTAAACTGTGTTGTGATCATGAACCACAATCCGTAAAAGCAGTATCACATTAATCCAAGGTACATACACACTCTGAAAGCTCTTTCCCACAAAAACTCAATCATAAAGAGTCCCCACAGTACCTGCGCTGCCTTTTTGCCTCTTCAAACATCAGAGACAGACTGAGCATCTAACAGCTCTTGTGCTCCTCTTCCCTGTCAAACACAAACTTGCTACTGCTTAGGAGCTTACCCCTTACAGCCCCCGAACACGTTCAGCAGGGTTTCTCTGAAACCTAATCCACATCAGTCCTGACTGGTAGCTAACCCAATGGAAAGGCCTTAGTATTTGGGATTGTCTGTGTGTGATTCAACACAGGCTACAGCTGTAAGATTCAGAAAGCCTACATCTGCAGAAAGACATCTGCATGTCTGCACTGTTGCCTGGACTTTACCTACACAACCACACCATAGCAACACAAGGCGCTTGGCTTTCTGCTTGCATACAGCACTTGAATTACACATGCAATTAATTACACATGCATGGTAACAGGCAAGATTCTTCTGAACTAATTCCGGGGAATTTTAAAATTTTTTTTTAGTTCTAAAAGCATATAACGTTAAATGGCAACAAAAGATGCACATGTATCTCTTTTTTTTTGCTGAGAGTGATGTTTTCAGAACACACTATTTTGCAATAGTCCCTATTTTGCATTAGAGGAGAGCTTCAGACGAAAATTTTCATACTGAATGTTTAAGAGGGGCAGTGTTTCCTGGTGAAAATTATCATTTTTTAAAAAGGAGACTACTGCTTTCTTCATGCTTGGATTTAAATACTGAGCTATTTAAAAACTGTTAATGTAGAGGGGAAAAAAAAAGGAATAGTTGCAACACCCAGTGCTGTGTCTCTGACGTAAACATGAGCACTGATCTGTTTTTTCAGTTTTCAGTTTTGACACAGTAAACAAGGATGTCCCTGTCAACTTCTCTCCTCTGAGAAATCTGGCTGTCCCATCTTCATTCTCTTGAACTTTGTGGAAATGAAGCAGCAAAAAATTTATCTTAAAGTACATGTTTAAGTCAAGTGTCATTTCCAAGAAAAGGAGAGGAAGAGCTGAGTACAACCAAGAAACAGTGCTGAGTACAGGGGGACGATCACTTCCCTAGTCCTGCTGGCCACACTGTGTCTGACACAGGCCAGGATGGCACTAGTGGTCTGGCCACCTGGGCACATGCTGGGTCAGGTTCAGCTTCTGTTGACCAACACTCCCAGGTCCTTCCCTGCTGGCAGCTTTCCAGATACTTCTCCAAGCCTGGAATGCTGCATGGGGTTGTTGTAGTCCAACTGCAGTGCCTGGCACTTTGTCTTATTGAACCTCAGACCTCTGGCCTCTTCCAATCCATCCAGCCTGTCCAGATCCCTCTGCAGAGCCTTCCTGCCCTCCAGCAGATCAACACTCCCACCCCACTTGCTGTCTCTGCAAACTGAGGGTGCCCTTAATCCCCTCATCCCCAGATCACTGATAAAGATATTAAACAGGACTGGCCCCAACACCAAGCCCTGGGGAACAGCACTGGTGACCAGCTGGATGTAAATCCAATCAACAATACTCTCTGGGCCCGGCCATCTTGACAGTTTTCTACCCAGCCAAGAGCACACCTGTCCAAGCCATGGGTAGCCAGTTTCTCCAGGAGATGCCGTGGGAAATGGTGTCAAAGGCTTTACTAAGGTCCAGGTAGACACATCCACAGCCTCCCTCTCATCCACTAACTGGGTCTCCTTGTCATGGAAGGGGATCAGGTTGGTCAAGCAGGACTTGCCTTTCACAAACCCATCCGGGCTAGGCCTGATCCCCTGGTTCCATGTGTCACATGACAGCACCCAAGATGATGTGTTCCATGACCTTCCCTAGCACCTAGGGCAGGCTGACAGGCTTGTAGATCCCTGGATCCTGCATTCAGCCCTTCTTGTAGGACGGTGTCTGGCACATTTGCTAAATTAATGCCATTAGTGAAGTCTTGATGCTTGTGTTGGTGCAAAGTATACACTTACTATCTTTTCCCCCCCAAATCTTGCCTAATGGGGTAAGTAGGATCCCTTATACCAGAAGGGTTTTCAAACCTCTCCAGAAGAGTGACCAAGTCTCTGTTCTGCCATATCGGAGCAGCTTGGAAAGGTCAAGTCAGCTTGGCAATGCTCCAAGTCAATATGAAGGATTTAAACCAAAGAGCTGAGCTCTATGTGTACAGTTCCCTGTATTGGGTGTAGCAATTGATCACATGGCAGGTCACTCCAGACCCATGCATTACAGCTGGAAGACAACTTTAACTGCAGAAAATACAGATGCAGCTGGGCAGGTTTTTGTTCTGATGCCTTAGGCTGCTATGTGAAAGCCATTCCCGGAGCTGTTCACTACCTCCGTGTGCTCAGAAAAGTGCTCCCTCACCCCACTGTGATTACTCACGTGAAGGCTCTGTGTTTGTGCTCAACAAGAAACCAAAGCCAAGTAATTTTTTTCCTACAAAACAAAGCACAATTTCCATTTAAAAAATTAGGCTCCAGTAATAATATAACACACTAGTCCATCGCCTAACTTTTCATGAGTGCTTTTTCCAGTGAAGATACAAAGCTAGGAAAAATACGGAGAGGCTACTAATAACGCTTAGTTATCCAGGGATTTGGCTAAGAATCATTCTGGACAACATGAACAGTGAACTGAAAAACAGTATGGGAACAGAAACGGTCTGTGGAGAGAAGAGCCACAGGATTTTCTTCCTTAGAAGAACTATCAAATTGTACCTTATTTCACAGATAGCTGCTCTTTTTTGCAAAACCCAGAATCAAGTAATGGACTGGCAATGCCTCAGATCTGTGTTTCTAGGCAATACTTGTTTCATGGAAAAGAATGCCATTTAGAGAATTTGTTCATCCCCATGCTTTAGTAACATGAAAACATTCGCAATTGATAAAGGCACAGGGAAGGACACTTGGGAGATCCCAAAGCATTTAAAAACAGTCTATCGCAGCAATTGCACAGCCGATTCAAGAAAGGCAGTTGAAGCATTTGAGCAGAAACACTTCAAAGCAAATAGCTGAACTGATGTGTGTGCATTATCTGTATCCAGTTTAATTCTACAAAATTAGTCCACAGAGGTTAATTTATAAGCAAGGATTAGTTTCAGGCAAGACCAACCAGGACAGAAACTACAAGCAAGTGACCTTGCTAAACACTCCTCAAAAGCTTTACAAAGCACTGATTGTTCACAGTCTTTAGCAAACAGTTCATGTATCAGGTGACTCCAACAGCTTTCAGCATAGTGCCTTCAATCCAAGCAGCAAATAGTACAGAGGGTTAACACCTTTTATGCTAGTATCAAACATTTTGGCTTTTTCCATGGTTAGTCATATTAGTGGGCCAATGAAAATTTAACAATAATTGCTTCACACACACACTGCAGCTCTCAAACATTTAAGAAAAGATGTACTCAGTATAAGAGGGCATCCAATGTTTGGGAAAGTCTGTAGATTCAGTCCTTTATCCAGTCATTTCTTAAGACATAGTCATAATCCTAGCATCTCTGAATACTTAACAGAACAAAAAACTTATCTACAGCAATTTCTTTTCCTCCTACTTGCCTGTTTCAGTGGCAGGTACTTTTAAAATACTTTTAACATTGTTTAGTTCTCAGCACATGTTAATCTCACATGCCTTTTTGATAGGTTTGTTACTATGAGGGCCCTTCCATATGCGCTGGAATCTTCTCCCTGCTGACATGCTTTCGATAAAACCACTGTTGCTGCCATTTCACAGAAAGATGTTTAGAAACCACAACTCTAAAAAAACAGTAAGAGAGGTTAGCAGGGCTGGGGAGGGAGACAGCAGAGACCATAAGAAGCATTTTCTTTCAAGTAATTGGTCTAAGGTGTACCACCAACAGGATGCTGGTTGACCAATCAAGGTTTTAAATTCACTGGCTGCACTGAAGAACGTTTTAGGTTGCATCCTCTGCTATTTGTTTATGAAACATCTCAGAGAGACATAGGACAAAGCCCAGTGAAGATCCGACTGAATTTCAGTAAGAGCATGACAGGGTGGGTACTGGGCTTTTAATAACTCCCTCAAACGCAGTTCAGAACAACAGTGTAAGGGTGAAATAACAGAGTCCTCTCCCTGCCTTCATTGGCACTAATATGGCACACACCTGGTTATGCAACAAGCCACTTCCAGATTAAACACAGCAGACATTTTTTGGCTGAGTTAGCATACAATCAGGCCAATGATCAGGTACAAGGCAGGCAGCAGCAGCAACGCTTCCCCCTCCCCACCCCCCCCCAGAAGCAGGCAGCCAGGGTGAAGCTTCAGCCAAGGAAATACAGGCTGCCACAGAGAGGGATAGGCCTATTCTTTCCTGCCATCTATTTCCATGTCCTCACTCCAGCAACCCCAATAATACTGCAGTCACAGAACAAGTCAGGTCAGCTCACACATTCAGCTGCCTCAGCTGGGAAGGAGTTTGGCTTGAACAGGTAGTGGCAGCATGTGAACCCCTCTCCCCTTCCACACAGCACATGAATTATATCCTGCAAGGCTATGAAAACAAATGAACTCACTGCTTGTGTTAAATAAAATACCACCTCCCATATGGCACTTCTAACTGGATTTCCTTCAGAAACAGAATCCTTCTCTCTACCCCTCCCTCAACTGCAGCTTCAGATCTTGAAATCTTAATAATTAATTCCTGCTTTAAATCAAACATAATTCCAGCATTCTTGATACAGGAACTATTTTATTTTGGTCATGACCTTAATCACAAAGCATGTTTCATAAATAGTAGAAAGAAAAAAGCCTTACCATTTTCTATCACAATAAAGAAGTCAACATAAACTATCCAACTCAATAATAAGAGGCACGATAATGCCACCTCCAACACTGTCAGTCCTCTATTAAAAAACGAAAGAGATTACCTGAGAGATATGGTTGATGGAGGACTCCATCCTCCGTAGCTGGGATGCTTGGATGTCCAGCAGTTGTAATACATTGTTGGCCAGTGCATTGATCTGATAAGCAACACTGGCTAGAGACTGAGTTGTGTAGGCTTTGGTCTCTTCTAATGCTTTCCTTTTATCTGGAGCCTGTAAAGCAAAAGAACAAGACATCTGCTTTATGCCATGAAAAGATAGGGGAAAAGGACAGGAGCAAAAGATACAACCTGTACTTGGAAGAAACTGTAATCAAGAAGGTCTGATTGAGCAGCCAAAGTACTTGATCTGCGTAAGATTTTAAAAATTCTCAATCATATGGAGGAGATAAAGTATTTGAAAAATATTTAACAATAATAAATTTACAGGCCAAGAAACAAGTCATTCAGTAGGAAAAATAACACTACCATGATTTGTTGGAGTCGAGTTTCTAAAGCCTGTCCAACACCTGATTTCTCAAAAAGCCTCCAAATCCCCACAAACACTGAAATGCTCCTTTTGCCATCTCTTATGAGGTCATGCAGCCCAGGCCAATCAAGACAGAAAAATATTTTCCCACAGTGGGGTGTCCCCTATTCCACATGCCATCTACAAAGCCAATCCTCCAGCTATGCTGGCTTCTTCTCCCACAGACCAGGAAAAGGGAGAGTAGAGCATCAGGACAGCATGCACAGAGGCCTCCTGCATGCAGGAGTACTTGTGAAATTATCCCTCCTCACACAAAAGCTTAATAGACTTTCCTTGACAGCTGAGAAGGTTCATCATTGACTGATAAGACACCCATATTTTGAGGCATCAGAAAGGAACATATGCTTCCCCCTGAAGGGTAAAAATATAGCGAAAGGATAACTTTCCCACTGAAATCACACCTTGCTAAGGTAAAGTCCTCAATCTGTCCTGAGGCACGGCTCCCTAGTCAGAGGGCAGGTTACTGTCCAAGATCAGGAGCTGTTTACATTACTTGAGTTGCATGGCCCAAGTAAGTCCCTCCTCTCTGGCAGGATGGGACATACCAATACCACCTCTATCATGAAAACACACTGACAGAACCCATTTTGAAGTACTCCCTGTATTAACACCTTAGGAGCTGGCAGTGGAGGCCATGTACTTCATCTGTTACCCAACTTGCAAACTGCAGCTATCCAGAATTTCCTTTTCTTCCATTTGCAATAGAGATACACTGCATAAGGAAGAGTTTGCAATACACAATGACTCAGTGCTAGTATAGTTTCTTCCCAATTTTATGTATTTGTGGAATAAACAGTAGATCTCAGCAACCAGTAGAAAAGGTTCATATTAATAGCCCGTTCCAACTAGACTTCTATTTTTATTGCTGATTTCTTTGAACAACACTCTACACACATTGTATGCAAGAGTTACAATGTTAAACACAAAGCAAGGAAACAAAGACATTCCATTAGCATTCAACTGAGCCCTATGTTTTCCACTTTCCATACACTCATTCATTTTTAAATCCTCTCTTATTTTTAAGAAGAAAACCAGAAGGCAAGCTGTTCATACACATTACAAAAGTTGCATCATGACCTAAATACTGCAACATAGTATGCTACGCCACATTTTGATTATATATTTTTTAAACATGGGTGAATTGCTCCCAGTCCAGGAATTTTGTTCATATTCATGACTAACATTCCAAGTCATGTTTGACACTTATTAGTGACACTTGAGACTTGGTTAATGCCGTCCTTCAAATGGAATTCATATACAGATGCCTTCTAAAATGTGAAGAAGCAAGAATGATTCAGTGTAATCTGTTGCCAAAAGGCAGAACAGCTATTGCATGTACTAAGGACACACTATGTAAACCCCCATTTTTTAGTATTTCCAAATGCAAACAAAGCTACCTTTCATCTAAAAAAAAGTATTGACACTTGTAGCTGTAAGAAAAAATTAGCATAAGTCACTTTGCTTCTTTAGAAAACAGAACCTGCAAAACAACTACTAGAAACGTGTTCAAGAAACACACTTCCGAAAGCACTCTGGCTTTCCAAAGAGGCATATTTAACTTCAAACTGCCACTAGCAGTGTCTTTAAAAACACTGTCCTACTGATCTACAGCCTAAAGAAAACAACTGATAATTTATACTCAAACTTCTGCCACTGTGGAAAATGGTAAAAATGCAGGTACCAGCTTCAGTGGTGTTTGAAATAAATGGTTTACTGAACCAGACACAACCAATAAAGCAGCAGTCAACATTAGTGTAACTTCATATAAACTCAAGCGTAGATCTGTAGCCTTTACTCAAGCAGTTTCTTATTACAAAGTTTCAATTAAATACTGTTAGGCTAAACACTAAGAGGTGACAAAGTCACAGCACTCCATTACTGAGTGTTGTCAAATGAGAAAACTTCAGTGTATAACAAGTTTCTTTTCATCTATAATGATTCATTGATTAAATGTCTTGTTCTTATTTGCCTAAGCACCAAATGTTTTAGTTATTTGCTCAAATTCCTAGGTTGGCAGCAGGATTAAATGAACATAGTTGAGATGTGGAATGCATTTCATGTTCTGTAAGAACTAGATTAGGAACATTTTCAAGCCTTGCAGATAATTCAGGCAATTTCAGTTCACATATTAACAGTTTAGATTAGAACTAACTTGACATACAGTATTTTGCATTATTTTAATGAGAACTGCTGGCATCCACAAGATATAAGCTAAAAGCTTCACAAACAGCAAAGGTGGGAGGGTAGAGGGAGAAGCCAAGAACTGTGTGACAGAAACTGGAGGGAGCCAGGAGTTCCAATGTTCTTCAACTGTTACTTACATATCTCTTTTTAAGCAAAAACTGAAAGCAGGGTAGAAGATAATGCACATGTTTACATTCAATGTAATACATAAGCACTGGTTAACTACTCAGTTTTAAGACAACACATTACAAAGACTGTCACCCGACTTCTTTCCTAACAGTTCAGAATTACTTTGCGATCTCGTATTAAAAACTTCAAAGAAACTGTTTTTTCTCCAGTTGTCCTTGATATAAACAAAATTTGATATCCTTCAGTAGCAAAGTGGATATTCTTTACAGAACATCGCAGCTTTTGAAGTTTTCCTCCTGTAATCTCCCACCTGTATCCCCAGTTCACCTTTAACAGTCACGTTACTATGACAAAATTGCTGTTTGAAATTGCTTTCACATAACTAGATTTAACACTAAAAAATTAAAAAAGAAAACCTCTCATGTAATTTAATGGGGTACATAAAGAGACAGTTTAAACTACATGGCAGACCACACTGCATACCATGTATTTTTGTCTAATGCAACTTGTATTATAAAGCTTCCTTGAAAAGTTTACATAAATACTATAGTAAAGTCAAAACTGGTTCTGCACCCAAGCAACTGACACAATAAAAAGAGAGTAGAAGCTTAATTACTGAGTATACAGTTCAGTGACATGTCAAGGTCAAATGATGAGGAAACTGTCCATCACTCTATAGCTGATCTCTACAAGTCACATTTTTTTCCCCTCTCCAAACTGCCACCCACACAGGCACATCCCCACAATATTGTGCGTGCATTGTTCAAGCCATCTGCCCTCCCATCTCTCTCTCAGCTAATTCCCACCATTTTCCAGTTCATACAGCACACAACTGCATGTACAGGCTCCCTCCACAAATCTCATCAGCTCACACTGCAAATCATCTTCAGAAGTCACTTTCTACTGCAAACACACCCTCAGTACCTGTTGTTCAACCTTTCTTCTCCCTCTTTCAACTTCAGTTCCATCCACTGTGCCTGAAACTCCCTGTAAGATAAATTCCCCACCAGAACAACGGGTTCCATTTGACAAAGGTCAGAAAGTAGCTCACCAGATCACACCAAAGCTGGCTGGCCTAGCAAAAACAAATCAAAATGCATCCTTAGTATGTGGCATGGGTTGCTCCACATTTTTCATCTTCAGCTGTTGGAATCTGTGCAAATTCAAGTTCAGAAAAACTCATCTAGGATAAACTACTAACAGAGAACTGCCCTAAAGCAGCCCAATAATAAGTTAAACAGAGCTCTTAAGTATTCAGAGCCCAATACCTGTTCAGATGCTTGCAGTTCTGTTGCTGGGCTTGATCACTCTCCACAATCAAGCTACAGGAACAGCTTTACACTCAGCTCTATTTGCCTTTGCTGTCACTGCTCATGCAGCTTTAACACATACAACGCTGCAGTACATCTGTGTTTGCTTCACAAGTAAACACAAGATAATTGTTCAGTTTTACATTTTGGTCTTTTTGAAAAAGAATTTCACCTATCATTAATTGATTAAAGAGAAAATTAGGATTACTACAATCAGTTGCCACAGGAATTCAATCTCTATTGTGCATCAGCATTCACAGAATGCAACCACGCAAAAGTCATCAATACATCTATTAGTATTCTCTTTTGTTCACCTCATCATGTGGCAATCTTTCATATTTACAGAATGCATGCTTTCTGAGAACACAAACACTACAGTTGAGGTTTCCAAGTCCTGTTTCCTTCACTAAGGTCCTGCCATTTTAGCTCAGAGATCCATATCAAACCACCCAGTAAAATTTTTATCTTATGTTAACTACAACCTACAGCATCTCATTTTTCAAGTCAATAGGAAATACTTTTAGAATGGTGAAGATGTACATTCTGGAAGTGGCTTGGAGACTCCTAGACATCAGTACTTTAACCTGCCTGAGAACTAGCTGGGGACACTCCAAAGCAGAAGGAATGGATTTCTGAAAAGTGGTTTCCCCACTCAGAAAACAGGAGCAAACATCCCTAAAGCAAGAGCTTGTAACATTATGTGGAACTTCAGATATATGAGTCTGAAGTTGCTGCTTCACTGATCTGATAAGGTGTTTAACAACCCAAAGCTGGTCTTGAGGGTATATTTGTTACTTCGGACTGCTAATTGCAAAAGGCTTGGACATCTCCAAACTATTCACAATACATGCTCCTAGACCAAGTATTCCACATCCAAGCTATAGTAATGTGTTTGTAAAAGGTTTAAATATGCCATATACACTAGATTAGACTTTTGGCTCACGAGGTAAACGCAGTTTATGTTGAATGTCATGTCCCAAGATCACTGTAAATAACTGAGGAGTTACATACTGAAATAATTGGGTACCCCACAGATACAGGTTCTCCCTCACCTGTTTTCCATAGAGCTTGTCAGACTGCTTTGTAAACACACTGCACCATGGTAGACTTTTTGGCTGTTACTGATGGTTATTACATCAGAGTGTCAGTTAGAAATGGAAGAAGAGAGTCACACTGGCAAGCCACAGCAGCAAGTGCCACAAGTTTCTATATTCTGAAGAACTTCCAGGAGCCAACTACCTACCTGGAAGCCATCCAAGTAGATCTACACAGACTGTGGTTATTAGTAGCAGGTACCCAGCAGGGAGCATTCAGGGTTTCTATCATCACAGAGATAGCCTTAAGGGATACATAACGTTCCAAAGTGGCATGGGAAACTAAGGTTTCAAAATTTACGAAAAGGGGTTGCTTACATTACGTATGCCATGCAGGTAAAAACAGAGCATCCATCAGGTGTTGTCAGTTGTCTCCTGCAACAGGTTTACTGTGCTTGTGCCATACAGCAACCCTACTGAAGAAATTCTCTCTGCAATGTGTTAGGCTAGACAACGCATTTACTTGAAGGGGATGATGTGCTGAGTGCATCCCAATATCCACAGAGCTCTACTGGCCTGGAATTTACCTGCCTACAAATTACAGAGTTCCTCACTGATCAGCACTTCAATTCCCTCACTGGAAAGTGAAGTAAGCCATCAGCAGAGTTAGCTCAGAAATTCAAACTCGACCTTTTTCCAACATACTAGAACGAGAGGCACCCTCCCACAGCAGCACAGACAAGGCTGTAAAGGGTCACCAGTACACTTCAACTACGGTCTTTCTTCAACATATGCAGATCACTATCCGTATTCTTGTTACTGGAACCACTTGCTCCACCATTCATATCAATATCATCATCAGTAAAAACAACTGTGGGAAATTTAAAAAGCAAGAATTTATGTGGGGACAAAGAACAGGAAGGGACTTAGTCCAAGTACAGCCTGATAAAATGACAGGACCAGCCCAGCCTCCATATGAAGGGGAACTAAAGCCAAAAGGCCACACACATTCCAGATCACTGGCAAATCTCAACTAAAATTCTGCATCACAAAGATCAGTACTAAAGTACGTGCACTACAGAAACGTTCAAGGGTTTTACTGAAATGATTTTTGCCATAACTTGTCATTTTGTTGTACTTTTCTACCATTTCTGAATTTGTGTGTATGCAAGTAAAAGCTCAAGGTTTTAATTACCCCATAGCTTGCAAGCTATTAATAGCAACATATTGCAGTCACTGAACATGTCCACCTCCTGTCCAAGCCTCTCCAGGGGGCTGGCAGTCAATCCTTCACTGACAGTGAAAACAAGAAATAGAACAGACTATTCAACACACCTCTCTACACATAGTGGGAAGTAGTGTCAAATAGAAGCTCTTGAGTGCTAAAAGAACTAATTGTTCCAGGAACATGGAGGAATTTGAAAGGCAGGTAAGGTATAGAAGGATGCCTAACCATTCAGAGCAGTTCTAAACCCCAAGACCCCTCTCGCTATGGAAACCCCAAAACTGAAACCAGCAGGATTAAAATTCTTTTAAGTTCATTCAGTAAACAATAACTCTTCCCATCTACTAAGGCAGAAATCCTCAATAAACACAGCAAAGCTAGCATCTACAATTCAACTCAAGGGACTTTCCTTCCAACATCTAAAACAAAAAAACCCACTGGTATGAAATAATACCACGTCTGTTGAGTTTCTCCAGATAAGACGCAGTAACTCAGCTATACAAAACGCAGAGAAACTGGTAGAACTTGAAATCTCTTCTCCCCAGGTAAAGACCTTGCACAATAAAGCTGGCATTAACTCAAGGCACCAGAAGATGAGATGATCACCACCACCACTAGACCGCAGTCCACAAACAAGATTTCAGTCTGTTTCTTTTTAGAAACACTATCTTGACAAAAATCATTGACTAGTAAGCTTCTTTATCTCAAGGGTCAAGACACATACCAAATTACTGTTTAACAAACACATACAGCAGCGTAACCAGCACTGCCTGTAATTCGCAAACTCTGTTTCAGACAGGCCCTTCCCCCAAATCCTGTACACACTAGACAATCAGCTAGAAGCAAATCCTTCATTTCCATCAATAATATTCCCCTGACCAGTCCTGAATAGCCTTGATAGCAAATTAGCATTTCTATGGGCCGAGACCAATTTAGTCAATCTCACTGTGTCCCTGCCGATTTTCTTTTACTTGAAAGTTGCTCTTCATTCTGTCGATTAACTGTAAATAGAAGAGTCTCAAATTTTTTAATCATCATCTTTTTTCGTGGAAGGTAGAGGGAGAAAAGCGTCTTAATTAAGGGGAGAATTTGCTTCCAAAGGAAAGTTTAAGGGACATACATATATCATATATATATATATATACACACACATACACATTTAAACAATAAATAACTTTAAAAACAAAAATAAATAAACTGAGGAATTCCATTTTAATCCAGGCTGCAAACATTATAGCAAGAAACAAATCTCTCCAATAGGAATGTGATTTACAAAGCAGTGCACACTCTGACAGATGGAGCCTGGGAAGGTACATGCCAGCTGCTCTGTTAGTAGCATTTTCTGCCCAATGCAACAATGTTCATGTTTGCTCTGGACTAAACCCTTATTAAAAACCAATATATGTATTATTTATATATAATATATAAAAATACTGTTGAAAATGTAATTTTCAGTTCTTCTGCCAACTCAAATCAAAGAGATGTCTTAGTAAATATGTTGGCACAATACATTGTTACTGTCAGTTGTCACAGTCTGTCTATACAAGCATAATGGCATGCCACACTGAACTCAAGTGACAGAAGCAGACATGCCCATGTGTCATTTTCACACAACCCTTGTACACTCAATTAGTAAGGCTTCAAGACTGCACACACAGCAAGGGTAAGAAGTTTGATCCAAGTCTTATATTCTGTGTTTTACATGATTTAGACAACATAAGCTTCAGTACAGAAACCACATATTCTGTTCCTGTAAAGCACTGCCCAATAGTAGCACACACAGTTGCTTCAAAACTACACCTTGAACTTTCTTGCAGTGTCTGTGATTCGCCGTATGACATCAAACACAATTTTCTTCAGAGCTGACATAAAGCAGGCCCTGACATCAGAGATATCAGCCAGAGCGACAGAGCGGCGGATTCACCATCCCTAGAGGTATTTAAATGATGTGTAGATGTGGCACCTAGGACATGGTTCACTGGTGGACTTGGCAGTGCGGGGTTAATGTCTGGACTTGATGGCCTTAAAGTCTTCTCCAATCTAAATAATTTTATGTTCCTGTGATTCTAAGGCCATCCTTGGATTGTCAGACAGGAAAAGAAATCCTTGGCACTTCCACAGAAGTCTTCTTCCTTCAACTCTAAGAAAGCTACCCAAGGCTCTGGAGAGTATTATTATTTTGGCACACTAGACAGCAGATAACAGGGAATTAGAGAACTTACAGCGCATAGAGAAACAAATAGAATGGCTCTCAAATATTGATCTTTTGTTCTTGTAATAGTGCTTGAAATTCAAATGGCTTTCTGTTTACTTTAAGCGATGGCACCCACCCACAAATTTTAGCTCATCTAGCAAGCCATGCTCCTTGGTAAGTCAGAGACTTATTTTTCACTCTTTTCTTCTAGTGAGAATAAAAAGGAGACTCTTCAGCATTTATTAGTTACATTAATATCCTCTTTGTAATATAGTGGCAGCAACATAGAACCAACACAGAACCAAGTTTCTCTAAATAGAAAGAAAAATCAGAACTGGATAGACTTTCATGTCACGCAAGCCTTTGAATCAAGACAGCTCAGAGTAACCTGCTTTGGGGCAAAGCTTTTCAGATCACACCTTGTGAAAAAGTTTCACTATGTCCACAACAATGTTTCCTCCTATGGATTTTGTTTACCCCTTCAGTTTACTCTCAAGGACTGGTGACTGCTGACATGAAGTCTTTTATTTCTGTTTTGACAAATTAAACTGAAGGTCTAAACCCAGAATACAACAAATCTATATATGAACACAAGCAACATGCTAAAATTTTATGACCTTCATGGGTAAGCTTCAAAGAAGGACATGGTTCACTGGTGTTCTCTCTAATCCTCCCTACCTTCTACACAGGCCTGGATTCATACCAGACAGCATTGAGCAAGCAAGGTTAAAACAACAAGATTTAGCATAAAGGATCAAATTACAGTCTCACCTCAGCATGTCCTGGTATCACAGATTATTATCAAAGACATTCCAGTACTCAAAGGGTGGCTATGAAAAAGATGGAATCTCCCTTTGTACAAGTTACTCCTGGGGAGATTCCAATCGGACACAATGGGACAATTTTTCACAATGAGAGCAACCAGTCAGTCATTGGAATAATCTTGTCAGGGAAGTGGTGGAACCCCCAACATTGGACACCTTTAATATTCAACTGGACAGGGTGCTGGGGCATTTTGTGTAGATGATGCTTTCTTTTGCCCAAGAAAAGTTGGACCAGATGATTCTTAAGGTCCCCTTCCAACCTGGTATTCTATTTTATGTCAACAGTGCTCTGAACCCATACAACAGGGCAACCTCAACTTCTGTGTGCAAAGAAGTTGCACTGAATGTCATCACCTGCTAAAGGATTAGTCCAAAACCAAGCAGGCTCAAAGCTACACTCTGCACTGCAACAGGTTTCTCTCCATGGAGATGTCAGAGATGTTGCACGACAACAAAGCAGTGAGGGAAGTGGGAAAATAGAGCACAGAAAGTCATTAGCAGGCCTGTCCAGCTCCAGGGAGAATCTGAAGGCAACAAAATGTAGAGCCAAGAGTTACACTGGCCTTCGGAAAAATCAGCAAATTTCTGGATTGCACGTGTTCCTAATTCAGGAAGAGTTCTCATGTTTAAGAAAGTCACTTTAGACACACAGCTGCTGCCCAGATTTTACAGTTCAGGCAGTTCCCAAACATCACAGTATTTTTAAAACAAAGAAAACAATGGCCATTATAGGATCAAATTCTCTTCTCATGCTTTGTATCACTACACTGCTGACTATTTAGTGTCTTGAAGATGAATACACTCAGTCCAGCAGAAAATCATCCCATACCTCACTGTACTTAGCAGTTTACTTAGACCAGAAACTAGTGGATCCCAACAATTTTGTAGTAGCTTGTTTCCCAGCACAAGGCATACTCTCACACAGCACGCAGGCTATACAGTGATCTCATGGTAATAAAGGAATGGACTGCAATACAAGGAATGATTGTTTTTATAAGAACTTGCATGTAAGTGGAGAAAATTAACCTAGTTTCTGTTTCTGTCTGATCACATAAATAGCTGCTAATATTGCTCAGACTTTTATGCACTCCTGGACCTGACTGTACGATTTTTATCAGATAGTGGCTGTAAGCACGCTACATCCAGCTTCTGTTAGAATAATTATTTTTATTATGTTAAAATGTTATCCTATGGTTAGCAACAACATTCCAAAACCTTCCATGCAGAAGCTCATTTACATACTGGGTTATTTCAGTTGCAGCAAGTAGAAATTTATCCTCTAAAAATCACACACAACAGAGCAAAACAGATGGCTCAGGTGAATGGAGAGTCAATAATATTGTTTCTTTCCCCACCAGAAAGTGAACAGAAGAACAGACAACCATATTTTTTAGGTCTGATTATCTCCACATCCAGCAACAGGTAAAACCTAACTTACAGAAATCAACAGAAGAAAGCAAGGAAATTCTTTAATAGGAAATATAGCATCAAGCTCAGGAGTGAGGGAATTGCTTTGTTTGGGTTTTCTAAACAAAGTCCTTGGTGAGACAATTGCTGTGGTGTTACAGCAGCAGTTCAAGTGAGTAACTTTCCCTAGAAATACAGCTGCAACGTCTCTTGCAGGCACAATTACAGCACAGTTTTCTAATCAGTGTTGAAGTTGCACCGGTGTTTTTAAGACGCACCTTCACATGACTTTAAAGACTTCTTCCCCTTCACGTACAATGTAGAGGGCAGATTTAGGCATATGCAGGGGGTGCAAAGAGCCATACAGATGACAGCAGAGCTGCACTTCTATGCAACCAGATGCATAAGAACAGTCATATGCACATCACTCCCTGTCTCCCCCCTCCAGCAGTAAAACAAAACCTGAACTATTCTATTTCAGCACTTGTCATAGGGTCATCCGGACACCTTGCTATCTCATCTGTAATCAGCTTGAGTGGCCTTATTACAGCCACAGAGGAGCTGTGTTCGGAGAAACAGTCCCCTCACAACAGGAACACATCACCACAGTTGTGTATCCACCCACACCCTACCTCTGCATCTGTACACCCAGGAGGAAGCTGGGCTAAAATGCAGGGGAGGCCACGGGAGGACACGTACAACAGTGGAGCAGCATGTGGGACAGTGGATCTGTCATTTCCAACTGCTTCAAAGCTTGGGATAGCCTCCCTACACTGCAAGAGGCAGAAGTAGTACCCCAAGAAAATTTTATGCCCATTAAGTCTGCTGGTAAGGCTTACTATCAGAGATAAGATCCTCACTATGATGTGAGCATCAGCAAGCAAGCCCAGGACTGGAACAACTACATTTCATAAGCTCTGTTCAAAACTCTAATTCAAAACAGCAAGAAGTGGCTCTGTCAGTAGAGAAGAGCAAAAAAAAGAAGCAGCTATAGTCTAAAAACATGCTCTTGGTTTTACCAAAGAATACACAGTATTTACATGTAAATGAAATCCTGCATGAATAGGGGGACAGAAAAGAAAAACTTTTTATACAAAACCAGCCTAAACACTGAAGATATGTCCAAAGCAAAACTGCAGACTGGTCTTTTTACCACCTCCCCTCCTCACCAGCTCTTGGGTTAGGGAACTGCTTTTCAGCTTTCTACCTTGTTCTCCAAAGGAAACTGGAAAGCACAAAAAACCAAACAGACCAACAATGAACATGTTTTTTGTTCAACAATTACAGAAATTAATTTTGCTATTCACAAAAGGAGAATTTTCTTATCTTAATGGATGGCCACATTTTCGCACCCATTATACTTAAATGATGATGCATTTTTCTTAACTTTCACAGTGGTTGTTTGCATTTTGTCATTTTCTGAGGAGGCAAGAAGCTTAAATGAGTGCCTTTGCTCATTATTTATGTTCTCTATTTGCATAACTCCTGCACAACTGCTCCATTAAACACCTCTTCCCCTCCAAGGCCAATTTTAAAAAGCCTCCTGCTTTATGAGACTGACAAGTATGACTCACAGTATTCCCCACATTCATTCCCCCAGGCCTCGTGGGATGTTATGCAGCCAGTAAGTACCTGTTCCAGTTCATACTCCCCCACTCCCACTGCTGCTGCAGTAACCTCTTACAGCAACCTGGGAAAAAAGTAAAGCTACTTCTCTGCTGTAGGCAGAAAACAAATAGTAACAGTATTTGCTTTTCATATTGTCCTCAGCACCACAGTTAACCAGAGAGAGTGGCTGAACACAATGAAGGAAGGTTACACACTCTCTTCCCCATTCTTCCTGTGCTCTTACCCACACCAGGAACTTGGGATTTTCTCAAGACCCTCAAATTGCTTTTCAGTCATCCTTCAAACCCTTCCCATCTTCTGTGAGCAAGGCAAAAAGTTATTCAACATAGATTTTACTTTATCTACTCTTAAGACTTCCTTGCATGCCCAAGGAACATGTTTAAATACTCCACACATACGAAATTCAGGACCAAAACCAGCAACTTCTCTCTCCAGCAGAGAAGCAGAAATCAACAGGTACCATATCCCTGCATACTTGGCTTCTATCCCCAGTAAACAAGCTTCTCTCATAATTACAAAAATACCTCTCTCTGTCTCTGAATAGTCAATATTCATTCACTGCAGAGTACTGAGAAGAGATGATTTTACAGTTCTTGTTCATAGACAGTAGCTCTTCAAAGAGGGAATATGTGCTAGAAAGCTTTCTATTGGCTGTTATCATTCTCCACTGGTTAAAGGACAGACTGATAAAGAGGAATGAAATACACATCTAGAAATGACAGCCACTACTGAAGAGATACAAGATTTCTTACAAAGTAAGCTGCGCTGTATGAGCCCAAGCTTCAAACACATCTATGGCAACAGCAATTTCTCTAAAGTTAAAGACACCTTAGAAATTAGATTCAAAATCTGTTGCCATTTAAGACAAATCCCAGGACTACTGTGGCAACCAGATCATTTCAGTGCTGGGAGAACATATGGTGTGTTGCAGCAGGAAACACACCCCCGGTATTTGAAGAGAGCCCTTGTAGTGCCAAGCACTTCCAAACCAGACGCATATTTTATCTACTTCGGCTAAAGCCAGCAGTTTGCATCATAGAAACAAAAGCTCCTCCCAGAGATTTAGAAATCCTGCAAGTTAGACAGCAAATCAAAAGCTGAACAATCCCCAGCCAGGTCTCAAAGATCTTGCCAACGTAAGTGCATTGATCCACCATATCTCTACTTGTTAGTCTGATACCCTCTGGACCTTGACTGAAGCATCATCCAAGCCACCTGCCATGAGGCTTCTCAGTGAAAACGTGGAGGTTTTTATAATCATACTTTATAAAAACCTTTAAGGATCAGGTCCAGCTCTGCTTTGTGGACACGTGCGTGTTAAGAGAACACCATTCCTCCTGACACGTTCACTTTCCTTCACTGTTCAGAGAACCAAAGCCCGCCAAGCAGAGTCTTCTTATTAAGCCCATTTTACTCCTTAGTCTCAAAAGAGTAACAAAAGGACCAGCTTCCTGAAGAAGACAGGTTTCTTATAAAGAAAAGGCCTGGCTGCATATAAATATGAGAGGCCTCCTAAGAATTTTACTAACAGGGAGAATCACATCAGTCCCATTTTACGTTGTCTTCCCAGCTGCATTCCATTTCCTCTGTATCCTGCTCATCATGGCTTCCTCAGGTAGTTACAGACTACTGCAGAGACAAGGCTTTAGTCTCAACTCTGTGCCAATAAAGATAAACTAAAAAAGAAATGTGCATAAATGTCTTCAGTAGCTGCAGGTTTCAAATTACAAAACCCATGCTAGTAGAAACTGTTTATCAGAAAGGCATAATGAAAAATAGCTGCATAATATAAGTTGCAAGGCAGTAAAATATGCAGTTAAATAATAGAAAGATATTAATTAAAAGAAGTAGGCAAGGGAGAATAGGTTTTCAGATCAGATCTGAAACGAGGCAAAGTCAATAACATGAGAGTGAGACAAAAGGTCTAACAAGCGATCTGCAGCAAGCAGATAGAAGACTTGAGCAGGGAGAGAGAAATCAGCAAATTCACATTAAGATCACAGCCTAGGAGAAGCACATGGAAAGAGAGAAACATCACTAGTAATATTTAGTGACATAAGAGCAACTAACATCAGTAGGTATATGAAAAGACAAGCCATGGCATAGCATTCTGCATCTACTTAGATGTTCGGGCAGTAATCTGATGCACGTGCCTGGACACCTTGTTCTTCTCTTGCCTATTTGTTTTCTGCAGATGTTTTCTTAGGCTCCAGAAAATGCAGAACTATTGCATGAGGACCACAGCTCAAGTATTGTAGCACACCTGCTACAATAAAGTCAAATAAGATGCACAGCTGACAATGATTGCTGCAGGACAAATACTGCTTGGCAGATTTGCTGACCCCAAAGTACAACAAGGAGATCAGAGAATGAAAGTGAAGATATGCATCTGGTAAAAGATTATCTGTGGAAAAAAAAAAAAGCCAACAGAAAAACCCCACGCTTGCCTGATAAAGCATAGCTTAGAAAAAGTATTATGTGAAACACTGGTGTGAAAGTAGCCAGCAGAGTCTACACTTCAATTCCCTTCCAAGAATTGTTACGCTTCAAGTGGTAAACAAACATTTCTTTTTTTCTTGGAACTATTTATAACTTAAGACCACCCAGTAAGTACACTACATTCAACTCTAAGGATGTCAAACCAACATTTCTTTTAGTAAGACTCCTCTGTGCGAGTTCTGAGAGGCCTTCCTGCTTTCTTAACAAAAGCAGAAACAGTACCACATTTTTTTCCTATTTGTCTTTGGGGTTACAATAAAGTTAGGACAGTGATGCAGTCTCTTCCCCATGAGTTCTTTAACTGTACAGCACTACAGCATCAGAGCTTCCTAGTACATGGAGTAGCATGCTTGCACTTCAACTCCTGCTGTATAACGAGTATATAGAATTGATTATTTTAGGCTCAGAGAGGGAGGGATGACACTATCACAAATATATCTGCTATCTTAACAAACACAAGAAAGATGCAATCTCATTGCAGAAGAGAGAACCTTTACTGTTCTTTTAGAATATTCCACAACGTCAGAAGAAACAGCATGGCACACATCATCTGTGGAGGTCATGAAGAGACCTTATCATAGGGGAGGCTCAAACCAAGGGAAGTTGTGATTTTCAGATACTTTTCCAGTTTGCCAAACCCCAGCACTTACTAAATGTATTGGATCTGGAACCTTTGACAAGCATATTATTAAAAATAAAGTCCCCTCGTAAGTAGTCAATCTTTTTCAGAGTTAAACTAACCTGCTTCTTTAGCTTAGCCAGCAGGTTACCTACCAATTCCAACTCACATTAATACAAACTGCTGAATTTTACAAGTGGTACCAGAAAATGCTATACTCATGTTTCATTCCAAGTTGAAAGTCTCATGCAGGATTCCCCACCCCTCCTTTTCTTCTAAAGTAACAGCATCATAGTAACAAATATACGCTCTGCAAAGCATGCATGGCTCCTGTTAACAGCATTAAGGGCTTGCATGAGTAATGTGCAACACTATTTCCACAGTCTCAAGCAAAGGTGGCATCTACACTCTTATTAACTAACCCAAGGAAAATAATGCGTTCCCTCTAAAATCAGGAGGAAGAGTTTAGAGTTCTGCTTTCATCTGCTGCACAATAAATTGATTCCTCAAAGAGCCCACCTGTTAGAAATGCTGTATTTTCTATTTCAATATCTGGCACTAAGCTGACAAAACACTTGACTGGGCCCCTCCAGCACAGTCAGGACATGCTGACAGGCAGGAGGTGCAGGAGGAAAGGCACCTGCAGTACCATCTTGCTCAGAGCTGTGTTCAGGAGCACACCATGACCTATTCTCCACAGCACCCTGGTCCTGGCTCTCAAGGGCTCTCTGCAAGTTTTGAGCTGCAAAGGCCTGTTTCTGCAACCCACAGGAGACATCAAGTCTCTGCGGCAGCTGCCTCACCAGCAAGGTCAGGAAAAGGGAGGAACCACACTGAGGCACATTATCTACTATTTCAAGTTCAGCAGTTACTTCCCTTTACTTAGGGGCCGAGGGAAGGGAGGATCCCTCTGACCAAGCCCACCCACCTCTGTCAACAGTGCTCAGATTTGGGAAAGGGGGAAGGAATAGCATCAAAGGAAGACCACTCTAGGAAACACAGGTGCTAATGAGAACAAGAACGCTCAGGTTGTTATGAACAAGCCTGGACACTGAGTAAGTGGTGTCCCACAAGTGATTTCCTACCACGCAACAATAAAAACCACACTATGCTCCTTTAGACTCCAAGTCACTAAATAAGGACTGAATGTAGGCAGAGAGAGCAAGATATCTCCTTATCCCTCAAGGTTGTCTTGCTATGCCAGGACCGACACTTTGTCCACACAGTTGCCACCGCACTCTTCTGTAGCTAAGCAAGATTTCAGTCACCAGAAATGTCAAACACAGACTGCTTTCACTAACGAGAAATAGAGCGGCATCTTCTCATGCCTCTGCCAAGACCCATCAACATGCAGACAAACAGTACTGGGAGCATTATGTAACTTCAGAAGTTGGCAAAGCAAAAAATTAGAATCTCAAGGTTCTTATGAGAGGCAATACACAAAATTCTTAAAAAGTAACTGCTGCTAATGAGTTCAATGATGGTTTCAGGTGCATGTTTTCCCAAGAGCCATTACACTGCCTCTGTGCATAATGTCTCTGTGTTTCTGTGGATACCCACTTTTTGCTGTGTTGCAGTATAACAGAGGCAGTCTGGAAAGGGGTGGGGTGGCAGGGGGAATCCTTGTGAACAGCACTGGAAGTCCACACAATCAGGTTCTGTTCCCAAATCTGACAATATGTCCCTATATGACCTTCCACGAGCCAGTTATAAATTCCATGCCTTCACTTACGCTTTTCTAAAATGAATACAGTTCAAAATGCTAAACAAAGACACTGGGAAGTTGCATCAGTTCTTTTGTTTCAGAGTTCGGGGGGTTTTTTTCTGTTAAACTTAGATTAGATACTAACAGGAACTTTGCCCTCAGAGGTACAACACTTCCTACTTGTACTCAGCCTGCTCCTGGACTCTTATCTTCATTACAACTGCCTTCATTCTCCACTTTATGAGACCTTCCCATGTATTTTCTCTTCACTGTAAGAGCTACTTACTGTAACAACCTCCCAAAGAACCAGAGGGAAGTATTAGATTGTTGCCCCACTTATTCACTCTTCTTTCTTCCAACAATTCCACAGGACTGTGCACAGCAAGAGCACACAGAGAGCAAGAATCACACTTGGCATACACTGACCACAGACAACCTGCAAGCTTCTTCCTTCCAACAATGCACAAACAGAGGGGAGCGGAGAGTGCTTCCCTTGTGGAAGAAACAACACATACCTGTAAAAGCTTATCCCAATCCCCTTTACGCTGCCCGATTAAGGCAGCAGAGTGCTGACACAATGATCTGCTGAAATACTAACGAAATGCAGCAGGAATAGCAGCCAACATCTTGCTGGCTTCTTAAACCAAATATACCAAAATTAATGGACACATTTCAAATTTGGAAAAGCTCATCTCTTATCATCTACCTCCTCTAGACATACAAACCATGTAGGATTAGTTTTCTTTAAATTCAGGGTAATCACTTGCTGATTTAGTGAAGTTGGGCTACAGTCTTATTGCTGCCTATGAGCTAAAGCTTTATTTTCCAAAATACAAAGACACTTGCATAGGCACAGAAGACCTACACAAGGCACAGAAGAGCTACAAGCCTAACCCACCAACCTGTACCTACATTATTAGTCATAAAAAAAAAAAACCCACAACTGCACACAGAACAGCCAGTACTTTTTATACTGCTGGCAAACATTTGCTTGAACTACCTTAAAAAGATTATTTAAAAGTATAATGCAACACATTTTTTTAAAGAATATTATTTAAACCTACAAAGCACAATAGATGATACATTGGTTGTTGAGCTTTTGATGGGATACCCTTCCTTCTCAGACCAGGGTAGAAGAGCGCAGAGGAGGCTGCTGTTCTGCAAAGTTCTTTATTTCATAGTCTCATAGTTTCTTGAAGGCAGAGTTCATGGTTACATGGTTAAGCCAAGCAGCAACAGCAGGAAACAGCAGGCAGAAAAAAGCTGCTTCTTCTAACTTCTTCTTCTAACTTCTTCTAATTCCAATTCCTTTACACAGAAGTGTGGATTATATTTGTTAATTGACCAATGAGATTAACACATGATTCTCTTTTTTCTTTTCTTAACCTGTCCTGGTCTAATTCTAACAGTCGTAAGCCTTACACAAGCATTACATAGGTATTACACAGATTTGCGTATACAGTTTCTATCAGTTCTTATTGTTTATGTGAACATTCTATCTAAAAAATGTGAGCAGTATAGTTCTATCTGTATTTTGTCTAAAGTGAAGAATTCTGTGGAAAGGCAACACTGCTGCAGAAAGAACTGTGTTTTAAGGTCTTTGCTCCAGCTTCTTAATGTTTAAGGCACGTAGCATGTATTTCTACCAAAAGTTAAAAATCCATACTTCTATTTTACTTTGGTATGACTTCACGTATCTCAGCTTGTCCAAAGGTTTTAATTCAACTCCTGTGCTTTGGCTTTCATCCAGGCCTGAGTCCAGAGAAGCTTTCACTCCAACAATTGGTATTTTACCCATTGCTGTCTAATTCTGAACTATATTTGCTGTAACAGAAAGTGAACTTAATTTGTTTTTGGTTTTTTTTTTTTTTTTTTGGTTAAATGTTCCAAATTTAGCAATGAAACATGGGGAAGAAAAAAAAATTACTGTATTTACTCTCAATACAACCTAATTAACCCATGAATATAAAAGCATGCAAGTTCTCACAGCACATAAAGAATTTGCATTAGTGACAATTTAAGAAGTTTATCCTTTTAGAGCAGCTCATTTCCTGAATTAGGCATTCTGAGTGAACTTCTTTGCACTGAACTAAGTTAAGCAACTTTCCATGTGCGAGGCAATGAAATCAAGTGTCTGACCAGCTACCAACGTTTAAAGAAAAGCCACCAAAAAAAGGCTCGTTTGTGTTGGAAAAGAAATATCTACTGTATAGGAAGTGTAGAACATCCAACTTACCAAACAAAAAGAGTTCCTCTGTGTATCTTGGAAGATTACACAAATATTTATGAAACTTATTGCACGCAACACTTCTGCTCAATGCCGCACATTTACTTTTCTACCAGCTGGAAAGACACTTTCATTTTTTTGCAATAGCAGTTAAAAGCATGGGCAGATTTCAGTTTGTCTGTTTTACCCAGAATAGCTTGTTAATTCACCGTTCAGTTTCCACATACCAGTCAGAAGCTACAGAAGGAAGTAACATGACAGAAAAACACACATTTAGGCAACACAGCACTTACTTCCTTAAAAGGTCGCTCAATTTATTTTTCTAAAGCTGCTAAATCTACCCACTTGAGACCATCAGGATGAGAACTTACACAAGGAGTGCAAGCTGTTTGTTTAGAGATTCTCACAATCGTATTAAAATTATATTTGGGCTTAAAAACAAAAGTTACAAATGGATCTTCACAAGTGGTCTAGAAGCTTGAGACTGACAAAAACTATGTATCTGCATATGCATAAACAAGACTAAAAGGAACACTTGATTTAGACAGTAGAAGAGTTAAAAGCAGTGTTTTACAGCACAGAGAGGCCTCTCTGGGATATACCAGTCAACTGAAGTTGTTCAAAAGGAAGTCATCAGTGCAGTAACACTGCAGAAGCTGATTTCCTGTGTCATTCTAATGCTTCATAAGCGTTATTGTAAATAAGTCCCTTAAAACATGAAAATAACTCAACACAGCCAGAAAAGTTACTAGAGAATCTCTAAGGAAGTATTTTTCAGCTGAAGAATCATAACTAGAACTGTAAATGCTTTAACTCCTTGTTATTTCCGTATTAAGTAGTACTGATCAAGTTCCTACTGCCTAGGATACTGATGAAACGTGTCACTAGCATATTCAGCTTTATGCTACAGATTTTCAGTCAACCTTTGCGTTACAAGCACGCCAAAAGGGACTAGTCCCAGAATATACCTCCAGGCAAAAGGAATTGGGGAAGATATCAGCTATGGGGACTTACATTTTGAAAATATTTTTTAAAATTTAATACATCTATATATAAGCAAAATTACTTCAGAAGGCAAAAATATGCCTTAAAGATTTAAGGTTCAAAACCTGCTCATAAAACTGTTCACAGTTTAAGTCTCTGACCTAAAACAGGAATCTAATTTTCTACCTGCTTGTTACTGAAGCTTCTGACCAGAAACATCACAGATTTTAAATCTTGTCAGAGATTAAATACACTAACGTACTTATAATGCCCTTCTCCTTCTATTCAAAGCCAAAATCACCACCAAAACATCACAATGTACTTCAGTTACTACTTCTATATTTCGTTTTCTTTCCTTTTTTTCTGTCTCTCTTTCTCTCCCATCCCCCCCCAGGACTGCCACCATACTGTACTTTCCTTTTGGCACTGCAGGTCTTCCTTAGAAGCTCATTTGCTCTACTTCTCCTGAATTCTTTTCCCTTCCTAACAAATAAACTTTCTAGATAACCAGAATACACATGATCTAGAGGGCAAACTGTGTTACCAGCCTGCATTCTGATACAGTTACAATGTGCCTTAGCAAGAAACTGTTTCCTGCTTTTCTAAGAACAGCAATTTTCAACTTGAGATTCGTGTATGCTGTCATCTTTCCTAAATGCTTCAGTAAAAGGATACTTACTATCCACACAGCTACATTCACCATCAGGGAGCCAAGTTCCAGCCAGGTGAGCTTTTCCCCCCCCATTTTTTTTTTTTTTTTTTTTTTTGAGGAATCCCTAAAGACATTGAAGACGAGTTTTCCTCAAAAAATCAGCACGACTGAAGTTTTATGAGAATTATTCTCAGCTTAAGTAGAAGAGACAAAACAAAATTCCCATATTTTCAAATACAAAATACATATATAGCTTGAATGCAGCAATATTAGGGGTGGGAAATTACTTTCCTGATTAAGTCAGCAAAGAATATAAACCATAACACTGAGAACATGATTTTGTCTGCTATTACAATCACTATAAATTGTTAGTGCCAGCACTCAGAATAGTCTGACAAACCTGTTCCGCTTCAGTGGCACAACTCAGAGTGGGAAACAGCACACAGTAATTTTTACCACTATGGAGCACTTAAACTTATTCCACAGAAAAAAAAAAAAAATCCCTCCAAATTCAAAGTGGCTGAACTAAACCAGCTACATGCTACCAGGTAAGTTACAATACATAGCTACTTGTGAAGTATTTCAACATTCACTTCATGGCCAGGTTTCCTATTCTGGTCAGTCTTTTTTATAAAATGCTCAATTACATGAAACACACAGATTTTGTATTATATGTTTGTTAAGCTTCTTCCTTTCCTTTTCTCCCTTCCCACCCCACAATACTCATACATCCAAATCTCATAACCCAGTGCCCTGTGTCATACTGCCTAATCCGGCAGTGGCCCCACCACAGGCACTGGCAGTATAATCTGTTCAGTAGTCCAACTGGACAGCAGATGGCTTTGCATCAAGTGCTGATTAAAAAAACACCTCCATCAGACATTTTAAAAAATACAGTTTTATCAATACATTTACCAATTTTACTGAGCAAATGTACAATACATGCAAAATACAAGTGAGGTATATACATTTTCCAAAGCTGTTGTGCAAGACTGCATTAGGAATTTTAGAATTTCAGCTCCCTTGCAAAAGGGGTAAACACAGCTGTACAGAGATAAAACAGACCCCACCAATCCCACATCCAGCTGACCTTGATACTTGAGGTGAAAATGAGCTATCAAATTAAAAAAAAAAAAAAAAGGAAAGGAAAGGGAAAAGCTGGATGACCAGATGGGAATTTGCTCAAGTGTTGCATTTATTTGGTTTGTTTGATTGAAGTAAGAAAAGACAAGTTTTATAACTCTGAAGAAAATGATGTAACTGAAGATTCTCTGTACCTTTCTGACATAGGGAAAAGTCAGGAGCAGGAGACACGTCAAAACTTGTGCTGCAATTACCATACTCATGTATTTGTCATATTTCCCATGAGTAAAACCAAATGAACCTCGCCTCTTAGAAGCATTTATATCAGCAGCTTTCTTTGGGTGGAGCAAACAACTCAAAAGCATAAATAGACATTAACACATACTACCTCATATACCACAAAAAAACCCAAAACTTGAAAATACGGCTTCTTAGAGCAGTTTTAATTCAAATATCTCGTGAAAAAAAAATCACTTCATATTATTAAAGATGTGTTTCCATATTTGCTGCTCCATTACTAAAAACAGTATGATAGCTTACCAGCAATAATGGATATCAGAGACTTAAGTAACCTGTATCAGATACCCACCACAGGTGACCTAGTATTAGATTCAAAAAGTTCACTCTACAAGCTGTCTAGTAAGTAAAGTTTATTTACCTTTCCCCTTCAAATTTTTTACGGAAAAAAATGCTGAATTTCAGCATCTCTGGATGGTTCTGCAACCAGATCAGTATGACTAAATACGCAGACTTAGAGAGTCATGTGATGTAAATCCTGAAAAAATAATAATAGTAAATTGTGCTTAAAGTACCTTCACAAAAACAGACTTAAAGCAAGGCCAAGAGGCACTGGCAATCTACAGGAGGGGAAAAAAAATCCACACCGACCGGTGGAGAGACGCTACAACCAATGGAGCCTCTTCCAGTATGAGAGACCCGGTCTGCGATCACTGTTGTAGGGTGTCAGAGCCGGGCAAGCTGTGAGAGGCACAGATTGCCATTTTGAAACACCGCCTCACGCTCACAGCGGTGCCAGCCCACGGGCAGCCTCCTCCCCCCGCACGCCGCTCACGGCAGCGCTGCGGACCCGCAGTACCACGGCTCCCTCGGCCCCGCCGGGACTCGCACGCCGAGGAGGACCCGGCGCGGATCCCCCGCGACCGAGCTCCGTGATGTCACCCGTGTGCGGGGCCCCTTCCGCTCCCCGCGCCGCTGTCGCGGCGGCCCCGGCGGAGCGCGGTGCAGGGCCACCCGGCACCCGCGCCCCACGTGCGGCGCATCCGCCCCGGCCGCCGCCACCGAC
>VZTI01005251.1:103045-123574 GCA_013397865.1 Struthidea cinerea | reverse complement strand
AAAAAAAGAAAAAAAAGGCAAGAAAAAAGAGGAAAAGCCCGCCCCCGCTGTGCGGAGGCAGTCGGGAGCTGTAGGCAGAGCCGGCCGCATGCGCGGGGCGGGCGCCGTTCATGGACACCGCCCGGGGGCCGGAGGGACATGGCGGAGTCGGGAGTGCAGCGGCCTGGCTGGCTCCTGCGGCGGGACGACGGCAGCCGGGCTGCCGGACTGTCCATTTGGGAGCCCAGAGACGAGGGGAGACATTGGTGTCCATCCCCCGCCCGCTCAGAAACCCCCAGCTCCACAGTGCTGCCCGGAGGCAGCGCCTCTGCGCAGGAAAGGCCAAAAGGGTGTGGGAGGGAAGCGCTGCTCTAGTTATCTGGCCGTCTGGCACGCTAGAAATCTAGCGTGAAGATCGCAGAATCAGTTGGGTTGGAGTAGATCTCTGCGATCATCGAGTCCAACTTAAGAGTGAACACTATCATGTTAACTAGACCATGGCCCTAAATGCCATGGCCAGTGTTTCCTTAAACAGTTCCAGGCCCAGTGACTCCACCACCTCCCGGAGCAGACCATTTCAAAGATGATAGAAGAGTAGTAAGACGGCAGAGGGATCACGCTTTGGGGCCACTAGACCCTTCTAGGGAGTTACCCCTGAGGGGGAGAGAGAATTACTGAATCCAACCTGTACAGATCTTCATGAAGGCCTGCCCAGTACAACTACTAACAATTAGCAATAAGAAGAGCTTAAATACTTGGCTGAGATGAATCCAGTATTCCTGCCACTCATTAACCTCAGTTGTTAATCATTGTACAGGTCCTCCTCTGGCTGTTTGCAAAGGTATGGAAGACAAGGTTCTGGTGATTATTTAGTACAATCTTTCTTGCATCTGTGTTTTTTGTAAGCAAAATCCTGATTCTTCAACCGTGCCAGAAGAGAAGCCAATAATAGCAGGTGACTGCTCTGCTGGGATGTCCGTGCATGCTTTCACAATGAGTAACAGGCCCAGAAGAAGCCATTTCCAAGGCCCACTATTCATGCCATGTGCTGTGTGTCTGCAGTTACGAACACAAACACAGTCCTTGCATTTTAGTAGTTGTCCCAGAGAAATCCACACAGTGGTAAAAAGTCAGCATGTTTCAGAAAAAAGTATTCCCAAGCACATTATAGTAAGAGCAGACTGCCTCATCTCTGCATAATCATGTGGTATGTTACATGTTCTCTGTAGTCTGTCTCCTGTTTGCAGCACTGAAAACTGTTCTGGTCGGGATGCTTTGGTGTACCTGCTGCTGTCTCTAAATCAAGGTGGAGAGAGAAAAAAATAGATCTCCCTTCACCTCTGAGGTCAGCAAAGTCCAGCATCTCAGCCCAAACTGTAGAAGCAAGGATGAAAGGTAGGGAGCCTGGAAAGGACCAGTGGGCCTGGGAAAGTCTTTGCAGTTGGAGTTAGAAAAAACACCCCTCTCTGGAAACAGCCAGACAGGTAACAAGAAAAGTATTTGAGATCTGTTTGAAGAGAGGAAGGAGCTGGTACATTTGCAGCACCTGCTGTGGGATAGACATGCATCCACATTGCCATCTTCTAATGGTTAATTTATTTGGCATCTTAGCAAAATTGTTTCCAAAGGGGTTTCAATAACTCTCTTTAGGACAGCATGTAATTTCCAATAAAACACTTTATTTTGGATTCCTTTTAATGTAAAATAATTCCATTTGTTTATATTGAGACATTGACAAGCTTTAAATGTGTCTCAGGGCAAGTGTGACCAGAACCCCCCTTGGGCACTGGCTTCTCCTTGTTTCCAGTACTGACTTCTCCTTGTTTCCAGCTATATATAATACACAGACAAATTCGATTTCTCTATTCACGTTGGCTGCAAATTGTTTAACACCCATTGACTTGAATGAGTCTGTAATTGCCTACAGATCACAGACTGGCTGCATGGAAGCTGTGAACATCCTCAAATGTAGCACAACAGTTGTTGGCTCTTCTTAAAATATTATGGTTGCCCCAGTAAAAGAAACGGCAGATGCGTGGGGCCTTACACATCAACTTTTCTCCATATGAGAAAAACGAGTGGCGTGTGTTTTGCTAAATGCAGTGTGCTTCAGTTCGGTGGACAAGCTCGTCCTATAAGCCCATGGCAGGACAGCCACTGAGCAGACAGTGGGGGCTCCCAGGAAATGCATCCACCTCACACAGTAGAGCACTGGCTCCAGGAGGGCTTGCAGCCTCATGCGCTGCTGCGACTCTCGATCTGAAAGGCCTTGCACAAACCCCACCAACTCTACTTCAAAACGTTCTCACAACTCAAGACGTTGGAGGAACACATCGAAGGTCGCCACCTTGTGACAGCTGCATTGAGGCTTTTCTGCAGCTGCCATGGCACGGCCAGGCATTGTCCCCACACCCGCAGGATAGACCTGCAGTAGATGAACACCCAAACTGGCTCCATATCCACTCCAGCAGGACCTTTCAACTGGATGCTATACAACCATGGCAATGCTGCTGTGAGGGCCACGCAATGTAAGATGTACTGGGAATTGTGGTGTGGATATGCTCAACTGATTAGATCAGCAGGCCTTATTAGCTTCTGCCCCATACTAGCTCTCCTTCTTTCTAAATAACACTCTGCAGGGTCACTTGAGTGTCTTTGAAGGGTGTTCCTCATGTCTGAGGCTCTTGGAGGGTGCATTGACTCAGGTGCAATAGGTCAAAGCTGGCTCCATGAATCTGCATGGTGTGTACACCAAGTGATTCTAAAGCACCTAAAAGAGTGCAAATACAGCAGAACCAGCGCTGAGCCACCATCAATAAACCTTGGGCTTAAGCTGACATTTGCTGAAGATAGTAGTGTGCATCTAAACTGCATTCACTGTTTGGGTTTTTTTTTTAGAAACTATTTTATTTTGGGTTTTTTTTTCATTTTGGTTTAGTTTGTTGGGTTTGGGCTTTTTTGCTCTGTCACCCTTTCTCCTTGCACCAGGCAGTAAGCTGCTGATTAGAAAGCAAAATTACCTAACTTACACAAGATACTTTGAGTGGGCAAAAGATCTGGGAATTAAAATTTTCCTGGCTGAGGCTGCTGGACTGGCAAAGGAAAAAATGTAATTATGTCCATCAGTCTCCACCTAAACAATCACCCAAATGAGATTCTATCCGGAGTAAAATGTGCTTATGTATCTCTCAGTGCCTCAGCTTTACATCTGAGATTTTCTCCTCCTCAGTGGGGCATGATGATCTCCAGGGGCAATACTGTCTTTCTGGGACAATAGCCTATTTTTGGCTGGGAGAGAAAAATGCGACTATATTCTAAGTGCTGTTTAGAACAGCAGCAAAGCAGCAGTATCACAGCAACTTCTCCTGCACTGTAATTTGTGTAGCTCTGTAACTGTCTATTCCCTTTCCTAGGCCATAGATTGGCATGTGTCTTTGTTTTTCCGTTGGGAACGAACAGTACTTGCCTCAGTAGTGTTGATTGGAAAATAACCCTTTATTTTTTGTTGGACCGTTTCTCAGCTGGATTGATTCCTGATTTGGTTGTTTAGCTGCACAAGCACTTCTGACAGTGCAATGGAAAGGGAGATGAGGGATCTGAGGGGGCAGCTGGAAGCACAGAGGACACAGGGCCTGTTCAGATCAGCCACATCAGCTCTGCTGCCAAATGCCAAGTCTTATTTTCTTGTAAGGAAATTTTTGTTGATTACAGTGATAGTTACACAAGTATGGCTGTACTGGGACAAGCCTGTGTGAACACTTAATACCCTAACTTTTTCTTTTTCTGGTACCAAAATTTGCTTTTTCAGTATTTCCTCCGCCAGTTTAGTAGCTGCCCAAGAAGGTGCATAGCTGCATTGGTTTGCTTTCCTTTGCTTTAGCACAGAGCCTTATTTAAGAACCAGAATAATTACCCATATTAATATTTCGGTTATCATCACAGTTATCTGACTATTGCAGAGATGAATGGGGCTGTTCCTGCTTTTTGGAGACAATTTGTCATGCACTCTGCACTCTTGTGGTCACCTCCGCCTGCCCTTTTTCCCAATTAATATTTTTAAGGTTTTCATCACAACTGTTTAAGGTTTTCTCCACAACTGGAGATGCTGCCTCCTAGCTTGCCAGGAGAGCAGGGATGTTTGGGGCAGGACTGCACCCCTGAGCTGGTCAGGGACCCCAGCGCAACCCCCTGCCAGTTGCTAGGCAGCCACGAGCTCTGTGCAGCAGAGCCGGCACAGCCAGGCATTGCTAGGCAGCCTGAGCTGCTGGAGAGCACAGAAGTAAAAAGATTCAAAATTGCAGCTTCAAGAATGCACAAGATAAGAGTGGCACAAAAATAAATAGTTTTACTGTATTTTGACATGACCTTTCTCGTCTAATATATTTTCACTTGCAGGATCTGCCTTCTGTCTCAACCTCATTTTTCATAAAACTCTCTCCTCTTCATCCCTCCTGCATGCTTATCTTTGCTTCTCAGCAGTACTCTGGTGTTAGCAATCCTCCTTTCCTGTCACCTCCGCTACCCTTTTCTCCATCTGTCATCTCACTTGTTCTCTTCCCATGTTCCACTGGATCCCTTGTTCCTTTGGCCTCTTTAATTTTGGTTTTCATTCTTGCATCTTTCTCAGCTCAGCCTCTGGCCATCATGTTGTCTCCTGATTTTTCCTTTCCACTTTCACTGCATCAAGGAACTCCTCTTATTTTTTCAATGCCCAGCTCCCAGTCTAGGTCCCTTCTGCTGCTGTCACTTCCAGCTGCTCATCACAAGGTATCTATCTTCTTATTCTCTCAAAATACTGCCAAGGCATCCACTGCCATAAGAACATGAGAAAAGTGGGGATCTAGACCCTGATGATGCAGCCAGATAGGTGCAGAACTTCAAGAAAGCCCATTTCTTTTTCCTAGACCTACCAGGGAAGATGGCTATTGTGTGACACATGACAGGATGACTTGCTTCTTACACCACTAACAAATGGAGCTAAACTGTTTTGTTATAAAAACATTTGGAGGAAGGGCTGACTTTAGAGCAGCCACTTAAAGCAGGAGGTGGATTTCTGGCAGTAATCCTCTTTATTAGCATTTTTTTTCATTCTTTTATTTTATGGCTTTGGAAAGGTAATTTAAATATGAAAAGAGTCATCTTATTGCAAGGGGTAAGCATGGAGTGAAAGTCAGCTTTCTGAATAGACCCATGCAGGTTTGGCATACTCATTAGAGGGTAGGGTGGGATTTCCTGAGTTAATAGCTGTTTATTGGAGGATGGCAATCCTTTAATATGGAAGAATTTCTTTTATATGTATATATGAAATAAAAATTTTCCTGGGAAAGTTTTTCACCCTGCATAGACCTTCTGTTCAAAAGCAGACAGAGAGACACCTTGCCCAGGAAAAAGTAATATTTGCATAATTAGCAGTGAAAGGGAATATAACAGACCCAAAGACAAGTCTCCTGTGACTTTGATTTGAAAGCAGGCACTGAAAGGGTAGATGGCCCATATCAGCAGTGTCCTACTTGCTGAGCTCTTTGGAGTGAGCATCCCTAACAGGAGGAAAAACACTTAAGGTCTTGGGAAATGTTTGAAGTCTGAAAACACCTTTAGCACCATTTCTGTTTTGTTTTGCACTGCTTGATAAAGGCTATGAGAATAGCACAAACAAAAATGTTCCTGGGAGAATGCATATAGAGCCACCCCAGGCTTAATGAGACTCACTGGCTCAGCCATTGTTTGCAGAGCTATAACTGCTTCCTTGAGAAGCAGAGCCTAAGATGGCTTTGCAAATTCATGCAACACTGAAAACGATGCCTTGAGACCACTGCCTAGTGCTGAACACAGAGTTAATAAGGGCTTTTGGACTATATTTACCACACATAGAACTGAAGTGTCCCTGGTGTTCCTTGGAACAGCTCCACTATCTGGGTTTCTCTCTTCTCCATCAGTTCCCAGCCTCCTATGATCCCAGATAATGGAGAGTTGATTGTACTATGCTATCACCTAGTTTATCCACACCTCAAAATTGATTACTTCATGCTCCTGGCTATACCTAACTTACCCTTTATATACCTAGACTAATTTATTTCCTATCTTCAGTACTTAGTTTCTGTGTTTGTTTGGTACAGTAGATGAATAAAAACCAGAAAACAGTAAACATCTGTGTTTCAGAGCCAACATATGAGCTATCTCTGTGGATTTTTTTTTTAACAATTAAAATTATTTATCTAAACCCATTTATATTCTTAATAAAAAGAAATGGAAGGCTTATCAAAATATGCCTAGCATAATGCAAAGCTTAAAAAGAATATATTGTTGTGAAGATAATCTAATTGCACAATTGCAGTTTTTCATTGTATTTGAGGAAATCTGAGCATGGATAGGAATTACTTTTATGTTCTTTCTATTTAAAAAATTGGTGTTTTTCTAAGTGCCACTGGTTTTTTTTTTATGCAGATTAAAAGCATTTGTATTCTGTACTGATTAATTGGTGTGCCTCTTTTGCATTTAAATATATACTTCATTGAATTGCAGTTTTCCATCACAAAGCAGAAAAGGAAAAAATAATTAAATGATAACATCATGCTACTACAGAAGGAGTGCTATTTCCCCAGTAAAAATAAATATTTGACAGCAATTCTGCAGTGATAGTATTACCAAGCACAGTATTTGGATGGCAAAATAAGGGACAACATAATAGTATTTTTTTCAGCAAGTGAAAACACATTACAGTTCTTGGGTCTGTTCCAGCTCCCAGTGAAACAGTAAAGCTTCAACTGGAAGCAATGCTGAGTCTGTAGGGTTGAGCGGTGTTTGAAAAGGACCATCTTCAATAGCACTGAAGGCAAAAGGGATCAGATTGGATGCACAGCAACCTTCAGATGCAGTTGTCTACTAGAGAATCACTTCCACACTAAGATAACATTGACATCCTCCTTAGTATTGTCCCAGTCAGAGCTCAAACACAGACTGTGCAGAAATGAGGGTAAAAGTCATTACACATAGACTGAGGCTATTCTCTGTTGGGAACATTTAAAAATAAATCAGGCCACTTAGTGCATTCCAACAAAACTTAAAGGATAAGCTTTAGATATTCAAAATAAATAGGGTTTTTTCTTCCTGTTACTTTTCATTACATAACAGCAACAATCTCTTGTGCCTACGAGATTGATTACATGTCTCAAACTTAGTTTGGATATTAATCAATCTCAGCAACCACTTCTTGTTTCCTGTAGCATAATGCGGTAAAAATTGTCCTTTAATTACCACTAATGAAAGTTACCTGCAGTGAAAGTGAATATATGCCAGTGGAAAATGACTTGGTTCAGAGGGCAGCGAATCCAAATACGAACAATCTTAATGATGCACAGGCACAATTAGAAGTGAATATGTAAATTACTGATGACAGCTTCCTGCTATGCTCAACTATTTGCTGTCACCATTAGCTATGAATGTTTCAATTTATTTGGTCATAACCATAATATCCCACAGTATATTTCTGGACAGTGTGTTTCCTAAAAGGCTGGGGACTTTTTAAACAGTGTCATTTAATAAATACATACTTATTCAGTATTAAAAATATTTCCAACATTCTTTAAAATAATTCCGAATGTGAGGTGGATAATTATGCATGCCATCACTTCCCTTTAAATGTCTGAGTCTTCATTCTGTATCTGACATGTTTGTACTTCTCAACATTTCTTTGATATGTAAGGTAGATCCTATCTAGGTTTTTACATCAATTGAAAGATGTCTCACAACTAGATATCTTTTCTTACATGCTAAGAAAAAAAAAGACTCATACTGTTCTGGCTGAAAAAGAGATCAAGATGTTGTTTTACATAGATGTATTACAGAGCCCTCACTGTACTGTATGTGAAATTTGCAGTTGTTTCCCCTTGTGATGCTTTGCTTTTAGTTGCTTATACCTTTCTCAGTCTTAATGTAGCCCAAATAACATATATTTCTATTTTAGACTTAATTTTTCCCCTTTAAGGAATTTTTGAGACAGAAACAAGAAGAAATGCTTTCTGTAGCATCATTACAAATATTTCAGCCAAGAGGTTACACCCCCAGGAGCCCTCTGTTTTGACTGAGGAGGGTGGTTAGCAGAAGGTAGTTTCAGGGCCATACCTCCTGCTCTTCCTGAAAAATCTGACACCATTTGGTGAATTTCTAAAGTTTTAAAACTTATATATTTGCATACTCTCAGTAGAGTTTATAAGAGCTAGAATATGTCCACTGAGAAACTGGGCTATGCTGATAATGTTCCACTGTACACTGCAAGGGTCAAGGGATTTACTCTGCACTTTTTTTTTTTTTTTTTAAATACAATATCACTGTGATGGCTAATGGTGTAGAGGGATTGTATTCCCTGGAATGTAACAGTATGATGAATTCTGTGAGAAGATATAGTGGAGGCACTTGCAGGGGCCAGATAGAAGGGGCATGTACAGGTGTGAAAGAGGAGAAGAGAGAGAAAAGGTAAAGAGGAGCTATGATGAGATGAAGTTTGTTTAGATATGTGGTATCTGATCATGGCAGAGAACAGGTGGGCTGAGGAAAGCATTAAAAAACTACAAACACTTCCCACACAGGATATAAACTTGGACTCAGGACCTTGTTTTCTCTTGTTTTCTCACAACAGCCAAAAATTTCACAGGAATCTGTGTACTACAGTCTACAATCATTGCCAATTACTCCTGCTATGTAAAGGTCATTTGCTGTAGATCTGAAAAATCAAATCCTGATGTTGGTACTTATGTTGACCACACACCAAACTCTTAGCTAGCTTAAACAATGTATTGGCCAGTTAATTACCTAGGGAGTGTCATCATCTCTTATGATCTTATGGACCTCATACTTGGCTGGGTATCATCATACAAGCTACTAAAGGGGGCAGGTCCTTTTTAGCCTAGAAAATTTGTTGAAACAGGCTCTCTTTTGAAAACTCCTTTGGTTTCCAGTGAAAGAAAAAAAATGTTTTGTAAAAAAACGTTGGGCTGAATATCTTTTCTCAAGTGGCTAATACACATAATTTTTAATTCTTTTTATTGTGTGTCCGAAAGGTTCCTTATCTCATTTCGGAGAATAGAATTCAGTATTCAAATGCTTTCTTGCTCTGCATTAGGAAAAGAGCAGCAAATCTGACATACAGTGCCTCATTCAAAGATATTATGTCTTCATAACTGAAAAAGCCTCATTTCAGTAACCTCTTTAAGTATTATTTACAATAGCCTCCTGCTATAATAGTCTATTAGAACAATAATATTGCTATAAAGTGATTTCCCATTACAGTTCTGTGATGGATATAAACTAAATCAACCTGTAACCCAAGCCTGTAGCTGAAGCTGTTCCATTGCTGCGGTTCTGCTGAAAGCTGGGAGGTGTTGGCTAAAGCAGCAGCAAGCCAGTCCCAACCCTGCCACCTTCCAGCAGGGTCAGTGCTGGCCATCACCCACCAGGGTTAGGCTGGAGGCTGGCAGCTGCCAGGCATTCCCTTGGTGCATGGCAGACAGCTGCATTTTCTGGATCAGAGTATCACTTGTTTTTCCACTTAAGCAGTATTAGTGGAAATGAGTGGAAGAGTTACCAAATGGCAATGTGAATATTGTGTATTATCAGTACATAGCTAAGATATTAATAGGAAGGGCTAGGAGGTTATCCAGTACATATGTTGAATATGGCAAAATTGCCCTCTGTACTTTATTTCCAGCTTTTTATACCCTCTAATTTTAAATGTGCCTAACTGAAAACGGCCTGGAGCTTCCAATCCATCAGCTGTCAGACTGTTCCACAGTCCGCTATGGTAGTGGACATCTTGTGCAATGCTAAGGGTGACAGTGCCATATAACTTTTCACAGATTTGCATAGAAATGTACTTTCCAAAGGTTTAGTGAAGCCACAGGGGAATGTATTTATTTATTTATAAGTGCCTAGGAATAAGGGTCACAGCAAAAATCTAGCAATTTATGTATAATCCATTGCTAGTGCTTATTCACAAAATAGACTGTATAAATTATGCTGTCTAATTCATAACCATTGCTGTATGAAAAGTTTTAATCAAATAAAAGGAAATGTCCAGAGAAGGTCAACGAAGCTGGTGAAAGAGGTGGAGAACGTCTTACAAGAAGCAGCTGAGGGAGCTGGGGTTGTTTAGCCTGAAGAAAAGGAGGCTCAGGGGAGACCTTGCAACTCTCTACAACTGCCTGACAGGAGGTTGTAGCCAAGTGGGGGTCAGTCTGTTCTCCCAGGTAACAAGTGACGGGGTGAGAAGAAATGGCCTCAAGTTGCACCAGGAGATGTTTAGATTGGATATTAGGAAAAAATATCTTCACTGAAAGGGTGGTTAAGCATTGAAAAAGGCTGCCCAGGGAACTAGTGGAATCACCATCCTTACAAGTGTTGAAAAAACATGTGGATGGGGCACTTCAGTGGGGAACATGGCAGTGCCAGATTAATGGTTGGACTTGATGATATTAGATTCTAAGTATTTTTTATTCATATGCAGAGTAGTACCAAAACTAGTATATCAGTTTTAAATTCATGCCTTAATTTATGTCAGAAATCTCACAATAGCAGGCTGGATTTTGTGTGTTCCTCCCTTCCTCCCCTTGCCAAGCAGATTTCTCCTATCATTTGTCCTCTGAATTTGTGTAGGAAAACTTCAGAATAATGATGCAACATGTTTTGCCCTCAGCTGACATGTATTTATATATTAAAGCAATATACCAGTATCTGATATATCTCATACTTCTTATCCTTCTCTGTTGGTTAGTAGGAAGATATTTAGTCACAAGAGGGTTTATTTTCATATGAATCAGTAACCTGAAAGCTAAATTCATGACACAAAAGCAATAAGTCTCTGATTTTAGCTGGAGGGTTGGTATGAATTTCTTCCTTTTCACTGTTCCTGACATTTAGAAATCTGGTTTGGTATTTGATTGTATTACTCAATAATTAATCCAGAATAATTTAGCACATGTCCTAACACTTAAAGTTATTTGGTTTTGCTCAACCATTTCTCAACATCATACTCGTAGAAGGGGAAGGACAGAAATTTGATTACTATAAAACATACTGCCACATCTGTTATACAAGGAGGGCCATGTTATGTGATGAAAAAATTAATCCTATCTATCTACTTAATACAGATATTTAGGACACACCTGACTTTTGTGCAGGTGTGAATGGATAAAAGTGTCTACCTCACAAATATCCTGCTCCAGCAGGGTAGAAATACCTGTTACTGTATTGCCAAAGTGCTTCAGCTCAGCTGTGGGAGCCTGGTTCATTAGGGCAGCATAACTAACCCTAGGCACAACTGTGCTGTGACCATGGAGGTTTGCTCAAACATCTGCATCCATGCAAGAGGCTTGTGCTGAAATGGTTTTGTGGCCAAGACTTGGCCATCCTCACATAGCCCCACCAGGACAAATCTGTAACAGGGACTTGGTCAACACCTTTAAACTGTTTGACTGAACCTCCTTCACTCTGGCTGGAAGGAGTAGAGGAGCATTAAGGAGAGCAGTTTCAGAGGCAGATCAGAGGGGCAGCAATCAGCAGCCCTAGATGTGCAGGAGGTGGTCACCTCAGCCTCTTGGAAGTAGCTAGCAAGGAATGTGTGAATGCAGCCTGAATTTGTGGAAATAGGTTTTGAAAATTATTTACTTTATTAAAATGTAATTTGCCTCTGTCAGCTAAAACAGGGTAAAGCTTGAAAATTAGTAATTTGTTCTATTTTGTTTTTCATTCTTGGATTGAAGGGGGAATTCAGTTACGCTACAGGGTGAGCTGACACCCTTCTCCTGGCACCATCCTACTCTTTTGAATAGTGCCTGATCTATGAGCTAATCTGATAAATGAAGACATTTTGTGCACACATGGTGTGCATTTTAAATAGCTTCAGTGTGTTAACAAACTGCTCTGAATATGGTGGGCTCCACCAGAAAGCACATAATTTGAGGCTCATGAGAGAGATGCAGACCTGAGGAAGTAAAGAAGGTCCATTTGGAATGACTGAACAGCCACCACAGAGCTGCTTTCGAGGATGGGCATGAGCTTTCACTTGCTTTTAATACAACTATTTAAAATGTGCTTTCTCAAGTCATTCCCAATCACTTTTCGATACCTCTTTTCAATAATGCAGAATATCCAGACCCACTGATTTGGGGGCTTAACCTGTTTCTTGGTACCTTCAAATTTCCTGTTTCAAGACATGTAAGACGGCTTAATATTTTCAATTTCTGTGGTCAAAAATGTAATAATTTTATAGTTTTTGTACATATTTATTCTGTTATCATTGATTCCCTATACCAGTTATACCAGAGATTCTTTAATGAAATATATTACAATGATGCTTTGGTGATGCAGATGACTGTATGCAGCAACCATGAACCTCTTTCACAATGACTTAGAAAATACTCATCTGTGAGTCCTACTGTGAGTGCAAATCTGAGTCAAGAAATAAGGGAGTGGCAGGTGGCAGGAGAAAAAACCACAAGGCCAGAATTCCTAACAGCCAAGGGCTTATAAATGTATATAGGACTTAATTTTATTATTACAAAATCAGTGGGATGCTCAGGATGTTGAGCTTGAGCATGTGCATAATCACAGGCTTAAGTCAGCACAACTGCTATTTTATCTTCAAAAGACACATATTTGGGCTGTGGTTACAGTGGTTTGGTCTTTGATTTGTGAATGTCTCTTGTTCCTTCCTCTGTCCTGCACACAATTTTGGATTTATTTATGCAGAATAAAGGGGGAGCTGTGGTGGGAGTGGGGTCAGAAGGTTTGTGCAGCCATGTGAACTACAGCACAACCTGCCTAATCCACGGGAGGACCCTGCCTGGAGTACTGCATCCAGCTCTGGGGTCCTGACTACAGGAAAGACATACACCTATTAGAGTGAGTCTGGAGGAGGCCACGAAGATGATCAAAGAGAGGGAATAACTATTTCCTATGAGGAAAGGCTGTGAGAGTTGGGGCTGTTCAGCCTGGACAAGGGAAGGCTCCGGGGAGACCTTGCTGAGGCCTTTCAGTACTTAAAAGGGGCAAACATTTTATCAGGACCTGTTGCAATAGGACAAGGGGTAGTTTTTGAACTAAAAGGCCATAGATTTGTACTAGGAAGATATTTTTTACAATGAGAGTGATAAAACATGGCAACAGGTTGCCCAGGGAACTGGTAGATGCTCCAACCCTGAAAACATTCAAGATCAGGTTGGATGGTGCTCTGAGCAACCTGATATAGTTGCAGATTTTCCAGCTCATTGCAGTGGGTTTGGACAAGATGACATTTAAAGGTCCCTTACAATCCAAACTATTCTATGATTCTATGATTTTACCAATAGCTTATAATGTACTCACCAATTTCATACAGAACATCACTACTTTATACTCTATTATGTATGTACAAATATACATGTATATAGTTGGTCATTGCATTGTTCCCTCTATTATAAACCAGAAATACATTCTCCAAAGATTTAACTATTTTAAAACTTTTTGGAAAAGGACGTCAATAAATAGTGTCTGCAGTACATTTGTCATGGCATAGACTCTGGAACGGAGAACGTTACTAATCAAAAGCTTTAATCACAGTGTTTAAAACCCGTATTTTTATTTACATTAAAAGGAAAAACAAGGGAGATCTAGTTATCTGCATCTTCTAAAATTAGATCTCCTTACATAAGCACATACAGATTAATCACATCCAAGAATTTTAAATGAGCCAGCAAAGAGTGTTGCAGACTGTTAATATTCATTCTCAGACAGTTTTCAAACATTGGAGAAGTTCCAGAGCATTGAAAGAAAGCAAAGGTTGTGCCAATATTGGAAAGAGATATATAGATATTATAGCCCTATCAACTTAATATCGATCCCAAATATATGGCAGAATGACTAGCAGGAGATTCCACTAAGAAAGAATTAAAGAAGAGCAATTTAATTAATGCAAGTCAATAGGAATGTATGGAGAAGTATACATATTTTCAGGATAACTCAATATCTTTTTGTGTGAGAATACAAATTGAATAGATAAATGTGTTGTAGAAATGTATTTATAGTTCTGTACCAAACTATACTGTAAAATATCTGTAAAATATCTAACTAATAAAACTTTGAGACACCACAATAAAAAAAGTGAAAATAAATAATTATTTTAATAGGAAATCATTATGGTCCATGTGAAATAAAAAAAGGCTGATATGCTTCAAAAGTGGTCATAAAGGGTATATTGATCTTGACCCCTTGTTTCTTAACTTATTTTGATTATCCTCCAAGAAAACAATAAAATCATTGCTGATAAAAGTTTGCACAGAGCACAGTGATAAAGACAGTGACAAATAATTAAAATAACAGACTGACATGATAGAACAATCTGATGAGCTAGTTTCAAAAACAGCAAAACTGATTGCAACCCAATCTTGTTCCCACCACTCCGAACAAAAGCTTTAAGAATACACAGTTATAACACGGGTCCTTGACGACAAGTAGGGTAAGAAGATCCTGTGCTTTGAGACCTTCACCTACCTCTATATCCAAAAGGGCCAATGAGTTCCTGACATAAGAGTGAGAATATTGAGTTTGGAGAAGGCAATACTTCAGTCTTGTATTGCCTCTGACATTAATGCAAGTATTCCTGAAGCATTGTACCTAGTAGTAGTATCAATGATTCACAAAAGATGTTAAAATATTGGAAAGATATAAAAGTGAAAGAATGAATTCACTGGAGTGAAAACATTGGTGAATTCAATTCTAAAGAAAAGAAATCCAGGAGCTGCTTGATTTCTATTTATACAGGTTTGTAGGATTGTTGGAGAACCCTTCAGGAGGATAATAGGGAGTTTAGTAATCTAGTAGACACAGCTGCATGAGGATAAAAAACTGATATTTTTAATATTTTGCATGGCCTTTTAGTATGCAGGGCATATTTTGCTGTTCTGTTTCTTTTGCATGGCAAAATGTAGTATTGGTATTTGTTTTCAGGATGTGTTAAAGTAATCTCTATGACACTGAAGACTTGGGCTCTTTAATGCGTACATCTTTGGTAGGAGACATAATGCCTCCTGAAAGTGCCCTCTGCCCTCTGGTAGATAACTCTGTGTGACAGATTCCAATGTAATTGTCACAGTGACGTGGCCGCCCAGCTCCCCACTTACTTTAGGGCTGCATTTCTGTCTTTATCTGCTGCAGACCTTTAAACACCTCTCTTTAAGTGCATTCAAAGACTTCTGTGGATTCAAAGATCATTTTCATTTTGTATAGCTAAATTGTCTCTATTTCTTGGGTTACTTTTAAAAACCAACAGTAATTTACTTAGGAATCTATTCAGCAAGTTCTTTGATTTTTTCCTAGTTTTTGGGAAACAAAAACTGACAGCTGTCTTTTCTCATTAACCTATCCTTTACAGAAGCTTTGATATTAAGTTTCTCATGCTGAACATATGTTATAGTGATCAGAATATTTTACTGCAAAGAAAAGTAAAAAACCACTTAAGACACTTGATTTCCTCACTTTTCATCTATCCTATTTATTCATACAATAGTTTTCTGCTTTAGAATACTCAGTCTAATAATTAATTTTTTTGTCTTAAATGGCAAAACCCATAAGGTCTGACCTTGAGATGTTGTACATTGTTGTAGTTCACCCATCTACCCCATCTAAGTGAACTGGACAGGCCTTATCACCCCAAAACTATGAAGCAAAGACAATGCCTTTATTTCAGTTGAGCAGAAATGATCTAACAGTATAAACTGAAACAGTTCCTGAATGTCAAACTTCTATCTCAATAAATCTTCCCAGATAAATTTCGTTAGAAATGTCTTGCAGCAAATGTGATCTGAATATGAGAGTGAAAAATCCATGGTTTATAACTGGAAAAGTGTCTAGCTGGCACTGATTTCTACAGAAGTCTGATCTTTACTACGACTGGTACAGCAAAAGAGCTGGGTGCTTATGGGGATTGCAATGAAGTGGGGGTCCTGTGCTGAGACACCCAATTAAACTCACTCTTAAATCCTTCTGAGAGCTTGTTGGAGGACTCATTCCAGTAACTCACCAATCTGTTGAATTAATTGTTGAAACCCATTGACTAAAACCACAGTGGTATTTTTTCTGTCTGGATAAATATGCACAATGATAAACACAAGCCTGCAAATACTTGAGATGTTTGCCAGTTATATTCCAGGCTTTGCACACTGGTAAACATGTTTCATTAAAAATGTCATTAAAATCATCAAATTTTCACAAAGTCATTTTTCAGACTTGCTAGAAAGAATAATAAAATTCTTTTGCTAGAATTTTAAAAGAACATGCATAAAGTAAGGCTGTTTCATTTTTTTCCCCCTTCCAGATACTGAAAAGAAAATATCACAAGAGCTGTCTGGCTATAAATACGCCATTGCATAAGCACATTAATATGATACAGTCACAGTATTTTGTTTGCTATTCCCAAGAGGCAAATCACACAGGGATAGGCTGCTAAAACTTTAGCAGCAGTAGCTGAGAAGACAAGAAGCACAAATGTCAAAACAGAAATAATATACCAGACACAGTTTGATTTTTCAGAGTCAAATTCTTACTCATTTGCATTATGAAAATGTGTAACACCATAAATATTCCCAAATCAATCAAGTAATTCCAAATTTATATCACTGTAAATGACAGCACAATTTGACCTCCAGAAACTGTGTATTTTACTGACGGGAAAGGATTAAGTATTTATTACGAGCTGTCTTCTGTTGTTTAATAAGACACAGTTTGTCATTGCTGCAAGATGAAACTACATACTTTTCAAAGCTCAGTTTATGGCTCTGTAAGGGAACGGGATTTTTAAAGTGTTCTTTCTAGAATATGCAAAATCTGAACAATTCTCTTATAACGATCTGCTGACTCTACAAGAATAATACCTTGAGGCAGTAAGGAAAACTGAACTTTATTAAAAATTTCATCAAAGAGATGAATAGTAGGCTTGGAGAAAAAAAGAGGGGCTTAAGACACAATATGGCACTGCATTATACTTCAGAACCTACTAAGATATAAACCTGTAAAGGGTTTTGACTTCATAAGTGCTGTATAGTTCAATGCAAAGTCAAATGCGGCTGAATGTCTTTGAAAGTATGATCATATTTTGTTCTTCAAAGAGCATTTTATGAAACAGATCTAAGCTTATATTCTTGTTACTCCATCTACTTTTTTGAAATATCTGTGAAGTGGGGGAACATGGCAGAAAACAAAAACATGGGTTGAAATATTGATCACTGAAAGACCTGAGATACCTGAATTGAATCACTCAAAAGAGGTCTGAAATGGGATCTGTTACCTTTAACGCCTTTGACAACAAGGAGGCTAATCCTTAGGCAAAGAAGCTGCTGTTAATAATGGTTAAAAATAATTCCATTACTTAATCCCCAACTGTGAAATGAATGGGTATTTCTAGTCGAGTTACTAAGGGGTGTAACTGAACCTCACAAGGAAACTTCTATCCCCAAAAGCATGTGTCAAACTAGTCCTTTGCCCAAAGGGCTTTTCCCAAGGAACACAGAGTGGCCTACATAAGTGAACAAATTTCAGCCGCTGTTTTTGCCATATTCATGGCAAGTAAATAGTTCTCTTTCTCCAGAGCTGTTGGTTTTGACACAAATATCCTTCATTATTTCATTAAAAAATCCTCCAAGTAAATGTATTTTGAAACATTAGCCTTTCTACTGTAAACAGTATAGAAAGTTGCTCCTTACAAAAAAACTCTTCCCTTCTTAGACAACATCTTTTCATTCTTCATCAGCATGTAGATTTGACTTAGAAACCATAATGCTAATTTAGTTCTTCATAATTATGACTATTAGGTTTTAAATAATTCATTTTTCCTCCCCGCTGGATTACATACTTCAAAAAGTAAGCCTTGCTAAAATTACATGCTCTTGGATCTGGTAGCTTACAGAACTTGCTCATAATGCATATGAGACTATGGTCCACTTTCTTGAGAACCATTTTTAAAGTATTCTGTAAAATACACTGCTGTGATTCGGACCCTTGAGGGAGCAATAGGCATAATTGGTTCCAGTTTCAGCTTTTCACTTGCATAATTTAACTGACTCCTTTGTCCCTCAAGTAAAATGAAGGTGCTCTTCAAGCTGGGCTGGGGTATAGCTCATCACTGCAAGCAACTACTAGAAAATGAATGCAGTAGGATACAAATAAAAATGATATGAAGGGACAGTGGCAGCTCACAAACGGCACAAAATGAGGATTGTGAGGTAGCTCCACACGTCAGACTTTGATAGACTATCCTGTGGCATAACAGCACTGAACTCGATAACCATCCCTAATGCACCTGTGAAGGATACGTCCAAGGTTACACTCAAAACCATGACTGTTTGCCTTTTCTTCAGAGATCCCCTAAATGTATTCCTTCAGCAACTCCAACAGCATGCTTCCGTACAAGATTTTATGTGTCTCAATGCTGCCAGGAATGCCTCATATTAGTGATTCATGGGCTCTCCATAAGTAGTTCATGAAACACCAAATGAAGAGGAGTGTGAGGACTGCAAATCATTCAGACATGTCAAGTGTCACACATTGCACTTGCTGCCAAATCATACCGGTAGCAGAGTGCCATGGTCTTTCTCACATCTCAACCGATGGGCAGCATTGGTCACTGTTTCTATCGCAGTTCCCAAAGTTTGGCTTCTCATACATTGGATGACAAAAAAAATAAGAGCAAGTCGTACTTAAGATTACTTTGGAAACTGCTCTTGTGGAACAATAGAAACACAGCCCAGTTTAAACACAGATATTATAATAAGATTTTGCAAGCATGTAATATAATTTTGTTCCCTGAAGATTGGAGCCTAGGTCCTCCTTGAGATAAAGCTGCAGATCCATTCCTGGCTGTCTGTGAGAGATGAGAGGGTCTCCTTTATTACCTGTACTCCACATTTAATTACTGTTAACTCTTCATGGAAGTCACAGCACTGAGAATGCAAAATATACATAAAGACATCTAATAACAATGCTAATTAGTATTATATATGAGCATTAAAATTAACTAGTCATTTGTGATATGTTATCACAATATGTTCATCAGTGCTCAAAATTTGCCTCTCATTTACTATTTCATGCTTGTGTCAGAGCATGATGGTTCTGATCATTTTGGGTTATTTCAATTACCTCATTCTGGATCTGCAGATCTTACACTCACACATCTTCAGTTCAAAGAGGGCAGCTTCTGTTTCTGTGCACAGCCATTAAATAGGTTGTCATTTGCATCTCTTTTAAAGCCTTCTTCCAGTGAAAGTCTGGGAAGATTCATTACAAAAATGCAGACTGCATTTCTCTTAAATCAATTAAAAGACAAACATTATGGATTGTCTCGGATAAACAGAATTTACACATCAGCTGGCATCACAAAAAGCTCCTAATATGTGTATTACTTTTTTGAAATTAACTCCTTGAATGCTCAAAGAATACAGAGACCCATTTATCTTCAAAAAGCTTCCCTTTGATCTGAGCTTCTGTCATTCCTACCTTCATGGATAAAAAGAGATGATAGATCTTAGTATGAAGCTCACAAGTGCTTTAGAAATCTAGCACTCAAAATGAAAAATGCAGAGAAATTATTCTGTAACATTCAGGAGTGGAGCAGTGCTCATAACACAGGTTCATCGTTTGCCCAGCGTGGGGAATTCTATCTGAACACCTCTGGAAGTGTCAGCTTCTCTCCAGCAAAGCTCTTCCCAGGCCAGCTGGCTGCTGACCTTGTGGAATGTACTAGCTCAGCAGAGCTGGGACTGATCTGCTCTAATTCCCTCTCTCTGGAGCTTTTCTTTCCCACCAGAGGGCATACACTGTCAGCACACAACTGCCTTCAGAGGAATTTAAAATATATATTGTGTACTATATAAATGAACTGACTTGAATGCCAAGATTTTGTACTCAGTTCCATTGAATGGGGCTGTTAATTCATCCTGTTGCTCACTGGGTAAATTATTCCATTTGCTACAAAAGCAGTTGGTTTAGCATACTTTTGTTTGACTTTGCAGAGTGCTGGATGCGCAGCGCTTTTGAATAAGGCCATTCATTTATTTAGCTACTGAGCTAACTGGTAGTACTGTGCTGGTATTCACCCACACCTCTGGATACCATGGAAATAGCTGCTCCCTGGGTTCTAGGCATGCCTAAAATTTTAATGTAAATAGGAGTCATTGAAACTATTTTTAAAAATGTGTCCACAGTGGTAATTTAGGTGAATTGTGTGGGACTAGGCGCCGGTATGAGGATGGCTGTGAGGAGGGGAGGCAGCAGTACAGCAGGCTGCCAGGGTGCTGGGTGGTAGATGTCCTGAGGATAGCTGAGGTCCGTAAAACCTCAGGATTATGACACGTTTTGAAATTTTCATTTTCCTGTATTGTAGCAATACAAGCAGGGGAGAGAGAAGGTAGGAAGACGAAGGAGTGAGAAAGAAACTACGTTTCCCGGCGTGCCCCCGCGGCCTCGGGGCGGTGCGGGAGGAGGGAAGGGCAGGGAGCCACGGTGGGAGACGTAACATGGGCGCCTGAGGCC
>VZTI01005251.1:37848-102686 GCA_013397865.1 Struthidea cinerea | reverse complement strand
GCAGGGCCGGGCGGGCGGCGGGGCGAGGCCACGGCCGCGGCGGGATCAGGGCAGCGGTGCCGCCCCGGCCGGGCGCTGTCAGCGGCTGGAGAACCGCTGGAAACTCGGCATTAGTGCTGCTCTCCGCCTCTCGGGGGAAGCGCCGGCTCGGGGGCTTCCGAGCCCTGCCAGGAGTTCCTCAGTCGAGCGCCTGGACCGGGGCGTGTGTCAGGTCCCCGCGATTTCAGCCTCCCTGAAATCCTGAAGTTGCTTTAACAAAGCCTTTACTGTGAGTTCCCCTCTGCTGAAAGAGTTAACAAAATGGAAAGGCAAAATAAAATCGTGAATAATAAATAAAAAAGAACGTGTCTTTTTGATAAGAGTTATGATAATAATTTTTTTTTGAAAGTTGGTTATTACATACATCATTAATTCTGGTGTAAGTAAATCGGATATTTTTGAGGTTCTGAGGTCAAGGTCACTGTAGACTTCTAATGATTAGAATGCAACCTCAAGCTACTTGATTTAATGTATTGGTTGTGAATCTTCACTGCCAGCTGTTGGAGTTTAATATTTACATTTTCTACCTCTACAAAAATGTGTTCCACAAAGGAAGAAGAGAAAACCAAATCGGGAGGTATGGTGAAACTGTTACTGAAAGTGTTGTCAAATGCCTAAAGTAAACAAAAACACTGCAGAAGGCTGTGTTTTGAGTTAATTGTGTTTGTTTGGTTTGTTTATTTTTTTGAGTTCTGGAGACTCTCAATAAGTTATCATTTGTTATCAGTAAAATGACTTGCAAGATACTTTGTTTACTGGGAGCTAAACCTGTCCCTTTAAACTGAGTGAAAGGACATTGGCTTTATGTTACTTATTACCTTTTTTTATTCTAATTGTGGAGTCTGACCTTAGCTGTAGTAAAGGTTGTAGTCCTTTAAACTCCACCTGAAACTTGCTGTTTGCATAGTAAATATTTTCAGTGGTGCTGGTTCTCGGTAGATGAGGTGAAGATGTTCTCTGTTGACTTATATTGTACTGCTGTGAATCGGGCTGTAACAGACTGCAGGCTGTTTTCTCACAGAACTATTAAGCTTGTAAAATACTCACTAATGTTCTTGATGACAATTTAATTGTATTTTAAAATGCTTTCACTAGGTTCATTCCAGCCAACGAATGAAATGATGCTCAAGTTCTATAGCTTTTATAAGCAAGCAACCCAAGGACCCTGTAACATTCCTCGACCTGGATTTTGGGATCCCATCGGTAGATACAAATGGTAACTTTTCATGAGTTGTTGTTTTGCGGATTTTTTTTATGCTTGGAGTGGAGACGTGTGGAAGAGTAGCACTTGGAGAAAGAATCTCACTAAACTCCTTTTTTAAATAAAAATAACATTTACAACCTTTGATGCTTGAATTAGTTTTCTGTTGTATTCCAACTTTCTAGCTCAGATAAGTTATAACTTCTCAGAGTTGCAGGTGGAAATGTTCCCTTGGATTATGCACGTGGGCAGGTTTTTCTTGGACAACCGCCATCGTGGTACCTCTGCAGTGTTTATCCCATGTTGTAAAATGAAATTTTAGGTGCTCTGCAGAATGAGTGATGTGGATGAGTCTGAAGTTTTTCTTTCTTGAGTTTTCCTGTGTGACGTGAGCCTGAAGTAAATAAGTGTTCACTGGCAACCACTAATACAGCTTTGAGCTCTTGGTGGGGAGGTTGGGTTTATGTGTCTTTCTGGTTTGTCTGCTCAGTGGCAGGGCTTCCCACTGTCTGTGTTTGCCTTGTCCTGGGAAGACTTCTGATTCACCAAATTGCTAAGTTCTCTTTGAAAAACCAATGTGAATGTTTTGCTTACAGTGTTTTAGTGATGATTTGTCCTGAGAACAAGTATTATTGCTGTGTTATGGTCGTGGTGGTCTTGGGAATCTGTGAAATGATTCCTGGGACTTTTTTTTTCCCTCCTTCCTTCCTCCTCAGCCTCCCCAAGCCGGAGTGCAGGGGATAGACTAGGGCAGTGAGCTTTCATCCACCTGGTTGATTGTAGCTGGAATGTGAGCCACCAAACTTGGTGGTTTTCTGTGAGTGGGACAAATAATCTGGAATGTCAAGTCATGTGCAAGACTGAGGAAATGTTTTATTGCAGTCTGTGTTCTGACAGATTCCTTGTGCAATACTGATAAATTTGGCTAGAGTTTTCTGTCTTGCAGAGTTGGAGAGGGGAAGATTTTATTTAGGTTATAAGTAGCTGCTGTGGTAACTGGGCTGATGGCTACGCTATTTGCCTACTAGACTGATGTGTCTTTTCCCAATTGCTAAACTCAAAAAGGACTTTAGCCTGTTCTGCCTCAGTGACAGCTGTTTGTAAATGCTGGCTGAAGTGTCTGGGCCTGTTCATTTTACACAGCAGAGGATCTTAAATTCAAGTTAGTCAAGAGGGTAATGTTGTGTCTCATGTCTGGGCTTACTTACAGCTTACTGGGTACAAAATCATAGGCAGTCAGTGAGGAGCTCTTCAGTCCCCAGTCTGTTCAGTTTGTTGCTTCTTCTTCCGCTGTGTGATTATCCTAGCAAATTATATATTTGTACTTAAATTATACATTTGTATACAAATTATATATTTGTACTTAAAAAAAAAAAGTGAATCGTTCTTGCATTTTACTTGTATCAGAGAAACTTTAGACATTACATAACTGACCTACTTAAGGCCAAGTTGAAAAAAATCCAGTATGCCCTGAAGATACTGAAGGTGTGCGACTTTCTTTCCTAGGGATGCTTGGAGTGCCTTGGGAGACATGTCCAAAGAAGAAGCCATGATAGCCTATGTTGATGAAATGAAAAAGGTATGTTTACTAATGCAGGGATTTTCTAGAACAAATGCTCCAGAAGTTGAGGAGTGTGAGGCGGGTCTTGCTGACTACTATTGCCAAAGCTCCAAATGAGTTATCCCCTATGTGAACTGTTACATTACAGTACTATGCTGTTTGGCCTGTGGGGACAAGAAAATTACGAAGTTCCTTTGAAAGCTACAGAATTTGTGTTGTTTTCAGAGAAATATGAGAGATCTAGCTGATACAAAGCTTAAATGACGGAGCTAAAGAAAGTGAAATACTGAAATCATGGTAAAGGGAGCATTAAGGAAAAAAACTACTGCAAACTGCCTCAGTTCTTAGAGCTGAGAGAGGTAAATGATCCTTATCCTGGAAAAGAGACTAAAACAACTTTCCAGAAGGACTTCAGGAGAAAAGGTCTCACTCTCATGACTGGAGACATGAATATAATCACATATGTAAATTTAATCATTTTAGATTTTTCAGGAAGAACCCAGCAACCTGAATTTTCTGTACTTGTCATGAAAATATTCAGTGTATATTATAGTTGCAGTGAAACTATTAGCATTGAGTAATGTGCTCTGTTTTGGAATAGGTGTGTAGCTTGTAAACAGTCAGTTACCATATTAAGCAGGAATTACAGCATTAACTAAAGTAAACAGAGTTAAAGTTTCATGTCTTTTATTAACTAACCCTTTTCACTGCAGTCTTTTCACTGAAACATTTAGAAATTACTTTTCCAGTTTAAAGATTGTTCACTGTCAATCCGGAAAAAAGTATAATTGTAATCTATTATTATAATGAGGTTAGCATCAAAGGGAGAAAATCAAGGGGAAGAAGTTCTACTCCAAATACACTTGTTTTTTTCCTAGGCCACTATCTTGACATCAAACTCTGAACCTGTTTAATGGATGATGCAACAAAAATTTTTACTAGGCAAGGAGCTGGAGTCTGATTTACTGTTCTTTTCCCTGTCTGTAGTTTTGGTAATTTAGTTCCTGCTGGTATTACTGTATCTGCTTTAAAATGAAAAAAAGCAACTCCAGAAAACACAGAAGACCAAATACTGTTTGTTTGATTAAAAATCCCACTAAATTTTAATAATTCCTTTGAATATGTGCCACAAGGTTTAGTGCTTAATTTCAAATCTTGGATTCAGTATGTGGTGATATTTTGGTAGATTACCGTGTAGGTTTTTTTAGGTGTAGCAACTGGTTTGGTCAGGACACTAAAACTAAGTGAAACTGCAATGTTTGTTCTAAAAAAACTCTATTAAACCTCCTTCTATGAAGTCTGCTTACTTGACCCTAATGAACCACAAATACTCTGCCTCTGTGCGGATTACATATCGGGATTGGAGAGCAAATGACTTCTTGCCTTGCTCAGCTTTGAAACTGGGGAGTCTGTTTACCCTGCTTTTGGTTTCAGCTCTCACACTTGGAATACTAGCTTCAGCTTTTCCATCCAAATTGATTCTACTTGAAATGTCAATGGAAGTGCATTTCAAATGTTTCCACTGGGTGGTTCTATCAGCACATACTGCACTAATCCTCATGGACTTACTGTGGGCAGTCTGCTGTTGCTGCATAAGTATCCATGTCTTAGGGACCAAAAACCCACTTGCAGGCTGATATCCCAGGACTTTTAAGGGTGTTTAAGAGTGCCATATTCCCCCAGCCCTGGGGCGTTCCCTGGCATTTGCACATGGTGTTTGGGCTACATGTGTCAGATGACCCTGTCACAAAATTCTAAATTTGTTTTGGTTTTTTTTTTTTTCTCTCCTAATGTGGTAACCTTGAAAATCACAGCTGAGGAATGTGTCTGGGTGAGGTTTTGATATGCTGGTGAGAGATGACCAAATGTCTTATTTTTAGTTAAAATAAACAAAATGCACCTGAGCTCAGATTCAAGGTTAGTTTGTTTCAAGTAGCATTTCTAAAATTTAGTTTGCAATGCTGTTTAAAGCAATTTGTTTACATTTCAGATATATTGTTTTGTTATGTATTACAAATAAGTGATATCTTAGCATGGAGCATTAACACTATATGGTGTTTCTGGTTTAAAACATGAGTATATATGAATTGTGTGACATCCAAGGAAAACAGTGAATTAGGATACATAATAACTTATTTTTCACTTTCAAATTTTGAGATTGCTTATTAAGCCTGGTGGCTGTATAAGTAAGGAGTTGCTTTTGTTTGTGGAAGTATTTTTCCTTTGATGCTGACCTAAAAGCTAGGAGGTAGAAAAAATTCTAAGAATTGCTATAAGTAGCACAGAATATATTGAGGTCTGTTTAGAATACATGAAGAGCAGTAATGTGCAGACATCATAGAAATGCATGTATGAAACAGTTTACAGAGCTGACTGTAGAAATAAATACATAACAAATACAAGCCTTATTCTAGAATAGGCTTCTTGTTTCTCTCGATGTTAATGAAGTAAAAAAAAAGCCGTCACAAAACTGTTCAATCTCTGTTTCATATCCAGCTCTGTATCTGAGTATTTCTTCCTAACAAAGACAGAATGGATTATGTTCACTGAACAGATCAGAGAAGTGGCAATAAAACTGTAGGTTGATAGAATTGTTGTCTCTTCGTATCCTTGACTGGTTTGCAAGTGTTGACTTGTTAGGTGTTAGCCTGCCTGGAGCTCCTGCTTTGTGCAATAACGCTGCAGCTTTTGCTCCTACTGCTTACTGGTGTGCTTGGTGCCTTTGAGCAGCGTGTTCTGTGGCAGCATGTACCTTCATCTGTTGCTTTCTTGGTGCCCTTCAGGAGGAGGAGGTACACTGTAGCTGTTAGTTTGTTTCAACCTGAGTTTTTACCTATAGCCATTGCCACTTTTAAAATATGGTAACTAAAAAAGTAGAGGATGAAAAAGGAACGAAGCTATTGGCAAAAAGCTTGTCTGAAAGGACTTAAACTAGAACGGGACAATAATACCATGTGCTTTTAAAATAGTATCCAACTATTGAATCTCTTCTGTTTAATTTATTTTAGATTTAAGATTTTGCATTCCTGTCATATGATCAAAGGTATTGTTTTTGTAACTTAAAATGAAGAAATGCTCCACATGATTTCAAGAGCAGAATTTGGTTCTAGTTTGTTCTTCTTCTGAGTGTGTCTTTGTGCTGTCCCAGTTTTGCTGTATTGTGTCCATTTTTTTGTTTGGGTTTAGAAGCACCCAGTAGTGCACTTCTGACCTGCTCCTTATGTTCCATTGAAGATGGCAGGGTCTGACAGTACGGAGAATCCTCTAAGACAAAAAAAGTATTTCCATTTTATTTTCTTTGTGGAAAGAGTTGTCTATAAAATAATTATATCAGATAACAGCAGCCCTTTGAACTTTGAGATGCTTTAGTTCGAAATTGCAGAATTAATGGATTCCGAGGTCTACTCATAAATACTGTGTCAGGGCTGTGTTTTAGTCTTGGCAAATGCATTAGCTCTCTCATCTTGTCTTCACCTGAAAAAAAATTAATATAAGTAGAAGATTCTTGTTCAATAACTTCGTTTTATGTTGTTTCCCTGTAATTAAAAAAAGTTTTAAAAAATCAGAATAACATGTTTAGTGACTTAGTGAAATGTTAGTGAGCTTTACAATGACCAGCACTTTCTAAAATCAGTTGAAATGAATGAATGAATCATTAAAATGCTGTTTCATAAGATGCTTCATGTTTTGGATTTGTGCAGATTCTTGAGAGTATGCCAATGACGGACAAAGTTGAAGAGTTACTACAAGTAATAGGCCCATTCTATGAAATAGTAGAAGATAAAAAGAACAGAGGATCTGACCTAACATCAGGTTCGGACAAATAACTTTCTTTGTACTACTAATAATCATAACTCAGTGTTTTTGGGGGCTTGTTTTCTGTAAATAATTTAAAAGCTAAATGTTGCATCTCTCTGTTCATTCTCTTTACCATATGGCAGTTCGAATGGAGAAAGTCTCTAAGTATTTGGAAGGTAGGAATAATAAATTATGTGTAAATCCATCATTTCCATTGTTTTGGTGCTGTCGGAACTTCCTGCTAACACTTGTGACTTCTGAGTTTGCCACCTCATTAGGCTGAGTTTTGTTTTATTTTACTTTTGGGGTGATTAGATCCAGGAATCTGCATGTTTAGTCCTTGTAGATGGGCTTTTTGAGCTGCTGAAGGAAGCCTGAAGAAAGAAGAGTATTTAAAATAAAACAACTCTCCCAACCAAATCTACATTGTGCATTTCTATTATGAAAAGGGACAAATAATGTGTTCTGATACATTCTGATGTAGCTGTGGATTATCAAACTGAATGCAGTTCTGGTAATCCAGCTCTGTCATCTCATCTAAAATTAAAAAAAACCCATAATCAAACCCCATGCTTTTTAAATCATGGCTTCTCCAATACACACAAATTTTCTGATGCTCAAGTTCATTAAAGGAATATTTAAACATTTTAAATTACTGTCAGGTGGCAAACCTAGTGGTGTCACAGCTGCATAAAAATCAATGTGTTGATTTTTATTTAGCAATACCATTGTGAGGCTGTTTTGATCATACCAGTTATTATGTTACAGGTAAAGTGTTCATAAGGTTGTCATGTAAGTCTTACAGTTCTTTAAATCTGGCTTAAAATGACATTTAAAAACTGAAATGCAACAGGGCAAAACTTGAAACTGATTTTAAAAACCAAATCCATTGCACAAATAAATTGGTTAATGTCTTGAAGAAGTAAGAGTCAGCTGGTTAAGTTGCCTTTTGTATGTGGCTTTTTTCCCCCCTACCGTAAAGGAGCATGGTTTTGTTATCAAGCGTCAGAGAAACAGAAATAGTTTTTCATTGTTTTGGGGGAAAAGTAATGGTAGAAGTTTTTACATGGCCATTTTGAAAGTGGGTGTGACTTTTTCTCAACTGAGGTTGTGTATACTTCATGTGTGGGATGCAGTAAGTTTGCCTGACAGCTGGATTGATAGGCAGGTAAGAGTATCAGTAGATTCAGGTCAGTGATCTGTCTAATAAGGATTTACTTAGACTTGGTGTCTATGGCACAGTGCCAGAAGCCACTTCTTTAAAAAATGACTTGCCTAGTTACACAGAGAATCATGGAAGTTAAACTGTACCTGTTTCCATAACAAATCCAGCATCCTTGTTTTTTAAAGAGGCAGTTTAAACATAAGGTGGTGTAAGTTAAACAGAATAGCAGATTTCAGCTTTACCTTGTTCTGTCATTGTTGCAATAATTCTGGTGATATGTCATCATTCATACAGCTTACAGGTGCAATATCTGATTATGCCACAATAAATTAGGGCAGAATTTTCACAAAGTCCCTTGTATGTTACAACTTTACCATTGCATTTAGGGTTTTGACGCCCTTTCTTTGGCGTTCTTACCACCTCCCTGAATAAAAGTGAAGCTGGAAATAATTATTGTTGTTTACAGTACAGATATCAAAATACTTCACAGAAGTATGGAAGCATGATTACCTTCAGTCTTTCAGGTACACACTGAAGAATAGAACCAATGTACCCAAGTCTGTGTTTGAGATAATGTAGATACTGGTGACAATACTGTTAAAAATTGACACACAGTTATGTTTTGATTTTGTGAGTTTATCCAGTCCTGTTTCTTTCCTCACCTCCAAGCCCCTACAGTCTGTAAATTCCGTTGTGGAAGGTGTGTTTTTCAGGGGCGCGCAGTTGGTATGTTCTGAAAACTGGGACCCTTCTCTGGACTACCTTGTTTCACATTGTACTGTGTCTTCTGGTCCATTCTGTTTTGAGTTTGCCTTCCGTTCTTCCATCAAACTTTAATCTGTATGCAGATCATTATCTAACTGTTTAAGAATTGTATGCCACTGCCTCAAAATCAACAGTTTCTTGAATTAGTGGAAGAGAATTGTCTGTAAGTTCAGTGTACATCAGGTATGGATTGTGTGTTGTCTCTAGCAGATTGGCCTCAACAGAAAAGTATAGCCTTTTAAAATTGCATTTCTAGTCTTTGTGGTTTCTTTGAAAATGTTAAATACAAACCATTGAAATACTGCCTTTCTGAATCAATAGTGCCTATGGCTCCTTAATAAAGAACACAGAAGTCTGACATGCCAGCATTGAAATAAATGACTTGTAACATCTACTAGAAAACCAGCACAAACTTACTGAATCCATGGGTTACAAATATCCAGACTTGAATGTGTTGGTAAAGAAAGAAAAACAAAGAATTCCCTCCAATAGGCTGAGCAAATCGGAGAGTTATTTTGAAAGCATGTAACCTGGGTAGTGTTTGGAAAGGTCACCATGGATCTGTGTGAGAAGCTTGACTTCTCTGGAAAGCTGTGTCAGTAGTCTCTTTCTGACAGGTATGAAGTGCTTCTTTACAGAAAAAGTCATTGACAAATTATTTTTGGATACATGAAATACTTGACATCAAAGAAGAAAGTTGGCTTTTAGCTGACATAGCACTGCAGAAGGGAAGATGTAACTCTTGCAGCATTATAGAAAGACTCTTGTTTGTAGCTGCTGGAAGAGTAGAGGGACTGTCGCATAAGGTGGGAGGGTGCTTTAGAGGAGCAGCATTTTAACGTTTTGTACTTGCTAGTAAATGCACAAGAAATCTGATGTCTAAGCCAATGTTAAAAAGGCAAAGAAGCTTCAAAACACCATTGCTTAGTAAATGTGAAATTTTTAGAATGGGCATTCATGCTTTCTTGTGTAATACTTGAAGAAGCCAAAGGTGGGCTAGGATTGGCACCCTAGTGATCTGATGCAGTGTGGAAAATATTGAGAGTTTCAGAATGAATTCATGCTTCAGAATGTTCTCCTGAAATGTTTGTGGAAGCTTTCTGTTTTCTGAATGAGAGTAAATCCAAAGGGGGGCAAGAAAATCCCTGTCTGATAGGCCCACACTAAGTTAAGGTATCTGAACAACTAAGCAAAGTATCTGGAAATGGTTTACAAGTTGTTCAGTAGAGTTTTTCTGTATAATCTTTCTGCTTTGTGATAAGACATTTAATCTGTTCTAAAATCCTACCAAATAAAGATGACCCTTTGCCTGCATGCTGAGTAGTAGTGATGTTAGTAAGCCTGTGAAAATGAAGTGTTGCCTACAGTAACAGCAAGCTAGGTACTGCAGAGGCTGTAGAAAGTTTCAGCATTATAATACTCTTAAACTTTGGCTTCCTAAGGAGCATTTCTTGCCCGAAGGCTTTGCTCCCAGCTGTGTTGCAGTTGCACCAGATGAAGGTCTATTGAAGAAAGGTGCTGTTTATTGCTGCATATGCTGGTTTTGGGCAATGCTGATGGCAGCATGGGCTGTTAAAGAGGAGCCTCTTCAGGGCGCTGCTTGTGTGAATGGCAGAAGCTGGCCTGGCTCACAGGCAGACGCAGCTGTTTAACAATTTGCTTGGTGTCTTCCTGCATTGGATGTGAGAGCTATGTTTAAAAGACAATACTCACTGAGGTCTGTGTGCTTTCAGAACAAGCAAATACATGTAAACATTTGTATTTCAAGGGCAGTAGTTAGTACAGGACATAGGTCAGCTTTGAAAAAAGTGAACCTGTTCTTAATTATTACTTTCCAAGTAGAAATACTTTTCTTATTCTTAAAACAATATATTTTCCAAGTGTGTTTCTTTAAATTGCCTGTGACTAGTTTATCTTTTCAAATAGTTTTATCAAAGACCACCTCAGGTTATTTTCAACATCTTTGCTTTCTGATGGGGAATTTGGTGGCTCTTCCTGCTCGTGTGTGAGCCTTTGCTTGAAATACTCTCTGTTTGCTTCATAAGCTCACTTTTTCATGGCTGTTTGACTTCAAAGATACTTGCTTAACAGATTTCCTTCCCTTTCCTTCCACCTTTCTTCACTGGGATTTTTAAGGAACTCAGTGTTGGTGAATCTTCTTAGTCATTCATGAGAAGAGGAAAAAGCTAAAATCCATGTTGCTCTGAAGTGCAAGTGCATTATTAGGTTCTGTTAGTGGCTGCACTGCAGTGAGGAAGTGCATTGATGCAGGAGGAGCTGCTGGGTGTGTGGGTGAATGAGGTTTTTAAAATCCCATCCTTTAAACTTTTCTTCCCTTCTAGTTTCCAATGATAAATTAACAGGTATAATCAAGGTTACAGATGATATTCAGAAAGGCTAGTGTGAAACTTACTATACAATTTTTTTTTGTTAATATCTCAGTAGTTTAACCTTCAGAAGCATCTAGAACATTCTCTCCAGCTTTTGCTGCAGGGTGGGATAGTTATAAAAGATTAAGGGCTGGGCCAGCAAGTGTCAGTCACTCCACTTATCTGTGGAGAATCTCAGTGAGATGTGGAATCAGTGTCTCAACAAGCCATGGCTTGTCCTGTTGCAATCTATACCTGCTTCAGGCTTTACACATCAAATCTCAGCCTCCTTTGTGACTTGACTTCAAGCTGATGGCTTTATGTCAGTGCTGTCTAACAGTACTGGAAATTAGGGCAGAGCATCAGTGTAGCTCTAAGCTTGAGTATTTCAACAGCTCCCCTCTCATTCAGAGTGGTAGAGAATATATTGCCACAGGGTGAGCAGCAAGTATCCAAATGTGAAAATGTAAGATTAAAAATGGTTTCTTTCTAAGTGGAGTGAGCTATGAGAAGATCTCTTCTATGGAAAAAAAGCCTGTCTGTATTGTGATTCATGCTGGGTTGAGTCAACAGTAACAGTTTTGGTGCATAACTGGTTGTTGAACTTGGATTTTTTCCTTCCAGCCAGACAAGATTTCCGTGTAAAAGGGAAAGTAAATGTCAAAAGCTCTTCAGGTTTCATAATCTAGAAGATGTACCCACTTGCTATAAAATTCTGGTGTCTTATATTTTAGCTGTCTCATTGTCGTTAAGATCTTGTGATGAAAGAACTGGAATCCATATTTCTCACAGCTCTGGTCTACAAAGACAAGCTACAAAAAAGCAGTGGATAGAGGTGTGGGAAGATGGGGAAGGACAGATGTAGGTAGTCATATCTTGCTTGCTGTCAGAAAAGTTCCCGGTGGACACGGACTGGTGTTTCATGCTTAACTTTGTATAGCAAAAATAATTAATTATAGCCTCTAAGATGCATGGAAAAGCCATTTATTTTATCTCTGAGGCTGTGTTTGGTATGGGCTTTGTAAAAGGCAGTTCAGATGGTAGGCTTGGAGCAGATGGCAGGAGAATATGATCTTAATGTTACTTCATTTTTTGTTTTTCTTGTACAGGGCAAAACAATTTTTGATTTGGGCTACAATATGTGACTCAGTAATGTGGCCTTGTGTTGTTTTCAAGCATAATTCAGTTTTCTTTATAGAGTTCTGAGTTCACTGTGCTCACATTTTGCACTTTCTGGGACAGAACTCAAGAGTGTAATAATGCTCCTTCCTATTTGCCATGCAAAGTGAAAGTTCCAAATGATGTCTGTATCTCTTCTGCACAGAAGAGAGCTTAGCAAGTTTTGCTCCTCCCAGAGGGAAGTAGTACCGAACTTGGGGACATCCTGGATCCTGGAGTGATCTTACTCTGCTTGCAAGTTACAATATCTAAGAAGCAGCTGTTGTTCATGTTCATTCTCACATGTTGGCTAAGGTGCTGACAGTAAGCTGGCAAAGCCTGGGTCCACTGGTCTTGCTGCACATGCACCGCGTAACCAAGCTGCATGTGCTTGGTGGCCCCATGCTCTGGACGTCTGGGGGCCTTCGTGGAACTACCTGCCAGTGCTGGGAATGCCTGTGGAGCAGCTGCTGTTCTCCGTGGGCTTCTTTCTGCCAGGAAATTCCAGGCAAGTTGTCTCTACTGCAGAAGGCACAGGAGCATCAGGGAGGAGGGAAATGTATCCAAGTCAACCCCAAAACTTGGTATCTTTATTTATATGGCACATATTCTGAAAATTCAAGGGAAAAGGTACTGGTAATATGGATGAAAATTACAAACTCTGTAGATAACATCCATTAGACACTGAAAAGTGTAAAGGTCTGGGATGACTAGTCAGTAATCCTAAATACTGTATGTGCAAGTTAATATAAATGTCTGAAAAGTTGCTGTTTTCTGTTTTTGTTCTTATCCACAAACTATTGTTTTAATGTTTATTAATGGTAAATAAAGATGTGAGTATTGTTGATTAAATTGTTTTATTAAATACAGTGGCATTTCTTTGGGTGTAACAGCCTGAAAAGCACATAAGCAGAGAGAGGAGTGCTGACAAAACAAGGCTTTAGTCTTTTGGAGTATATCAAAAGAACAATAAAAAATGAGGAGATGTTGAGCTTCTGACGGGATACCCTTCCTTCTCGGACCAGGGTAGAAGAGAGCAGAGGAGGCTGCTGTTCTGCAAAGTTCTTTATTTCATAGTCTCATAGTTTCTTGAAGGCAGAGTTCGAAGGGGGTTACATGGTAAAGCCAAGCAGCAACAGCAGCAGCAGCAGCAAAAACAGCAGGCAGCATACAACATCTTCTTCTAATTTCTTCTAATTCCAATTCCTGTTCACAGAAGTGTGGATTATATTTGTTAATTGACCAATGAAATTAATACACGATTCTAGTTTTTCTTTTCTTAACCTATCTTGGTCGTAAGCATTACATAGGTATTACACAGATTTGCGTATACAGTTTCTATCAGCTCTTATTGTTTATGTGAACACTCTATCTAAAAAATGTGAGCAGTATAGTTCTATCTATATTTTGTCTAAAATAAAGAATTCTTTGAAAAGGCAACACTGCTGCAGTAAGAACTGTGTTTTAAGATCTCTGCTGCAGCTTTTTAATGTTTAAGGCACTTTGCTTATATTTCTACTAAAAGTTAAAAATCTATATTTCTATTTTACTTTGGTGTGGCTTCATGTATCTCAGCTTGTCCAAAGGTTTTAATTCAACTCCTGTGCTCTGGCTTTCATCTGGGCCTGAGTCCAGAGAAGCTCTCACTCCAACAAGGAGAGGCTTCTTTTTCTGTTATAGTAAAGTTTAGGAAGACTAAACCACAAAAAAAGGGAAAACTATATAGAGGAAGATGTGGCTGCCCCAATATGTGTGTTTAGGGTGTACATTTTTCAGAGAACTTGTACCTAATGCACTTAAATTTAAAAGAAATAAAACCGTGGTAGTTAAAAGTGATGAATTTTAGATTTTTCAGTCTGTGTTTCTGGCAGACTCTTCTAAAATCTCTTTTTATTTGTGATGGGTGCTTGTTTGAGTAGTGTAAAACAGATGTTACAGAGCAGGCTGAGCCCCCAGAAATTTTCTTTGTAGTGTCCTATATTAAAAAGAATGCAAGGAAATGAAGGTATAAAAACTCTTGTTCTAGCTGAAGAGCTTATTGCTCCCAGATGCTTGCATGTACCTCTTGTGTCTCCTGCAGTCACTCCTTGCAGTATTTCAGTACATCAGTTTCAAAATGAGGTGGGGATTTATGTAACCAAGTGTATTGGAAACAGCAGAATGTGGTTGCACAACTTGGAATTGAAGCAGAGAGCCTACTTGGATCGGTAACAAGCATGAAACATCAAGGGGTGATGGCTAGAAAATAATTACAGTTACCTGATTATCAAAACAATTTTGTACAGCATATAGGTCTCCTGGAGACTTAACAAAAACAGAGGCATGCAGGGAGATCCTTTTACAAGGTGATACAAGTGGAGGTCATGGAAATAATCTTCTAGTGGCTAAGATTTTGCTGCTATTGAGCAGATAATAAAGTTAAGGTATTTCATGAAAGCATGCAATTTTTGTTAAACAATGAGGGAGTACACAGCTATCTAAATATTTTATCATGTCTTTCATGTGCTATTGTAGACCGGCTCCTGATCACTGGGATTTTCAAAGCATGTGAGAGGCTGTAGAACTTATGTGAGGATGATACTGGGCTAACCATCAGTACAGGTCCAGCAGTGCATGTTAATTTTGTATAAGAATTATGTGCCTGTTCATAAAACAAAAATACAAGGCTTTTGAGAAAAACCTGCTAGGCAAGGTTCTCTTTGCAAAATGACCTTCAAGCTGGGCCAGATCTACACAGGCATTTAAGCTCTGAACTCCCATCTGGGTAACGAAAACAGCCTCAAAATACGTGGAGAGTTAGAAATCACATACTTACTTTTGAGAAAATTAGCCCCATTATACAGGTAATTGAAAAGAATTGTAGTACTCCCTCTAAAGAAATATATTTAGAATGGCTTGTAGGAAATCCCTCAATAGAGCTGACACTAGAAAATAAACATCTAGTGAAAGCTTGTGGAGAAGCTGCATGTCTGTTCTTCACATCCTTTCCATCTTGCCTTTTTTTTCTTTTTGGTCAAATCCTCCTTTCTATTTCGTCTTGTTACTGTTATACAGCTCCTGCTATTTAGCATTAAAAACCCCAAACCCACACTCCAGGCTTTTACAGAATAGAACTCTTTCTATGGCTAAAAAGCCGTACAGCTTTGATTTTAAAAACTGTCAAAAGTGTCACAGTTTGATGTTATATGTAGTGAGATGAAAGTAATAAATGAAGAGGAATTCTATAGTATCTAAACTATGGCAACAGAAGGAGCTATTAGCATTTTGCATGCAGTTGAAGTGAGTAAATGAAATAAAGGGGTGAGGGGTGGCTGGGGTTTGTGGATTAGCACAAACCAAGTAAGGTTTTAAAAGCTTGCTTCACTTGTGTCATTCACATTAAGAATATACATTCCTCATGGAACAGCCATTAACCTACTAACAGGGGATGTAGAAGTCACTGCTAGTTGGCTCTGTTTAGTCTTTAACCCTGTCACCCCCAGGATTTTAGTCATCATATCTGATGATTCAGAGCAACGAGGATGGCAGCCAATGGTGGTTTTACCATGTAGTAAAAGCAGTTGGGGATGGACCTGAGGAGGATAGCAGTGTAAGGGTTCTGAGGAAAAGCACACAATTAGGCCTGGCCTTTCAAGTGGCCACACTGTACAGGGTTTTGTTCTTAGAGTCTGCATCAAAGCAATGCCTCTTTATGGTCCTTGGGAGCACCATTGCTAAGAATGACTTTGTGGAAGAAATATGATCCTGATGGATTTCAGTTATTCAGGTGTCCTTTGGTGTGATACCATCAATCTGTAACTGTTGATACATTCTCCCAGTTCCTCCTCTTAATTTAAATGTATGTGATATATCACTTAAAAGTTTCCCTAAATGAATAATCTCCTTACTGAAAGTAAGTGAAGAAAGAACATGCTTGAATGTTCAAAGACATTCCTTTCAAAAAGAAAATAAGTAAATCTTAGGAAAAAGCTTATGGTATAGCTGGGGCTTTTTACAGTATCTTTGGTAGGCTGAGGAGCTTTACAGTTTTAATTCGCCTTCACAGGTCAGTGTTCCTCCTGGTCTTGTCTTTCCTGTTCACTCCCATGGCTGGGTAGGATACATTGATGACTGTGTCCCCACTCCCTTGTTCAAAAGAAAGGGTGATGTGTGCCTTACAGTGCCAAGGGGGCTGTGTCTGTGCCTAATGCTCATCCTGTGAGGACAGAACTGCTGCCTTATCCTTCTTATGCTGCTGCTTCTCAGAAAAACATCTTGAGAACTTGGATTCACAGTTAATGAAACACACATGAGAGAAAAAGAATGGGAATATGTTGGGATTTCTTTTTCGTGAAACAAATTTCCGTGCAAATAAGAAGTGTCCTTCAATGAGGAGAAAATGAGCAGGTGCTTATATTCTTGTACTGTACAAGACAGACAATTGCTTTTCCAGTTCTCATTTTACAATAAAGCAGGGTTTTTTAAATCTTCAGATAAGAGATGGATTAAGTCAATCCAAAACAGGGATGCAATGCAGGGTGCCCACAGAAACATTACCTTGCAATAAAACTAAGGTGAACTTAATATTTAACATATTCATTGTTACTACACAGTAAGTTATTTTACCTTTTTTCTTTTATTTAAGTGCTGTGGATAAGCTTGGAAACTAGAGAAATGTGGGAAGACTCTTCATTGGAAGGTTAAAGTAGAAAAATGTCTTAGCTTTAAATTACCATGCAGCAGAGAAAGTAGTGAAGCTGGTTTGGCAACTCCAGTGTAATTGGATATTATTTTGCTGTTTAATGTTAAGCCTAAATGTAAGAATAAATCTTTCAAGGTTCTGACAAGGGAACATAGAAATTATGTAAATGAAATGCTGTGGTGACAATTAAAAGAGTCAGATTTCAGCCTTGGAGCCAACATGTAAACTGTGTCTCACAGAAACTGTCCCCTCTGTACCTTTATACTCTGTCCTGACATAGGAAGCTTAAATGATCATCAGGATGTATTTGACTGTAACTTTTTTTACAGGAGGTGGTAGAATTGTCCTTATATACTTCATATTTTTAAAGAATATTTACCTTCAGTTCTTTGTACAGTTACAGTAAATTGTGATTCTTGGAGTGATCAAAGATGTGGAAAACAAGGATTTGGTAGTTACTTTGTCTATTTCAATATTTGTTTTTTTAAATACTTATGAAAAAATGCTCAGTGTACATGTTAATTTCATCAGCTTTTTCACTGAAATCAGAGAACTTATTTCCATGTGTCCTTTGCTAGGTAAAGATCTGTATAAACGTAAATCTTCTTACCATATTTTGCATCTGCCTAAATTACAGCAGATGTGTGGAATATTGTATTTACCTTATTCAGAATTCTGTTGTTCACATAATTGAATAGACTGTTTCAAGATTTGCCTTTGAACTGTGAGCAGTTATGAAGCATTTCAGTCCAAATTCTGTCAAAACACTGACTTCTGGGTTTAAAAGAACATGGCCACATCAGTGCCAGCTGCAGCTGTAGCCTAAATACCGTAATAGGCTTGATCTGAGTCTCCTTCTGAAAGTGGCTGCAGTCTCTTTCCTGTGGGTTGTCTCAGAGTCATTGAGAATATCTGCACCAGCCGTCAGGCACTCAGTGATGGGCCACAAAAGAGAAACATTAAACCAATTAATAAAGAGCTTACAGAAATAAGCTGCCATTATTTGGTACATCTTCTAATATGGAAATACTTTCCTAGAACTGTGACTAATAGTTTTGGGGGTGGTAGTGGTGGTGTATGTTTGTTTCTTTTAAAATATATCTTTTTTTCTTCGCTTTTTTTCTTAGACCTTAGTAATGTTATGAATTCCACTCCAAATATAAAGGCTGTAAATGGAAAAGCTGAAAGCAGTGATAGTGGAGCAGAATCAGAAGAAGAAGGGCTTCATGAAGAGGAAGAAAAAGAACTGCAGTTAAATGGAAAGGGTAAGTTTTCCAGACCATTGTGTCTCCCAGAGTTATTCTTAGCCACCTGAGTATCATGAATGCTGTACTTTTTCAAGAGAATTAGATGCAAGTACACGTGAATGTATATGTGAAAAATGCCTGTGTTTCCCTAGGCTGTAAGAATTAAAATTAGTACAAATTTGTAAACTATGCCATATGATTTTTGACTTGAATAGCAAGTTCTGTTAGAAGGTTATCTAAACATCTATACCCTGCATTGTTTTGGGTTTTGTTGCCAGTGCTTTTTGTAAGAGCTGTGAATGGCTACACGCCCTGTAAGAGTAGAATTGAAAATTTTTTTCTTCAGAGAAAATAAAACAGAACTTTCAGTGATATTCATTTGGAGAGTCCATAAAGAATGGATGCTGAAATAACAGCATCTGCTGAAAACCAAATGAAATTACATACTTAGAATTCTATACAGATGTTCTCCAAGGACATTAGGATTATTATTTCGTTTAGCAGAGAGACGTACTTGGGATTTACTTAACATATGTTTAAACTATCTGCTCTTTATGCAAATTAAATTTTATATTTATACTTTCATATTTATACTAGACAATCCACACAAATGGGAATCTAGGAGCATTTACATGTTTTGTTCTGCAGATACATTATACATACTGTCCATTAGCAAGTTAGCTGCTTGAAGAAATATATTCTGAGCTATTAGGTGTAAAGCTTTCTCTTTGCAAAGTTTTCTTTCTTTTACAGATTATAAGAATGTGAAACCTGAATCAGCAGCTGCTAAGGATTTGGACAGTATTGTTAGTAATGGCTGTTACAAGGACAGCTTTATCCCAGATATGCAGAATGGCATCCAGACCAAATCTGCCTTGAATGGCTTGAACCCAGAGGAGGAAACAAATAAAATGGAGCCAAGCCTAGAAATAGCTCATAACGCTGCTCACCAAGGTATTGTCCTTCCAAGACCATGTTTTCATTTGCACATGTTTTTCATTAAATATATTATCTTCTTTAATCCCGGGATTCAGAGAATAGCAATGGTGTCTTCCAGTTGCAGAAACCTGAAGGCAGAATACTAAAAAAAAATAATTAATGCCAGTTTAAAATAAAGCTTTCTATTTTTTTTTTACTATGTCCTACAGAAAGAGAGATGAATTCAAAGACAGAAGCCCAAACCCACAGAAATAGAATTGTTTTCTTGTAATATCATTATGTTACTGATGCAAATACTATTTGCCTTTGAAAGGGAACTTGTAGTAGAACAAAAATCACTTATATCTGATTTATCATTCTGAAATGCTGAACATTTTATAAATGCCAGTTTGTTGAAACTGGGATCTGAATATATACTTCTAATAAAGTTTAACTTTAGGCAAAACTACTTTATACTGAGCTTAGGAAGGAGATAGTAATGAAAAAGGCAGAATTAAAATTTATAATGCAGAAATGTCAATACGAGGTATAGTTTTCCCACAATAAAGGTTTTATGTAATTCCTAAAATAATACAACATCTTTATTCAGAATCTAAGTTTAGGATGACAGTCGTAGATAGACAGGTCATGAATTGATGCTCACCTACACATTTTAACTCACTGCACTAGTCTTTGCCGGGCTTGGCTCAACTGACTCACATTTACAAAGCATGTGTGCTATCCCCCTTTCCCTGCAGGTGCAAGCGAAGAGAATACTGAAGAGATCTCAGCAGCTCAGCACTTAACCAGTGATTCAGACAGTGAAGTTTATTGTGACTCTATGGAGCAGCTTGGACTAGAAGAGGTAGGGGTTTAGTATTCCTGGGTGTATTTTGAAGCTGGTATGCTGCTTATTTTTTAATAGGTTCCTCTCCATCAGGTGAACATGGACATGTAGAGGTGAATGACGTGGCTCATGCATGCTGTCCTTCTGTTTGAACTATAGGAGTTTGTTCCTTTTACTGTCAGCATTTTACAACTTGGTTACTGCTGATCTAAAAGCCTTGAAGCCCAGAGAATTTATGTGAGGAGAAGGCTTCAAAAACAACAGTACAAAGAAACAATTGTTAAAAAAGTAATAACAGTACAAAGAAACTAAGGTCTATGCCCACAAATTAATTTAGGGTCTCATAACATATGTAGGGACCAGAATTCAGCTATTTTTAACGAACAGGAAGTATCTTTGTAACAATTCACTTTTTGCTTGCTTTTTTTCTGGCCTGATAAATTCTGCATTTGTTTCTTAGAATAAATAAAGAATACGCATTAGCAGGTGGCCTGTAGACCAGTGCCTGCAAGTAGCCTAGGTCTAAAGAAGTGGGGGATAACAAGGACTTCTGTGTTCTCTTGTATTTTCTTCAGTCATAATGTACATCTCTGACTTTCCTATAAAAGGTGAGCACCAACTGTGCTGCCATAGATTTGACTGGATTTGTGCTCCTGCTCATTACTACTCATAACTGTAGTCTTAGGTGGCTTACTGGCCTAGACCTCCTTCAGAGGCCCAGGTAAAGTGTGGGCTTTGTAGATTGTACTCAGACACCTCATTTCCTAATTCTGGAGAGGAATATGTGAATGGGGCCTGGGATCAGAAAGGCCAGTAAGCACTTGAATATTCCATCATTCTCATGTCTAGCTCTTCCCTGAGTATGTAGGGAATTAATTTTAACAAATCAAAATTTTGCCCAGTAATGAAGCATGCTGGGACATGTAATTTGATAGAAGTGCTGCAAGCTGTCTTATCTAGCTGATTTCCCAATCTTGTGTATCGTTCAAGCTTATTTGAGATTCTGTAATTGAAGTGGGTGGATAATTTGTCCGTTTCCCAACCTGCATGAGGAAAGTTCTAGTTTTGCACAAAATAACAAATATTTAGGTATATGTAAATAAATACACAAGTAGAACTACAGGTGAATGAACTCAAATTAGAAGAGGTTCACTTAAAGAAATAAATATAGCTGTTTCTTGCAAAAAAAGTGGGAAGCACTCTGCCCTTCAGTTCTGATGATCCAGAACTGCTATTTGACAAATCTGGGCAGCAGTTTCCATTTCTCTGGCCAGCCTTTAGGTTATTTTGGCCCCTCCATGAAGGTATTTTTTGGCTAACTGAGGTCCCCAGTCTGCTTCAGCATATCCTTGTGCAAGGACCTGTCCTTGCCCTGCGCCAAGGGCTGCTTAAACCACCCACCATAAGACAGTCCTGGTGCAGAACCTGAATGGCCTCTGTGTCATCCTTTTTTAATGTCCTCCTGTGGTACCACCAGTTTTGAGTGAGAAATCGATAGAATACTCTTTTCTTTGTGTGGTGTGAGGTACAGGGTGCAGCCAAGCTGTTTTGAGCAGGCTGATGATAAAGCAGCGTGCTCTCTTTGCTGTGAGTGCAAACACTGCCTACCCAAGGTTGCTGACAGCATAGGCCTTCTGACTGCGGGTCCCAAATTCAAGTGAAGAGACTGTTTCACTGTCTAGGAAGCAAAGCCAGTTTTACAGGGGAAAATCAAATGGTTTTAGACCTTAATGTTCTATTTTAGTAATTATTGAGTATTAGTGTATGTTGGAAATGTCTAAAGAAATTCCTGTGGTATCACTGTTGTGAGATTTGCCTGAAATGCCTTCTCAATTTGGAAATGACATTTAGACAATAGTAAGTATATTGTACAGGAAAACAACTGCTGCCCTCAAAAGAAAAGTCTTAATTCTGGGCAAAGTATTTTCTTAATGTGAAAGTAAAGATGATATTTTTTCCTTTTTAATGTTTAACTGTCATATTTTACGGAATTTAATTACTTGCTAATGTTAATTTGTAGCCCTTGGAGATCATCACATCAGCTAAAGGATCTTTAAAGCATTCATCCCATTTCTTGGATGTAGATCAGAGTCTTCTGTTAGAAAATACGGATTTTCCAAGGCACACTTGCATGACTTATGGGAATCTCCAGCCTGGAAATACTGGAGAGGGAGTAGCTGAAGAACAAGGTGAAGTCAAATGTGGAGGAGAAGATGGCAAAGCCAGTAATGGGGGTCCTCACAAGGAGAAGAAAGATGGAGAAAAAGCAGATTTCTACAATGTCAGAAGAGGGAGAGGTACTGTGACCCTGCATTTGTGTTCCCCACTCTCCTCACTGCCATAAGTTACTGGTGCCTGAGAAGCACCTGTCAACACTGTCCAGTGGGACAGTCATGTGTATAGTGCTTCTGTTCTTCACAATAAAAATAGATGGCAAAATGCTAATTACAGTGGGTAACTTATACTCCAGCTGCTGCTTATGGCACCTAGGTTTTTAGAAATGTAATCCTCAAAACCAGTCTGTGCCTGAGAAGAGTTTCTTTAGAAGTTACGTATTTATTGTTAAATACATAGGCATTTATATCTCTGTGGTGGTTTATTTGAAACCATGGAATGCCTTGGAAAAGTATCAGTGACACATTGTTTTGTATATAATTGGAATGTTAGCCACACCTTTGAGTGATCCTGATACTATCCATTATGAGTCTTAAAACTTAATGATTCTTAATCACATAATAGCCCAGGTTCAATTTATGTTGAACCTCTGCGCTTTTTAATTCCATAATACTTCTGTCACCTACAAGAACCACCATATTCCAGTGGTATGATCTGTAAAGTCAAGGATAAAATTAGTTTATCTTGTACTTACCAAAAAAAAAGGCAGAAAGTATTTTATTTATATATAGCATGCCTTTTTATATAGCACCTATAAGTAATCAGATGGAAAAATTAAAAAGAAAATCCAAATAAAACATTTATGTTGAAAACTATTATGAAGAACATACTATAGTTAACCATCTCTCTCTTGTTGTTTTACTGAAGTTTGCTACTTACAGGCAGAAACATGACAGGCTAGTGGGAGTTGTATCTAGTTTAAGCGAGTATTGTAGATTTCAAATAATTATCTTTTCTTATCACTGTATTCCAGAGATCTTTGTTTTCCAGCTGGACACTTTGCCAAACTTAAAACACATACTAAGACAGATCTTACTTTTTGCTAGGGCAGAATTTACTGCTGAACTTGACTGGTTGTGAATTAACAGCTTTTTCTAAATGTTTTAGCAGTTCTAGGAATTTGAATGATACTGTCACACTGAGGCTGTAGGGAAACATCTCAGATGACATTTCAGTGACCTCCCAGTGCTGCTGAGCTGTTTGAATATAGCCTGTGACGAGGAGTACCACACTCCAGGGTGAAAACTGAGGGAGGAAATTGAACTGTTGAACATTTTCAGTAGAGTCGTAGCCCATTCTGTGTTTTTTGTTTCTGTTTTTCCTCCCTCAAAACAGGGCATAGACTTCAGCCTTTAGGAGATGGTTCCCAGGGTGGCCAGATGGGCAGTGGAGGGGATGGTGAGCGCTGGGGCTCTGACAGAGGTCCCCGGGGAAGCCTCAATGAGCAGATTGCAGTGGTGCTGATGCGGCTGCAGGAGGACATGCAGAATGTCCTGCAGAGGCTGCATATGCTGGAGGCCGTTGCAGCATCACAGGTACTATTCTTTGGAGTTATTTGATCACCTTTTACTAAATGTCTTTGGATATGTGTTTGCTTTTTCAGATTAAAATTTCAGACAATATTTTCTTAAACTGTAAAGACATTCCAGTTATATTCTGTAGCTGAGTACAACTTAAAATTTCCTATTGGTAACTACTATCAGGAGCACAATTCAGGACTCTGGTACATGTGAGCAAAACCATGCATTTCGACCTGGAAATTAACCATATGTTATTTCACTGATTTCTGATCAGACTAATCTTAGCCATAGTTACTGATACACATTACACAGTTTCTATATGGAGACTCCGTAGTTGATGTTAGTAGCACATGATCCCAGAGAATTCAAAGTCTTTTCAGAGAAAGTGAGAAATAATCTTCATCTTTCAGATGGTAGATGTTTGCAGGCAGAACTTCAGATTCTATTTTTCAGTTAGCAAAAGATTTGATTGTTCATAGCTAGCTTTCCTCATGAAGTAATCCAGCTTTATTGGATTGTACATTGTGTCCTCATCCAGCCAATAGAACTCTTAAGCAAGTGTAGACGTGTATTGATACAGTGTTTCTTTTTCCTTCTGTTTCAATGGAAATACTGTATTCTTCAGGAGAATAGAACATGTGAATATAGTTGAACCAGCAACCTGGAAATGTTTGGTTTTGTTTGATTTGCTGATATATTTCGATCTCCATGAGAATGAGCAAGCTGTACAAGCAGTATCCTATGGGATGCACATGTTCCAAATCTAAGGCAACCATGGAAAAGGGTTTATTAAAACCATAATTTTGCTGCATCACAGATACTCAAGAATCTAATGTTTGGTTAAATACAGATTCATTTTCTTTCTTTGCCTGAGCAATGTATGAAGAAAGAGTAAAAGATTCTTCCCCAGCATTTCATGCTGTGCTTGCTGTCCTGACGTAAAGAGGAACAGAAGCTCCTGTTTCACGCTTAGGTAAATGAAGAAAGACCTAGAAAACCAGCTGCTTTGCTTTTGTGGAAGCACCACAACAGTGTATGGGAATAGTCTTGAATTCTTGTACTTCCATTTTCAGGATTGCCTGGAAGACATGGAACAGAGTATTCTCTTTCCTTTATGGTGTTAGACATGGCTGTAACTGTAGCCCAGGGCAAACTAAAACAGTGCTTTTGACCGTAGTATAGACTGGTGTTGAGACATGCAGTCATACAAATTAAGCTGCTGGGATTTCTGCTCTGGGTTGGAACTGGGACTAGACCAGAGTTGAGAAAGTTGTAATGACAAACTGAGCAGGGGAGCCTTCAAAATCTATAAAAAGATCCAGTAAGTGACACTGATTCATTTTCTAAGACACAGAGATGTGATAAAATTACTACAAAGAGTAGTGGAAACATGAGAGGAAAGTTAGCAGCTATGTGGGATCGCATGGGGGTGGTTCTGTGCATTAAACTGTGATATATACAGATTGCAAAGCCATCACAAGATGTAAAACCTCATATTCTTGTTTTGTGAAGCAGAAAAATTTTAATTGCAATTTCCTTTTTTATACTTACCAGCCTTTGTTTGTATTTAAAGGCAAAATCTGCAACACTACAGTCAAATTACCAGCCCGCCTCCTCTGTCAAGGTAAAATACTGTTTTTAGGATCTGTAAAAAGCGTGAACTGTGAAAAAAGATGAGTTGAATATTTTATCTCTAGCTCTTGGTAGGTACTTTTTGTATTGTCTCTTCCTTGACTAGGAGATAAAAAATAATCTGTCTGAGGAAATTACTAGATAGATTGATCTTTTCTTCTGGTCTTACTATTATTTTCTGCTTTGGTACTGTAGCATTTGAAGTGATGAGAAGTATACAGGTGGTATTCAATATGTGCACATAGATGGCTGACTGGAATTTTTTTCTGTTTTCCTTAGAAACCATCATGGTGGCCCTTTGAAATTTCTCCTGGTATTTTAGCTTTTGCTATTGTATGGCCATTTATTGCCCAGTGGTTGGTACATGTGTATCTCCAAAGAAAGCGAAGGTAAAGAAGTGCATTCAATAGAACACATACACTGTGTATCACCCGTTTAAACCAATAGGTGGTATTACCGTGTTATTTAGACAGGACATAAAATTCTTTGCCTTGAAAGTTGTCAATATAAGAAAGAATTGGTTGACTTTATATGTAATATGCTTTATATGTGGCAATTTATGTTTAAATCTGTGAAATGTGATGCAAGATAAATAATTCCGAGCATACACAAGTGGGTGAGGCTGGTAAGCTTGGAAGCGTCTCCATGATCCTCTCACTCCTCATATCCTCTTGAGCCATTTTCCCTGTTTCTATAGACTCCCTATTCCCCTTGTGCCATGAGAATTTTTTTCCTATCACACCCTTTGTAGGGTGCCATCTGTCACCTATATTTAGCATCACGAGCACCTTACTACGATATTTTTGTAACATCTGCCTTGACTTCCTTCAGCTGAAGGACAGTTGTACTCTGGTCTTGCCTTTTCTCAGCTCTCTAAGCATTGGATCAAGTGAGTGTTCTCTAGTTGCTGTGTGCTTACTTCAGCCTTACACCTAATTTTGTTAGCTTAGTATGCTCTTGGCTTTTACATTTTTTTCCTCTGCCAGTCTGCAGAGAGTTTGCATGTGCGTGGATCTTGGGAGAATTAGCTGAATTTGTTCTAGCTTTTTAATGTTTGCTAGTTTTCATGGTATAGTTTTCTCTCCTGTGGTAAACCACAGGAACAGAGTGGTTGAGGTTGAAAGGGGGCTCTGCAGGTCATCTGGTCCAACATCCCTGCTCAGCCCGGGACACTTAGAAGCCAGTTGCCCAGGACTGTGTACAGGCAGCTTATGACGAACTCCAAGGTCGGAGGCTCCACCACCTCCCTGGGCAACCTGTGCCAGTCTCTCATGTAGGCAGAAGCGGACAGAGCACTCCAGGTGTGGCCTCTCCAGTGCTGAGTAGAGAGGAAGGATCACCTCCCTGACCCTGTGGGAAGGGATAACGAAGCCCATAATACCATGGGCCTTTGCTGCAAGGGCACATTGCTGGCTCATGTTTACATGGTGTCCACCAGGATGCCCAGATCCTTTTCTGCCCAGCTGCCTCCCAGCTGGGCAGGCCCCAGCACATACTGGTGGCTGGAGTTGTTTCTCCAGGCAGTGCTGGGCTTGGCACTTCCCCTTGTACTCCATGAGGTTCCTGTCAGGCCATTTTTCCAGCCAGTTGTGGTCCCTCTGGATGGCAGCACCACCCTCTGGCATATCAGCCACTCCCAGTTTTGTGTAATCTGCAGTTTTGCTGAGGATGCACTCTGCCCCATCATCCAGGCCATAGCTAAAGGTGTTAAACAGGACTAGCCCCATTGGGGACCCCTGGCATTCACCACTAATTACTGGCATCCAACTACACTCCTGTCGCTGATCACCACTCTTTGGGCCCAGCCCATGGCTTTGTAAACAATACAGCACCCACAAAGGCTGCAGATCTGCCAGGGAGTTCCCCAGGCCCAGAGCTGTCAGCAGCAGCACTGGTGTTGCTGCACTGTCTGATGAAACCAGAGATTGCACTACTAAGGCTTTCAGGCAGTTACGCACATTTTGCTCACTCTTTGCACTAGCAAGTGGACATTTCCCCTTGTCAGCAAGGACAAAGTTGGGTTTTTTAAATCAAAACATTTTTTTGAGTATTTTACATGAAGCTTCTATGAACTTTAGTGTTCTGCTAATTGCTCTTGCATGGCCGTGTTCTCTCTCTCTCTCTCTCTCTCTCTGAACAGTGCTGTTGTTGAAAACCTTTTTTGATCATCTCTTCTGATCTCTGTAGTACTCTCAATCCAGTCAGGTTCAGTCAGAAATCAGTTCTTAGAAAAGCACCCTTTCCAGCAATTTTCCTAGTATATTGTCCTAGTGATTCAGAGCTTCAATGAATAAACACATGGTACGTTTCTTTTAGTTTGGATTTGTCTAGCTTCAGTTTTCATCCATTAGATTTTCCTTTATGTAGTTGACAAAGAGCCTGTGATGTGTTTTTCCATGGGTACTTTTTTGCTATCACTAGGTCATCTCATAATCTCTTGCTTAAACAAAACAAATGGAGCAACTGGAATCTTATTTTGAAATTGTTTTCCAGTCATCTTAGGATGACTCTTGTGCCTCTTTCCCAAATGCTTCAGTTTTACAACATTCTTTTTGAGTTCTGGACACCAGGATTTGTACCAGTGGTAATACCAGTGTCAGTGTGAAACATAGAGATAGCATAGCCCCATGTTTTGTTTACTCATTCGTGGATTGTTTTGAGATGAACTTCAAGAACAGAAACAACCAAAGAATTTTCTGGGTTCTTCAGCTTTTCTGTCTGTCTCTGAAGAAGTCTACTCATAGCCAGAATTTAAGGACTATGTGCTTCTGCAGCACGTTTCTGCCTGGAGTTCTAGCTCCTTTAGCAATGCGTAGGAAGCTGATCGAGTACACTCAGTGAGAAAACAGAACTGCAAAATGAGTCTTGCTCTCCTGTCCCATGGCCACTTTCAGCTTGTGCTCTGTTAAGGTGTGCGAGCTCTTAGGCAACAGCTGTTCACAGTGCCTGCACTGACCGTGTCTGTACTTCTGGTTTTAAACTACACGAACTGTCCCTGCAACAGAAACCACGAGTCTGCTACCATGCAAAGTTCTCTCATGCTGCAGCTGTGGAGCCATGAATTCTAAACTCTTTTGCACAGTGGAGCAAATTCCATGTAACTGGTGGAGGGTCAGCCTTCTGTAACCAAGAGCTTTGTGTTTAGCTCTTGTCCCTGGACAGGGGTAGCTCAGCTCCCTCCAAGCTCCCCATTGTACAGCACCTCTTAACCTGTCCCCTCTTCCTTTCTGGGAAACTTAATGCTGAAAATCTGGGTATTCATACTGGGGCCTTGTGCTGGTTTGGACAAATTTGGAGGAAAAGGCACAAAATTAATTTGTGGGCATAGAGCAATGATAGCGGATACAACATCACAAAGTCACCCCAAGACAGGCCTTCACTGAAGAAGGCTTGAAAACCTGAGTCCTGATGGCCCTAAACCCAGATAGAAATATATTTTGATAATAATAAAAATTGTCTAGATTCAGCGCATGATTTTAGAACCCTCTAATTGTACGTTTTTTGGAGTCCTGGGGAAAACAGCTCTTAAGTGTTGCTTTGCTGAACCAGCACACCACTGACATGGGGTCAGGGATTGTTCTGAGGAATTCCATCTGCAGTTCCAAATTCTTAGTGAATTTTCTACTCCTTGGTGTAAGAGGGCAAATTTTCAGGTATCTTGAAGCTGTGTTGTGTTTTATTGAAATGGAGAACTTTCACATGGGACCTGAATTGATTTGTTTGTTTAGACAAATGAAAAATCATGTCATATTTGAAGGTACATTAAACAAACTTATTTGTTTCCTCTTCTAGAAAACTGAACTGAGAATTCATGACTATGCTTAAGGACTTCTAGAAGATGGCCCTGGAAAGCAAAGGAAGTCTGAATTCTCATAGAATCTCAGAATTTGGGATGATCTTCCTTATGTTACAGTAATATTTTGTACTACCTTTGAGCTAAACATTTAAGGACTAATATTATTGAAACTTGAATGATTCACAGCTCCTAGGTTACAAATAAATTTAATAATTTCATCCTCAAAACCATATGAACAATAATGATTTTGAAATGTGCTTGTGGATGGGCCTTCAGTAATTACTGGCCTTGCTGATGGCAGTTGATGAAGAGAATAACATCTTTGTAAAAGAATAGTCAAAAACATGTAAAGCTGTCACTTTAACATTGAAATAATTTTACAATCCCAAGATGCCTGCCTGTTTTTCCACAGGGTTACATATTACCAGGTGAAAGCTCTAATAAAGTATAAATTCAATGCATTGTAAGCTGTTGGAAAAATACAATTTAGGTCTGAGGAATTCAACTTGTTATTTTTGCTGCTAAACCAGTGTGGGGCAATTTCCATATAAATTGGTCTGAAATGAAGTTGAATCCTTCACTTATCCTGTAAAATTGTAAAGGAGATTTGGGAATTTGTATATATCCTGAAAGTTAGAGCCATTAATAACAGGGGGACTGTCAAATACAAGTTTGGAAACATTGTGTGGTACAAGGGATCCATGTAAAGAGGCTGCACCTTATCTTTTTAACTTTCATAGTTGTATTCTTGTTGACAACAGCTTACTTTAACTGAAATGCATAGTTTAGGCACAAGGTACTTTAAAATGAGATGAAAACTAGCTCTGTAAGTCTAGCTCTAAGCTTTTAAAAAGCTCAGTGCACTGTAAGTTTTCTATTGGCAGTTTATGTTAAAATAAAGTAAGATTTAATCTGTTGTGGATTTTCCCCAAGTCACATCATGAAACATATCAATTCTGGTATGTCTCTCTTATCCTTCTACTTCCACTCAAAAAACCCTTTTCAGCTAATTTTGGAGCTGATATTTTTTTCCCCCACAGAGTATTTATTAATCCATATACAGACAGAGGTACAACCTCGTGAAGTTTGCTTGACTAAAGCATGCTTTACACTTAATTTTAAAATAAATTAATATATAAGTTGTCTAAATCGCTGGAAAATGCAAATGCACTAAAATTAGATTTGACAGAAAACTTACAGTTTGCTATGAAGAATTATATCACAACATAATCCATGGTTAAACTCTGAATCTTCGGAAATTTCACAATTATTTCACCAGAATTGTGCTTTCATTTTCCACCTGAACTACATCCTAACAAATAATTTTTAAGGAAAGTTTTTTTGGTCCTTCCTGAAAATCTTTTATAGTTTGGAAAACATTTTTCATACAAGCTATACTGTATAAAAATGTAATCACAGAATTTAATGTTGGTTTTACCAGAGAAATTTTAATCTTGTTTTTTAGTTACGTGCAGATTTTTTTAGTTACTTTTCCCTTCTTCTGATTTTCTTATTGTAAAGCTGAATTAAAAAATAAAATAGTTGTAACCTCTTTGAAGACTTCTGTAACAAGCAGATGGGTTTCATGTGCCAGAGATGAGTTTTGGCATGAGATGTACTGAAAACTCAGGTTTGAACAAAGCTTATCCTGGAAGTTCTGCTGGGACCTGAAGCCATTGTGCCTGAGCTTAAAATCCCCAAAGTGATTGATTTCTTATCATAAGGGATAGAAATCACACAGGAAGGATGCTTGAGCTTGAAAGTCACATGAAAACCCCAGCCTCCTGAAGCAGCATGTCTTCTGCCAGGACAAAACACCCTGGAGTGCCTCCCCCAGCTCAGAACGGTGTCACCTGTAGGGGTCCAGCTCTCAGAGAGGGGACAGACATTCCCAAAGGTACTTAATTGTTAACTTCCCCCTGAAATAAATGTAGGCTTGTACTATCCTTGTTATTTATTCATGTTTCAATAAATCAATCCCTTAATATTTTGTATTTTATCTTGAACTTAATATTTCCTAAATGCTGTACATCAGATGCTGTGACTGTACAGAAGAGCCTGCTGGCTGTACCATGAAGAACCAGTCTCAACCTGAAAGATGCAATACAAAACAACATCACTTAAGTAACAATTCACTTATAACTCAGAACTGGGCCTATCTCAAACTCACCATAATTTAAACAGGTTCCTAGTTAACTGGTATTTCAGCCTAAAGGTAAGGAAAACTGATTTTTATTTTTTTTAATCCTTTGCCCAGGTGCAAAGAGACACAGCTTTGATGTGGAGGCAGTAAGAGAAGCAGATGGCTGGAGGTCAGACCTGGGTTACATAGTTTCAGCCTGTGCTCTCCGCAGGAGGGCTGGGAGCCAAAGCAGTTGTGCAACAGCACTGGAAAAGGCCAGACCCAGCCCAAAGCTGCATTTGTGAAGCAAACATCAGGCTGGTTTCCTGCAGCAAACCAAACTTCACCTGAAAGGCAGAAGTTTGCTCTGTATCAATCCAGATTAGAGACATTCCACCCTCTCAGAGCTGCTCAGCTGGGAGCATGGAAGCAGCACCAGGTCTAAGTGTGTGCATGGTGCAGCTGTTCTAACCTCAGGGCTCTGTTTCTTCTGTTCTGGTGCTGTGGCAGCACAGCAAGTGCTGAGGAGATGGAGCCACCATCCTTTCTTGACTCATTCTAGTTATGCAGAGGAGGAGACTCCCACCCTGCACGAGTTACAGGCCCGCTCAGGACTCTGCTCTGCTGCTATTAAATACACAAATGTAGCTGGTACTAAAGATTGCAGGCACAGGCCAGGAAGTTATGAACTAACTGAAGGACATACACACTTGTACGAGAAAGTAGAGGGCATTTCCTTACTCAAAATCACTGTCTTTGCTGAGGTAGTGGGAAGCAGTCAGGGTTTCTTTGTGTAAAATATCCATCTGCCCCACTCCCAGCAGGGGCAAAAGTAACACAGTTTAAAGAAAAACAATATGCAGAAGCAGCAGCACAACTGCACTATTTTATTTTATATATTTACACAAAAGTAAATTTTGAAGAGTGAATTTTGAAGTGAGTGCAAAGTGAACTTTTGGAGAATGGAGTAGAGAGGGAAAGAGTGCATTTTATTGCCAGAGTAACCATGGGTAAATCCAATCATGCTGAAACTGGAACCTCTGAGCTTGACAACACATGGCAGCACTTCAGCACCTTGGCCCCCAAATACTGCCCCGTGTGTGTAGGGGAGCCAAACAGCACATGAGGGCTGGGAATAACTGTCCAAGACTGCTGCTTCTGTATAACAAAGTGCTACACTGATCTCTACAGGAGTTTTTAGATGGACTGTGCTAATGGCTGATAAACTGTCTCCCAAGATAACCTGGAAGCTACAGAATTTATATGTAGGTTTTGCACATAAAGAAAGTTTAGGCCTTCAGGGAGCACCGAATAACAGCCGAAGTACTTGCCAAGTGGGACTTACTCCACAGCTCCTAAGGATCACAAACTTCTGCCAGCCTACACAATTATTTGTAGACCATTACTAATGAGAAGAAACCTTAAATCTCTTCCAGCTACTACATTATACCTTTTAAACTTTTACCTGTAGTATTTCAAGTCAAGCAACAAGTGGGGCAAAACCAGTGGGATTAAGAGTTGACAAGGAATTCCATGTTGAACAGTAAAGCTAGGATTCACCTTTTTACAAAATATAAACCCCACCAACCAAAACAGCCCACAACAAACAAAACCACATCACAAATCTCAACAATCAACATCTGACATTCAACTCCATGTTTGCTATAACCAGGATAAATGCAAGATAATGAAGAGAACAGGGTATTGCAATATCTTCAGGGCTAATTGGGAAAAATTTAAATTTTGGACAGCAGCGTAGTGATAACTTTACAATAAGCATTCAGATTTGCCAATTGGATTATTTACTGTTCTACAGATTCTATGTTTTTGTACTGCATTAATCAACTGGCAGACACCTCACAATCTTATATGGAAGCTTACTTGACCCTTGTAGATGATTAAGAACTATTTCAAGGGCTTAGAAAAGATTATATCAGTGCAACAAGTTTCTTCCACCTTTATGGGAATGTGTTATACAGCCAAATGGGAACAGGTGTAACCATTTGTAAAGCACTGAAGACAAAGAGCTGTTGCGGTGTTCATTTATATTATTTCTTTAACATGTAATCGTAGATAATTCTTGAAAGACTTGCTTTCTTAAACCAGATTACTAGAAATGGAAGAATAAATTGCATAAAATACCAGCGATTAAGGTACCCTCCTGCCCCAGTTTATATATTCTAACTGTACACAGGAAAACCACTAAAGAACTTCTCATCACTTTCAGAGAATGTTGTCTATGAATACTGCTTCAGTAGTGCATTAATTTGTTTGCACCTTTTCCATCATGTAACAATTTCAGTGAGACTGAACAATTTAGAAGTTTTCTGGAACTGCAGTCTTAGCAAAGGAGTGAGATTCACTGTATGTTTTACAACTTGCCAAGATTCTGTTTCACAAATTTGAGCTATCACACCAAGAGCTGGGATTGGTCATTCTGAGCTATTAAGAATCAGCTCTCTTTAGGTCTTTCTAGGAAACTTCCTTTTCTTCACCATTCCCATTCCTTTCCCAGCATCCTGAAGGGACAGCAGGAAGCCTAGCAGACACTGCTCAGAATTCCATCAATAAATCTTGTCTTCCAGGAAGCAAGGTAATGAAGGGACAACTCACTACCACTACAAAAAGGGTCAGTCCACAAAACTAAAAGCCAGTTGGCAAAAATCGGTGCCAAAATGCTTGGCTTCTGGCACATGGCCCTTGGCTAGCAACACCAGCTAGCACAAATGATCTTTATCTAACATGTATAAACCTGAAAAATTAAAATCTTCTTTAAGTTAGAGATATCTATGCAAGAAAAATACTGAAGATTATTTAAACAGGATTATCTACAAATAAACTTCTAGAACCTAGCAGACACAAGTTTTGTATTGCATTTAAAGATAAATTTAAATATACTTCCCCCAATCCAGGTTTATAATACAGAATATACACTTCTGTCTTATGTTCTAGTCAAAATCCAGTCTCTGGCTGTGAGATTACAGAACAGTCTGTTAGTCTGCAATACATCATGGTCTTTAATATTTGGCAGCTTCAGTATGAATACTACTTGTTAGAAAACAGAAAAATCACTTGTCATCTGACACGAGTGAGCACATACAAACTGGGCATTTTCTATATAAAACCAGTTACTACTAAAATGTATGTTCAGTCCAGTTTCCTACAGCCCAGGTGGCTACAGTGCAACAATTTGAGCAGAGCAGTTGTTTAACAGACTTGCCCCAAGGATCCATTCCCTGCCCCATTTCTCCAGGAAAGGATAATAACCAGAGGAACTACTGCCAGTATCACATGCCACTTCTAGCCGAGTTAACTTGGAACACCTTTGTATCTTCTTGTCCCTTCTTGGGAATAAGATAAACAGAAGACAAGACATTTAAATGCTGCATTAAGATTTCAATTTTCCACCTTGAATAGAAATGACCAGTTTTGCACAGTGGTTATATATTCACACTGATCAGAAAGGACTGCTCCCAACCCAGCCTGTCACCACTCTGAACCACCAAATAGGTAAGTTATTAATTAGATACAATTAGAATTCATTTATATCCTTTCCCTTTTATGTTTAGCTGGGAAATAATGCCACACTTCCTAACTGGAATAATTCATTGCTATTAAAAAGCCCCATAATTGCCAAGAGTTATTAGCTTCAAGAAACACAATGCTCTGGCCTCTTAGTAAGGTGCAGTGAGATAAAAGGTAGCATGAAGGCACTTAATACCAGTTTCATACAGTAGTTTCACTTTAGAATAAAGGAGAATATAATAAAAATAGACTGGTAACTTGAAACACGCTAAATTTGGCCAGGAAACTTAGCTAAGACCAAACTAGGGTTACAAGACAACCTGTAAGTGTGCAAAACCACAGAGAATGTTCACTTATCTTGATGCTATAAGCTAAATCCAGACACAGTCAGGTGCTGAGCATTGTTTCTAGCATCAAAGTAAGAGGTATCAGTCTCATCATCCGGCTGAGGTATAAATGGCATCGTTTGATTCTGGAGATTATCCCAGTCCACCCCGTGAAAGAGGGGGTGATGCTTCAGCTCTGAAACAGAAGTTCACATAAGCATTATAAACTTCTTTATGTCCAAGCCCCATAGTAACTTTGTTCCCTCATCTATAACTGTCAGTAGATTTGCTCTATATTCCTTTTTAGAAGTTCATAAAAGTGCAAATTGCAATTGGGCTTTGATTACCCCCAATTTTAGTAGGATCAAACTATTGGCATGACAAGTAGCTGCCACCCCCATCCAGGGAACCTGTTCCACACAGTGCAGAGAGCCAAAAGGGGCTTTAAAGCTGCTCTTACCCAGAAAGATTGAACTTAGAGAAGCACAGCACTACAACATAACTGGGACTTCCCAGTACAAAAGGCTTCATGCTGCAGCAATAAAAGGGAGAGCACACATTTTGGAGAGGGGAGAGAAGATGACAGTGATGGAAACTTAGATACAATGAGAAAAATTTAATGGTTGTCCTAAAAACTACTCTTCCAACTTCACTTCAGTGGACTATAAATTGGACAAAGAGGCCAGATAACAGTTGTGAGTTTTGACAAAGAATGAATTTCGAAGAAGCTCAGAGTGGAAGAAACCATTATGTCATCTATTTTAAACTTCTGTCCTTGACAGGCAATTAGATGTCACTCTAAAATCCAGAAATAAAGACTCTAACTTGTGTTTAACTAAAACATTCTCAAATTGCTTTTTGGGAAATATTGAAGCCACAGGATTTTCTGTTGACATAATCTTCATTCATAACCCTGTGCCTTCACTAATTTGATTTGGTTTGATTTCAGCTTCTAGCATTTAGTCTCCTTATGTGTAAGCATTTCCACAGTAATTTCCTTCTCTAGTGATTTCTTTCTCTATTTCCAAAATATCTCACTCTAAATTTCTTTCATGTTATCAACTTTTTAAAAATAAAACAGAGTCACTGTTAACAATAGCAAATGTTTAAGCCCTTCTACAAGGGAAAAAAAAAAAAAAGCAGACTTTGTATAGTAAGTATTGTCCAACTTAGTGTTCTTCTATGCATTCAGCAAAGACAGACTGATTCCTAAGAAAAAAACACTCTCTCTGAATTAACTGTTTGTTGTAGGAGACTGCTCTCCCAAACTATCATCTTTTAATCGAAGTTCCCAATGTCATTTAGGTTAAAAATTCCACAGACCAATTAGATAAGAGAAAACTTTGGTACATCAGATGTCAAACACTAAAAATGCATAGCAGAACAGCAGTAAAGCAAAACAGAAGATCAATTAAAAAAAAAACAAAACAAACCAAAAATCAACAAAACAACCCACACCCATAATTACCTTGTTCAAAAAGGGAAAACCCCACAAGAAATACAGAAAATACCACAACTACTTCTGTGGTACATACATGGAACCTAGTTAGGCACTGAAGTTTATTAGTCTAAGTTTCAGGAGGAGGACATCACCACTTTGAAAGGTGCAATTAGTTGCAAAGAACAATATTAATACTAACCCTTCAGTCCAGCTCTCTTAGTAGTGTCAATTGTTAGAAGAATATCTATTGCATTTTGGGCATTATCAGACAGCTTTTCTTCACCCTCAGGCCAGGGAATATCTACAGACAAAGATACAAATGAATTGGCAACTCAAACCATAAAACAAATGTTGGAAATACATAGTTACCATGATTACTGAAACAGATTACCTCTTTTCAAAATATTTTGGAAGACCTGTGTTGGGGTTTCATCATTAAAAGGTGGAATTCCAGTTAGAAACTCAAACAGACAAACTCCAAGGGCCCACCAGTCTACAGCAGAACCTGGTAAAATAAATCCACATCATTACGCAAATGATACTTGCAAAGACTTGAAGACTAGCAGAAACCGAGGAGTGTTTAAATTCTGCAAGTTTTCTTGAAAATTATGAAGAGAGAAAACAAGTTGTATTTAATATTCATGCAGATTAGAAATATATTAAAAGGCTTTTTAAAGCCACTCTGCTCCTTAATTCATTATAGATAACACTGGGGTTTACTGATAAAACCAAGGGGGCTCTTAGTAAGAGTCTAATTATCAACTCCCATTACAGAAAATCCAGGAGCTGACTTCAAGAGATTGTTTTGTGATAAGAAACAGATGCCTCATGACTGCTCTAGAGCCCAGATGAATGCTCCGTGTTGCCACCTGTGCCCTTCTCTCAGTTCTTTAAAAAGTTTCCCAAAATATTGAATCTAATTTTCATTTGTCTAAATTATTGTGAACATCATGAAGACAGCTTGCAGAAACGAGCCAGCACACATGAAGCTGGCATTACCTTCCATTACACTGAATTGACTGGGGCAATGTGTTACTAGCTATCTCTGCTTTGTTATTACATGGTTCTGGTTTTCCACATTCCAGGGGTTTGTTCCTTCTGCCAATCTCTCAATTATCTACATCAAAACAAGCAGGCAAAGCAATCCCAGACACCGCTGCATGCATTCTAAGCTTTCTGCATCTTCAAGCCATGCCCACTCCACTGTATAAAGAATAGATGCCCCAACTGCTGTTAAAAAAAAAAAAAATCTTTGAAATAAATCTAATTGTTCTTGGTTTTTTTGGCATATTAAAAAACCTAAGACATCTCCAAGAAAATGAATGTTTTGAGCCATTTCACAAACACTGCTGTTAAGTTTAGAAATGCTGAAAACCAAAGTGTTTAACCAGTAATCTAATAAACACACTTCTAGCAACTTTTAGCAGCAGTAAGAGTGCCCCACCAAGCTAAGCACATCAAAGCAGTGAGTTCACATCCACTGTTGTTAGAGTACTTGAATGTTCAGTAAAATACTCCCAACTCCAGTCAAAGTCCAATAAGATCACAACTCTGAACAATGTAATAACCAGGTTTCAACAGCAATTTTTCCCACACAAAGTCTAACTAAAATTAGATTAACTCCTACCATAACCCTGCTAAACAGGACCCAAGGACAGCATGAAGCTGTGCCAGGGGAGGTTTAGGTTGGATATGAGGAAAAGCTTTTTCACCCAGAGGGTGGTTGGGCACTGGAACAGCTCCCCAAGGAAGTGGTCACAGCACCAAGTCTGACAGAGTTCAAGAAGCATTTGGATAATGCTCTCAGGCACATGGTGTGACTCTTGGGGCTGCCCTCTGCAGGGCAGGAGTTGGACTCAATGATCCTTGTGGGTCCCTTCCAACTTGGGATATTCTATGATTCTGTGATTTGAAGCAAGAAGCAGTAACACCAGGTCTTGAGCACCTGAGCCTCCTTCAACCACGGACAAACTAGATCAGACTGACTGCAATAAAGAGAAAGGCAGCAATGAGGAAAAAGTGTCTCTGGCTTTACCTCCTGTTAACACAATTTAAGAATGCTGACTTTCTTTCTGAAGTACATGCTTACATGAGTGATTCCTGATAGCTTAGTCACACTGATACTGACGTTTCCCGACTCTGTGAGCATCATACATTTTTATGTGGAGGCATATGGGACATGTCTTTCTATATAGAAACATTGTTCACCCTAACAATGTTCTCAGAACTTGTGATCCAGTTATACTTTGACTGTTCAGTTATGCTGAACACTTCAGTTCTGCACAGAATACAGAAAACTCACCAGAGATCAGACTCCCTGCATATGAAAAGACAAGTAAAAATATTACAATTATTGCCAAAAAACCCATAACAAATACGAACATTGAATATCAAGTATGAGATGAAGGCATAGGAATGAAGATTTTTTTCCTAAGATGGTATTCCACAATAAAGAAAGATGGCAATGTTAAATCTAAGTCAGAAACAAAAACAAAATAGTTTTGTAACACAATTAATTTAGGATTAAAAGTACATTTACCAGCATCTCAACATGTGAAATATTTATTGAGGGAAACTTTGAAGTTCCAAAAACCCTGGCTTTGCTGAAAGTAATGGGAGATTTGTAATTTCCTGACATAAACCCCAGACTCTGCAAGTTTTCACTGAAGTCCTGAAAACCCAGTAACCACAGAGAAATCAGCTTGTGACCAAGTTTCCCATTGTCTAAGTAGCACTGATTAACATTTCCAAAATATTATCCAGTTTCAACATCTGCCAGATAACCAGGAATCCTAAATGGAAGTGCAAAACAACAACTACATATGTTTAGTATTTTCAGAGTTTTTACACTCTGAAATTTTAAATTGCTAAATCCCTTCTTGGAGTTTCAGTTAATTTATATTAGCAGAATTTTATTGTTCCACAGGATAGTAATCACTACCTCTCAATTAAGGTCTCTCTCTCATATAATTTTCCCAAGACTAGTAGCTCTACAAAATAGTAGTATACTTTTGACAGGGAAATAAAATGCAATTATACATCAACAACTGTATAGGAGATAGATGCACTGCATTTAATTTTTGTTAATGCTTCTTGCAAGTTAGCAGAAAACCATTTCAGACTTTTTGTTAATCTCAGAATCTGAGACAAAGAAATTTATGCCCTTCAAAGTTGAGCTATTTTAGTATAGTATTTTGAAAACAAACAAACCAACCAACTTCCAAAAATTTTATGGCTACTGCTGCACCCTTATATAGAAGATCCTGTCAGATGTGTGAAGTGTTTCATGAGGTCACTCAACTCAGTAACTGATTTTAAGGCAACTTCATAAAATTGTCTGGCTTCACATAACACTATAATATCAATAAACACAGAAGACATTCTAAAAATAATTGGAGGCTTAATCCTTTCACTCCAAAATGTCACCAAGTTCCCCCTTTCCCATCCCAAAGAATCTTTAAGGACACTCAGGATGACCAAGTTGGTACTCCTCAGCCACATACATGTCTCAGGCTGCCAAAGCAGCTTCCAATGCCGATTGGCAGCAAGCAAGACCGATGGACAACCAAAACCTCTGGTTATGAGAAAGCAGTAAATGAATGGAAGGAGCAGCTGAAGCAAACACAGCCATCCACGATGGCAAAAGCTGAGCACTAGCTATTTTTGAAGAATTCCCAATCTTACTGTTTGAAGGGTTTACAGTTCTAGCGACATTTAGAAGTGTAAAGATGTCACCTTTCAAGTACTGACAGATGGCTGGTTTGTCTTACCATGAGGCTGTGTCAAAAGCAGCTCAGGTGCCAGGTAGTCTGGGGTCCCCAGGATGCGTTCACCTTCTACAGGGGCAGCTCCTCTTCTAACACTCTTTGGAGTCCTGTATGGTGTGCCAGCATCCCCCCGAAGAGGGGTCTTAAAAGATGAGACAAAGATTTCAGATGTCAAACAAAACCAGCTCAGAAACTTCCATCTCCAGGTTTAGTCATGGATGTAATAATTGATACTTAAGTTCAAGTCAAGAACAAGTCACAAAACATTCCCTGAAAAGTATGTGTGAAATGTGCTTCCATTGTTTTATCTCAAGTCTTGAAGCATAAAGATGCCTACTCTTTGAGAAACTTTTCCCTAAGTTCTTCCTCCAGTGTCACCTCCACAGCAGCTATCACTGTTTACATCAATCTTTGTAATAGGCTTTTAACTGGCACTTGACAATATACATTACACCATCACTTTTACCAGGATTAAAAAAAAAAAAGTAGCAGGTACAGTGGCAGTTACCAGCAGCTGAACAGCATTTACAGACTGTCTTGGGAAGGGTGCAGGATAAAAAAAGATAAAAAATAACCAAAGGCTTCCCATTACATTAGGAAACCTATAACTGCTCACAGTAAATACCACACTGCACTAGAAGCAGAATGAGACAAAACAGCACAGGCTTTTTTTAATCAGTTCACTGTAACAGCAAAGATGTCTCAGGGGTGGACAGTCAATGCATGTTGAGCCAAAGGCAAACAGCGAACATAAAGCTACTGCTAAACTCGTACAGAAATTATAATTTTGGCCACACAAGTGCAGTAAGTGAAACCCTGTCTGCAAAGGTAATTTTGAGACTACCTCAAACTACTCAAGTTTTCCCTAAATTTACAACTGAACTAAGTTCAGGTCCCTAGTGTCCAATGCATTCACAAAGTTTCTACCTGTCTCCTTACCTACCTGATAGACCTGATAGGGTCTTCCTTTCTGTAATGGAGTGATAGCTGTTGGGTAAGAGCCACTGCAAGCAGGTGAAAGATCCACTATATCTAAGGAAGCCATGCTACATGGATCAGATACATTGGATATATTGATTGGACTATTATAACTCCGAAAAACAACAGCATTTTTTTTTAAGAGACTCAGTGCTTCCATCATTTTTTCTGAAGGAGAAGATACTGTATCAAGGTAAGTTTCTTCCATGTGTTTCTGGTCATTATCCTTTTTCTGATGTAATGGCTTGCAGTCCTGGACTGTATGTGCCTCCTCTCCAATCTGTGAGGCATCTCGGGACTCTGGTGATGTTATTAGCATGGCTTCAGGTTTTGGTTCCTCAAAGGAGAGGTCTTTAACACTTTTGTCCAAATCCAAAAGCTGCTTTTCTAGATGGCTTTCTGTAACGGACACTTCAGGAAGTAAGTCAGAATCTCCACTGAAGACCCCCAAAGGTTTTTCATCATCAGTGCCTAAAAAACTTGAGTTCATGTACTCCTTTTCATCATCCTTTCCGCAGTCTGCATCCAGATCACACAGAAGATTTTTGGCTACAGTTGGAGTAAGCAATCTTTCTACTGTTTCCTGGTTATTAATAAAACTCTTAACTTCTTCCTTGCTTTTGCAGGTGTCATGCAGGCATCCATCATTACAAAGCATTAAGGACTGAATTTCCGTTGTTAAACCCGTCCCTTTGTTTGCTGGAAATTCGGAGATCTGACAGCCACGTTTATATTCTGCATTGCTTTTTTTAACACAGTTAAGTTCCTGACAAGGACTAGTGTCAACTGATTCAAAGCTTCTTTTCACACCTGGCTTTTCAAACATTTCTTCCTCTTTGACAGGCTTATTCTGCCTTGAAGGTAACTGTTGTAGACTGGAAGTCTCTGCTGTTTCATTAGTCATGTCTCTTCTATTTACAAAGACTTTTTCTTTCCAGATGCTATTTTCAGAAATACACTTTCTTACTACGCCTTTCACATCCAGAGTGCTCACGGGAGTATCTGCTATGTCCAAATATTCACTTCCCAGCTTCTGCCTACTGCCAGAATCATTGCTGAAAATGGGAGAAATGGCAGACTCAAGTTCTTTTTTCCTTAGAACTTCAATAACTTTGCTATTTGGCAACATAACATTTGAAAGGAGAGCAGACCCACTGTTACTGGTTTTGCATGTTGTAGAATGAGGTTCATCTTCACTTTGCTGCAAAGGAGCACATTAAGTTTTGAGTATCAAGAAAAATACAATTACAGCACTATAGAAATGTTTGAAAAACTTTATTACAAAGTAATAAAATTACAAATCTCCATAATGAAATGCAGATTTGCAAGCATTACTCATTCTTTCTAACTACTACTAGTGAAAAACCATACTTCAAAATACAAACGTCAAAACCAAATTAAGGATAATTTGATAATTTGGCTTATTTTAAGAACATAAAATAAGCTTGCTAGAATACAATAGAAAATGCTGTATTTTTAAATGCCCAAGGATGAAACAATAGAGCAATTGAAGCTGTATTTGTGATTTTATGTTAAGACGTTAAGCTACGGAAGTTTTCAGTTTCCAAGAAAGTCCAAAGGAAAGAACCCCATCATACTACCCTGTGGTATATTACACATCAGAGATGACAAAAGGAAAATCTGATATTACTAATGTTTTGATAGCACAATACCAAAACCAAGGCCTAAGAAACAGACAGATACATAATAAATAATAGAATAATAAATAATAAATAGAATAATAAAGAATAAGAAATTGTTTTAAATGTAAGTTGCTCTGTATGCTCTAAATAGGAATCATGGCAAGGAACGACATAGCACAGCAGCATTTTCTTTTAGGCCTGTGTTTGTGCAGAATTTCATTAACAGTTTAAAACAGGATAAAATATTTTAGGATAAAATATTATCAGATATAATTATTGGTGTTAGATTAGTTGATACAAAACCCTTCAGTAATAAAAATATTAAATTCTTTCAAGTTTAACAGCTAGTAGAAGTTTGAACTGTATTTTGTTTATTATTTTCCCAAGTTCCGTCTTTTAAAGAAATTCTTTTGTCTGCAATGCCGAGCAAATAAAGCTATAGGGATAAGTTCAGCTTCCAAATAGCCACTGCTCCCAGCAGTGGCCACCTTGTGCTGGATAGGGCTACACCAGTGATGGTCAGTGAAGCCTTCTCTTTCACTCCTTTGCTGCAGGCTCAATAGCATTTGCTTTTCCTGTTAAATCATACAGGACTAATATTTGTTCGAAGAAAAAGGTTATATCTGTTTGATCCAAAACCCTCCTCAACAGGAATCACAACCTCTGCTCCTTCTGTTCTAGGACAGTTTCTCAACACTTGAAATAACTGAGGCAAGTAAGTAAGTAGAAGACATTTGCAACACTGCATAGACAAGTACAAACTAATTTTAATTTAGAGTGGGAAGATGAAACAGTCCTGACCTCCACATCTTTCTCCCACTTGGGGCTGCTGCAGTTTTCTGATTCCACACTGGACAGGTATGTGTGAGACTGACTACTGGCACTGGAGGTACCAAACCTTTTTCTTGACTGAAGCAAAGTAGGAGTTAAACTTCTCGCTGGCATCACAGGTGTTAACTGAGGATTGGCCAGATCTTAAGAGAAAAAAAAAATTCAGATGTTGACACAAACAGGCAACATACACTGACTGACTTCACACTACGTTAAGCTTTCACATCAGAGGGAGCTACGGAAAGCTATGTGCGACAACAATTTCTCTTGTCATCTTTCCTGCATAGTCAATTCACACATTTTTTGAATTAGGGACTTGCCAAGAACATAAAAGCAGTACAAACATTAGCAGCATAGTTGCCTTCTTTCTAATCTCAGGTTAGAAATGAGAAAGCAACAAGATAAGACAATTTAAATGAAAACACACATTGCTATATTAAACAATTTTCAGTGAAAATATGTCAAGAACGGACACTATTTCTGCAAAATGTTAAAGGATAATTTTGAATTCAGGGGTCATGATTTGAAAAAATCCAACCAAACAAAACCCCTTTAGAAGATGACATAAGTAGTGTGGGTAAACATATGTCAGATGTAAAGCACTGGAGGAACGGTGGACAGCAAGACACCAACAAAATCACACTTTTTATGAAGTGGGTCCAAACTACTCACATAAAATTAAAAGGCCACAACCTTACAGCCAGAGTATTCCTCAGCACAAGGCCTGGTATACTCACGTGTTTTGAACAATTTAGTTGAAAGAGGAGTATTTTGCTTTTGGGCCATAGGTACAGGAGAAACCACTCCATGCAGACTGTCAGACGACTGACTTGAATTGTGCCCTGGTACTTTCATTCCAACAGGAGGAGTATACTAACAAGCAGAAAGAAGCATAGTTCAAAGTTAATGGAGTCTGAACAAATTCTCAATCCAGGAGTGAGACTGTAACTTCACCCATTCTTTATTATGTTTGCATTGGAGCTTGGCTATGCCCATTTATAAGTCAGCAATTCAAAATACAGTCCAAGGTAATCACTTCAGAACTTCAAAGTACTCTAAACACATCATAAGTCATTCCACCAGCTGGCAGAAGAGATGCAAGAATAGTGTTATCATGCCAATTATTGAATTTAAGATAGTAAATAAATTAAAAGGATGAAGTACTTCAAAGACAATGAAAATTACTTACAAAGCCCAGAGAACTGATAAGAGACAACAATTGTCCTGGAGTACGTGAGTAGTCTTGTTTTGGCTTTGCCATTGAAGGGGTAGTAAGGATATCTATCATATTTATCTCTACAGAGAAAAAATCCAAAATCAGATAGGTCAGGTTTTCATTTTGATATTAAACAAAGGCAAAGTTGCAGACATTTACTTCAGTTTCACGAAGAGAAAGAAAAAATTTAGTCACATACTCAACAAATATACAAATGAAGCCACCAAGCCCAATTGAAGACATACCTGTACATTCTTACTCAACCCAAGCTGTTCCTTCCTTTACATCCATAAATTTATACATACAGAAGTTGTAGAAGTCCAATTTCTTTTCAAACACACAGTGCTAAAAGCACTACATTTTCTAATTTGGTATCAGCTTCGGTTTTTAGGCAGCAGTTCCAGCTTATGGCTTATGGAATAGGATACTAAATTTGATTCCAAACCTGCCATCTCTCCAAAAGACATCTTGAAAAAGCTACAGAAGAATTTTTCATAGGTGAAAATTCAACCTTAAGTTACCTTTTTTTTGTTCACTAGCAGTAAGTAGCTTTAAAGTTTCCATATAATGTTCAACCAGACAAAATAACCTGTCCCATTACAACATCAGTTAAAGCAGTATATCATAAAAAATACAAAATACTTAGGATTTTCTTTTATATTCTTAAAACCATGAATCAAACTCCAGACAACTCTGAATTTCTACATTCCTTTAACTATATAAAAAGGATGCACCCTCTAGCAGCTGTCTCAAAAAATGTAAACTGGTGCTGTGCAGCATTAAGTTTGGATGATCTGGCTAAGGAGTTCAGAAATTGGCTATTCACCTTAAGACCTGCAGCCTGTGCCAGACAGTCATAACTATTCAGCTATATCTTCTGCTTCTTGAAAAGAGAACGTTCACATGCCAAAGCACTGATCTAATCTTCTGTTATGAACTTAGCACCTCCCCCTGTCCCTCAAATTAATGTCTGCAATGTCCCAGTTAATTCATTGGCAATTAATATATACAAGGACTGAGAGACATGAACTGAAGGGCGGAAGTAGTCAGAGAAACAGGAACAATCCAGAATTACTCATTCACTCATTGAAATCTCCTAGCAGGCTTCAGAAAACTTTGAAATCCATATCCCTCCAAAGAAAGGGCTCTAGATTGTATTTCATACACCCTTATCCCAAAGAATGAATATTTTACCTTCCGAACTGCAATGCAAAGAGCAGACCCCTTACTAGCATATAGCTAATCAGTACTTACCTATTAGAAATCAGGTATTACTCCAGCATTTGCACTTATTCAATTGAAAGCTGTCCTCTACAGGGATGCAAAGCATTCAAGAATACAGAAATGTGACACAAAATTACATTTTAATACAACCAAAAGGATAGAGACAACTCTTACCTCTGTTTAAAGTAACTCTGGAAAGCCCAAAGTCTGTCAACTTTATATGTCCCTGATTAGAAATAAGCATATTGTCTGGCTTCAAATCTCTGAAAATATGAACATAGTTGAAGTCAGCAAAAAGAGCACTGAGCAACACTAAAAGTTAACTGACCAGAAACACTCAATACAAAACATTGGTTAGAGCTGTTTCACAGTACCATCTCTTAGCCAGCTGAAGATTCAACTTTATGGAACACACCAGAAGAATTAAATATATTTAGCATTAAATATGGCACAAACATCTCAGGCTTTGTAAAAACCAGCATGCATGTCAAGAATTGCACATTTTGTGTTTCAGCAGGCTCAACAAGTATCCTTCACAAATAGCACCATCATAACATTTACTAATGTGCAGCTCCTACAGGTGACAAGCAAACCTCTAGTAAAAGTTTTCATGTGTGTTCTCTGTAGCACTGCTGAATTCAAAAAGAACTCTCGCTATGGGGGAGCATTAGGATAGTCAGTGTCTCTTTGTCCTACAGGCACATGTGTGCAGTACCCAGAGGGTTCCTGAACTATCACAGCTGCTAATACACCACTAGACTGGGAAAGAGCTGGCAAGGGAAAGCAATGTATTTTTGTGTGCTCAGCACACACAGACAGATTTGACTTTAGCCACTGTTTCATGACATTGCTGCAGTGCACAAGCGCAAAAAGAGCTTTCAGGAGCTCTAGCAAATGAGGTACCTGTGGTAGCTGCCACAATGAAATGGTGATGGTTATGTGTTAGACTGAAAAAATAAAAAACCCAAACTATCAAATACTTATTTGTTAGAAAAGAAAAATTTCACCTGTGGATTATTCCATGCCTATGAAGATAGTCAAGAGCCAATGCTGCTTCAGAAATATACTTAACAGCCATTTCTTCATCAAAATATCCATAAATATGGAGAAGAGATTTGACATCTCCACCAATAAGGTACTCCATCACCTGTCATTCAAGCATTTTAAATTTTAAATTTAAAACACATTTTAAAATTGCAAGTAGAATACAAAATAACTTTCACCCCTAGAAAAATATTATTTCAAGGAGCAGAAGCAGATAGAAGTACCTTTGTGCAAACCTCATTTCCCACACAGTACTTTTCACTTGGACAAAATAATTAAAGTTTCAAATAACAGCACATATGAAACATTTTCTTTCTGTAGACCATTTGCTTATTTTATTTGCCTAGATTACTCTTAGAAGCTAATTAAAAAGCTGACTACAACTATTTGAGAGCTGACTACAGCAAAAATTCTATATTACATACTTCTATATTAAATATTATGTATTTAAACATATTTATTTTGTATTTATATCAATATATTAATCTATATTTAATTTCATATTGTATATTTCTATATTACAGAAAATGAAATGCAAAGTACTCCTGTGATACTCAAGGCCTGAAGCCAAAGACCACCTGTTCTATACAAATCAAGGTATCTCAGTATTTTATCTTGCAATCATTTATACACGATATTCAATTCAGACCTGAGCTTTGTGAAATAAGTACAAATTGTCAAAAACGCAAACAGTGAGAGCTACTGTGCATTTAAGACACATGAAAAAGAGTGTAAAAAGAATACACACACCAAATACACCATTATGCAGATGCATTATGATGGCCCATGTCACATTCAAAATAAAATAAAAGTTAGCACGGCTTCTGAAACTCACTCTTTGATGCCAATGCATTTATGGGGTTTTGGTCAGGGAATCTCACCAGTACCTACATTCCAATATACAGTATTATTCTATATATATGTGTGTATATACACACACACATAGAGACACGATTCTAGCATCTCCTTTACAAATTCTTCACCCTGAAGTCCTCTACTCCATGCATCATTTCAGAGATTCCAGAAAAAGAAGCCTTTGTTTACACTCAAAATGCATTGTAGGAGTGCATAGCAACTTTATCTCAGAATTTCATCAAGCTGTTCCCTGTGTGTGCTTACAGCAATCCACACAAATTGTGCCAGACCGTTTGCAGACAGCCTGAATCCTTATGTGGAGGCAGTATACAAACCCATACACAAGTCCCACTGTGCTTCACAGTGCTCCGTGTGGACCAGTACTTAGTTCTGCCACTAAGTTATCATCTGGTCATGTAGGCCAAGAACTGTAACAAAATTTGACCACAGGCAGTAAGTCAAATAGATTTCCTTTAAGTGAGCCATGGAGTACCTTTCAGTCACTTGGATCCTGCTTGAACAGAATGGTTACTTGTTTTCCCTAAGATTTCTACATATTTCTAAGACAGAGTAGCTATTAGAAAAGCTTCTCCTGTAACAGAGGGGAACATGGGCAGAAAGAGTCCAAAGATACCAGAGGAAGAGAAATATTTTACTTGTTCAACCACTCTGAGAAAGATGTAAAAGTGACTAAGGAATACCATTAAAAAAAATGCTTTCAGATATCACTACAGTGCACACTCAATTTTCAAGACTACCATAAAACACCACAGCCATTTTTTTACTCACTAAATAGACGTTGTTTGCTGACTGAAGTGAGTAATATAAGTGCACAATGAACGGACTTTTACTGAGAGCCAATGCATCCCTCTCTGCCTGCACCTGGTGAACCATATTCTTGTTGATCATGTCTGCTTTTTTCATCACCTGAAAAACAAAACAGAGTACACAAATGCTTTAAACTTAAAATGCTCATGATAAAATCACGTAGAGACATATAGCTCTATAGAGAAACGCCTATTTTGCATCACTATTTTTGTTTTCTATTCTTTGTGTACTATGCAGCTTGTTACAATCCTTTTAATCACAAAGTCAAGTTTGCACAAATAATTGGCTAAGTTCCTACTAATGACAAGCTTAGATTTTAGTCCTTGGTGCAACAACATAGAAAACGGTTTTTGTTGGGTTTTTTTAAAAATACGACCGTTTTTTATAATTATTCTCGTCTTGCCCCCAAGAGGAGGTGCTTTCGCCCCCGGGCAGGCGCAGCAGCTGAGGGGGCTCAGTTATGGCAACTGTTTACAAGCGAGAAGCCAACAGCGCTCTGGCGCTTGAGAAGGTTTTTGTCGTTATTTCCCCTTATTTGAAGTACTTAAAACGCAGCTGTCGTTATCAGAGGTCCCCTGACCAAGCCCTCCAGGACTTTAGCGAGGGGAGAGCGGGGCACGGGCGTGCTGACAGCGCGTCCCGGGGCACCGGGTGTGCCCGAGAGGCGGCCGCTCCCCGAGAGCCGGGGGCTCGTGCCGGGGCACACCTCCCCGTCCCCTCGGGGCGTCCCTGTCCCGCAGGGGGCTACGCGGGAGCGGAGGCGGCAGCGCCGCGACCCCGGCGAACCCTCACCTTCACAGCATAGAGCCGGCCCGCCTTGCGGCCCAGGTACACCTTCCCGAAGGCGCCGCGGCTGATGGGCTTCACGATGGTGAACTCCTCGATAGAGGGGGGCCGGGGCACCTCGACGCGCCTCGGGCCGGGGGCTGGGGCAGCGCCGGGACCATCAGCATCGGGCCGCTCCAGAGCCATGGCGCACCCGGCCCCGGGCCCGCCGCGATTCAAAGCGGCCCCGCCCCGCCCGCGCCGTCGCCAACGGGCAGCGGGCACTCTCGCGAGACCCCGCGCGGCTGCCGCGGGAGGCGGCGGCCATGGCGGAGCTCGCAGTCGGACACCGCCCGCTGCCGTCCTGTGCAGAACGGTGTTCCTCAGAACACGCCCGCGACCAGCACGCCTTTGGGCTGGCTGAGCGCTGCTCATCTAGGTGTCCTGGTTGCCACCAAGTTGTAACTTGCTAGGAGCAGGTGCTGTTCCCTCATTCCCGTGGGAGGCTTGAAGGTGTAGGAATTCAACAGAGCTTGGTGTGAGACAATAAAGAACTGGAAGATCATATTTATTTAGAAAGAAGCAACTGACTTTGGACCCACATTATCGTTTTCTCATATGCTTCACTCCCATCTAAGTTCAGGAAACATTTGGAAAACACTCTGGGGCACATGGTGTGATTGTTGTGGTGTCCTGTGCAGGGACAGGAGTTGGATTCGATGATCCTGATGGGTCCCTTCCAACTCAAGAATATTCTGTTTCTATAATTTTCTCACACTTGCATACTTGATAGCTCCAAGACCTGTGTCCAAATGGTACAGCTAGGAGGGCTTGTGTGCCACAGAGCACGCCCTGTCCAGTTATCGCTATTGCTGTTTGTCCCTTACTGTCTCTTGGTGTTCCCTGGGTTGGTGATGGCAAACTGCTCCCTGGGTGGGTCTATAATGATCACGAGTTCTATTAATGTAATCTGTTGCTTCCCACCAATTCTTTGATTACTTCATCTGCTATTTATCTTAGGCAGGGCTGCTCTGCAATTTGTTTCCTTATTTTAGGTATCTCCATGGCTACATTCTGCCTCCCTCTTGTGACAGCAGGGGCAGGGATGGCATTTACAGTTTACTCTGACCCAGCTGCCATCCTCCTGTTCCCAGACCTCAGGCCTTCTGCTCTGTTTACACTGCACAGCCCTCAGTGTTTACCAGTTTTACTGCTCTCAGCTGTGTTCCAGGTCACTTTTTTAACCCTTGCCTTACTGCTCGTATGTTGCTTTCACATATACATTACTGTTCAGGTTTCATTCACACCGAATTTAATTGTTCTGTTGCAGCCTGTGCACCAGCAAAGAGCTGTCGCTGCAGAGGTCAGCGCAGAACAGTGGGTCTCCTTTCACACAGCAGATTAGTCATTAGGCCCTTGTTTTGCTCCAAGATACATCACTCATAATCTGACCCTGCTCAGAGACGCCTTGCTTGCATGTGTGACAGAGAGCTGCTGTCCCACAGATCCCAGAAATAAGTGCAATTTAATGAGCAATGTAGAAAACGTGTTTTAAATTAGCTTTGTAACGGTGTTAAATACAATGTATCTTTGTCTGCGTGTGTCATTAAACTCTGCAATGTTAGTTTAGGTGTGTCTCACCGTGTGCAATGCCGGCAGAAAAACCCAGCTGAGAGAAGGGGGGGTTGCTTCTGTGCTGGTGTCCTGTGCGGACATCAGGTTGTGCCAGCAATGTTAAGTGCATCAGGAGCGTGTACTCCACTACAGCCTGAGCTCACTGTAGAGAGTGTAATGCCTTCGCTCCCTTCCCTCGAGGCAGCATGAACCGTTGTACAGCTACATGGAAAACTGCTTCATGGGGTGGATCCAGGTAAATGGCCATCACCTTTTAGGTTTTTTTGCTGTTGTCAGGTGAGGTTTCTGCCAAATCAGCAAGCTGAGATACATGACTTTGATCACGAGAGTACTAGTGGAAAACAGAAGAGATGTACGCAATGGGAGGAGGAGGCAGCACTGGGGCTGCACTCATCCAGGGCAGTGTAAGCTGGTATGGGGTAGCACTTTCAGTGAAGAGCAGTGGTCAGGTGAAAGAAAGAAAACACTAGTAAACCCCCAAGATAACTAGCTTTACAGAACTCCATATAAATGACATCTGCAGCCCTTCCCTTATCCACTGATATAGTTACTCCATCGTAAGAGGCCACTAGGTTGGTCAGAGAGGATTTTCCCCTGGTGAAGCTGTTCTGGCTGTGTCAAAGCACCTCCCTATCCTCCATTGCTTGAGAAACATTATACACTTTGCTAATCTTTTGTTTTAAGGAAAAGCAAAGACGATCTCAAGACAAACGGGCTGTCTGGATAAGAGCCACCAGGAGTGAAGTCAGGACTGAGCAGTAATTGAGAAAAGGAAATTCTGGCAGTGGGAGACCCTGACCACCAACTCACTGACCACCTACTCAAAACGGACCCCGGACTTAAATGGAAGAAAGAACTGCACCTGCAGACTGATTAGTATGAAAAGCGGGATCTATAGCTACCAAATAGGGGGTTGAACCAATTAAACTTTGACTTGTGCAATTTGTTATCAATGAATGCTGATGCCTTTGTTAAAATGTATAGTGTCAAGTTTTGATGATTGGTGAACTAGCCTTTCGTGGGTTACCACCTATGTCCCTACTTTGTGCAAACTAGAATAAAAATTGGAAATACCTCGCCTGGGTGTGTGAATTGGCGCTGCGCGCCGGTTAACGAGCCCGCGTTCGGGACAACACCCGGGGTCGATGACCCCGAGCAGGGGCAGGTCCCTCTGGCAGCTGCACCGCCCCCGGGTGAGAGCGGGTCCCCCGCGGGGCCCTGCCCCCCCTTTGCCCGGACTCCCCCGGCCCCGGCTGCGTCCGCTCCCGTCTTCCGCCTGCGCCTGGAGGCGGCGGCTGCGCGGGGCAGCGGCAGCGGCGGCCCGGAAGCTCTTTCGGCTGCCGCCGCTTCCGGGGCGGCTCGGCCCGGTCAGCGCGGCCGCGGGGCGGACATTTCCCGGAGCGGCGCCTCGGGGCCTCCTCAGCCGCCGGCGGCCACGGCGGGCGGGCTCCNTGCAGCCCCAGGTGAGGGGATGGCGGGACGCTCCGGCCCCGGCCCGGTGCGGTGCGCGGTTTGCCGCGCCCCGGGCCCGCTCTCCGGCGGGGGCTCGCCCCGTGTCCGCGCGGAGGCGCTCGGAAGGCTCGGGGGTTGCGGGCCGCGGCGGGAGGAGCCGAGATCCCGCCTGCCACGTTCCTGGGGCTTTGGGCATGAGCGGGGCTGCAGCGGGGAGAGGATCGGGTGGGGGCCACGGCGGCCTGTGGTCCGTATCGAGGAAAAAAAGTACTTAAATGGAGGAGAGCGGGAGGTACAATAAAACCTTATAAAGAGTAAAAGCATTCTGAAAAGACGAAATAACCATAGATGGCGTTTTTTAGTATCTGTTTTTGTAGTAAAAGCAAGGGGTGGTGATGTGTGTTACTACAGTTATACTGTGCTGTTAATTTTAACGTGTTGTTGTGAAAGCCAAAAGGAAGTGACTTAGAAGCGTTAGGGGAGGGAAAGGCGTCGGTAATTTGTTGTATAGAACAGTCCGAACGCAGTCGGGAAGGCATAGTTAATTAGACAGTGAGTCTGATGGGACTGGTGAGTTTTATGGACTTTGATCTGAACCAGTGGTTTTGGTTTTGTTTTTAAGTTTTGTATTAGCGTGTGATAGTCTTATTCCACAATGGGATTTAATTGTTCTTTTCACACATGGAGAATGTATTTCTAGCTTTCATTAGAGTAGTGAAATGGAAGAATTTGTATGTTTCTAGGAATGCGTCGTTTCACCAGAGTGGGAAATGCAGATGGAAAGTTTAGTTAGTGGTTGGGATGGTGACTTTGACCTTTAGAGGCTTTATGGTTTTACCACAAACTCTGAGTGTAATTATAACTTTGGACAATTAATTATGAGCCAGTTTTCATGTCTCACAGCATGGTGTCTCTTGATCGTCTGTCTAGTCAACACAGAGATGGTAGTCCTTGCAGAAGGACATTATTCATAAACAGTCCCAATTAAGCTTCAATCAGGTATTGCAGTCAGGGATCATTCCAGCAGCCAGAATTGTGTCCCAGCTCCTTCCTAGTGACGTGTACTGAGACTGAGGAGTTTCAGAACTGCTGGAGTTATTTGTACCTTGTATTCACAAGAGATGTAGTCATGCGTTAAGAGGAGGAGCCCTGATGAGTGGTGCACCTGGGCTTCTGTATTGATTCATGAGGTGGAGTTGGCTGAATGCTGCTGAACTGCAGATTTGACTGTGTGCTTTGCGCAGTTTCATTTTGATCCTTAAGTTGAAAGTGGGATCCCAAGGAAGAAAACATAAAGGCAACATTTGGGAATAGTTTTTAATAATGCAGGAAAAAGTATAGATAATTCAAGTTATAAAAGTATTGCTTTAGAGATGAAAGTATCTGTCTACTAATCTGTCATACGTTCTTAAACTTCCTTTTTTTTCTCCTTAAAAAGAGGTATCAGCTAACACTGTGGTGTTGAAGATCATGTGGTTTATAATTAAATCCTCAGTTAAAAGGCAGTGTACAAGATATGCAATTATAAGTCAGAGTTTGGAATAGAATATGTTAAAATATTTTAAACAAGCTTAAGTCTTTATCTGATTTTTTTTCCAGGCTACTGTTCCTCTGAGTCACCTTATCAATGCCTTTCATTCACCAAAAAGCTCTGCAGCTTCTGCCAGCAAAGTGTCCATACAGCCTGTCCAAAGGGACACCTCCCCAGAGCATGATCCTCAGAAGAGTGAGGTACTAAAAACCTTTTCAAGAAGTGATAGTTTGGGTTTAACTAAATTAAATTTGAATAATATCAGTTGGAGTGACTGTAATATTCTGCTTGTCTATAAAATAATGTAATGGGACTAAACAAAACAGGATGGGTTTTTTTCAATGCATTTCTTACAAGCTTTGTAACTAAGCACATTTTTGAGAGGAAAATCATGGAATCTCTCAATAACTGCAGAACACTGAAAATCAGCATGGGTTGTACTACTCATCACTGCGTTGTGATTCCATTGTTGAGTTTTTGTGGGGGTTTTTTTGTTTGATTGGTTTGTTTTTTATTTTTTTTATCTGTATTTGCTTCTGGTGCTACTGCGTATTTTTTTTCCCTAAGGTAATCTTACGTAAATTTTGAACATTTATTTTTATTTTTCAGTGTGTGCTTAAAAATTTAAGAGATCTGGGTTTGTCTGATTTGAAAGCTAACCAGTTCAGAGAGTTGGTGAACAGGCTGCTTCCTGGCTGCTGTACAGGCAGCAAAGTCTCCTCGCAGTGGCACACGTCATACATCTCTGCTCAGTCCTTCTTTGAAAATAAGCATGGTATGTTTAAGTGAAGTGTTTATGAGAGTTGGTGAGAGTTAAATTATAAAGGTGAATGCCGTTATTCTTTAATCTCTTGTGCTGTAGATAATTTGTAGTTAAATATATTTAATAAAAATAGTATTAGTGGGTTTTTTTGGTATATATATTGTCTGTAGAGTGGTGCTTTTGAAACTTAGGAAATTTAGAAAATTCAACAAATTGTTTCTTCAGATTTCAAGTTGGTTGCTGTTAAACTTTTTTGAACTCAGCTGTAGTACAAGTGCATTTCTCTTAATGATGAGCCTGAGGTGTGAATTTTTCCACCAGTTTGTTTCACCAAGACATTAGATTTTGCTAATCAACTTGTGTCACCGACATCTCCAGTTTACATTGTTATTAATTTTTTGATTGAAGCAATGTTACACAAAGATACTAATTACTAATTAAATACTAATTAGAAAGGAGTTCGAGGTGGCAAACTGTTAACGGTCCATGTAGAGTGTTTCATTGCTGAAATAGACAAGAGTGGTTCCTTGCAGGTAAAGACGTTTTGTTGGAATTAGTCAAAAATGCAGAAAGTAAGACCATTGTAAATGCTTAAAATTGTATTAGAAAAATAAGTATATAGCTGGCATTTGAGATACTGCCTATATAGTATTGCAGTAGAGAGAAAGAGTGTTAAGAATAATATTGCAGGGCTGCTACTAAAAAAAATATTAGATTGCATTGTGTTGTGAGATACAAAAAAAATAGCTCAGTGACAGTTACCTGAAAGTGAACAAAATAGTTGAAAATGCTTCAAAGCTTTGATAGATGTTCTGGTAATTTGTTTAATTAAAGATGCCTGGAGGACTGTAGTAAAATAGAATTAATATTTAAGAAACTAAAAAACCAAACTGTGCAAGAAATAATGTTGAGTTGCCATTTAAGATGCGTGTATTTACACTTTGTTGTATCTTTTTGCAGGTTTTGTGGATGTTTTCAGTGCTTTGCGCTCATCTTGTTTGTACAGACAACATCCTAATCCCCTCCAAAATTTTTGTTCAGATGTTCGGTGTTGGCCAGGTATAAAGCAATAAACTACACTGGTTTTAATCTCGATAGTATTTTTTTCTATTCTGGAAAAGTATTTTTGCATTTGTTGTAGAGGCTTCATTCAGGAAATACCAGTAAGCTTCCAGGAGGAACTTATGTCGATATTAACACTTTAAACATGAAGTTATTTTTGCATCTGAGTAGTATGTTTCCAGAATTTAGTAAACACCATGTTGTTCCAAGATGTCAGTATTTGTGGATGATACTCTTGAAAGACCATAGATGAACTGACTATTTTTGAATCAATAAATATGTTGAATTCAGTACTCATCCAGTTGAATTTTCTGAGGGGTTTGGTGACTGGCAGCATTAGTGAAAACATAATCAAGAGTTCAGGAAGTTCACGTACTGTCCTCAATTCAGTTCTTCTGATGCTACATCTGGGTATATCTATGTTTGTACCCTGTGGTGAAGAGAAATACCGACAACATGGTGATAGCCCAGTAATGGGTCACAAGGAAGGGTGCAGATTTTTAAGCATTTAATATAGGGGGGAAGCTGAAGGATCTGAGGTTCACTTAGCAGAATAGAAGGCAAGGAGTGATCCAATTGCTGTTGAACCTTTATCAGTTCCCCTTCGCACATGCACTTCAAAGAAGAGGCAACTATCCCAAGTAAAAGCATGTAAAATCTCTTTGAAAATTTTCACAATGAGAATGGCTAAGTTCTGAAACAGATTGTCTGGAGAAGTTTGGTTATCTTAATCCTTGGAGATACTCAAAACTGAGCTGGACAAGGTCCAGAGCTATCTGATCAAATGTTAGACCTTTTTTGAGCAGGGCTCAAAGGTCAGCTGCAGAAGTTCTTTTTATCCGTTGCTGTTCTAGAATAACAAAAAGCTTAGTGAAAACAATATAATTGGCTGGCATTGGTGTTTATTTTAAAACATAGTAGTGAAAGAAGATTAATATTTTTTCGCTGATGGTAAAATGTCCATCACAAGGTTTCTGGTGTTGTAGGAGATGACTTAGAGTGCTGTAAGCTCACTGTGATTAAGTGGTCTCATTTCTTTTGTCACTTTCAAAGGTAACAGCACATTGAAGCCATTCTACGTCTCCTCAGGGCACCTTATCAACAGAGCTTTTAGACAAAGCATTATTCCCATCCTTCTGGATTTGCTTCTGAATGTTTCATGTTTGTCAGCCTGCCTGGGTTTAATTGTCTGAATGTCTCCTGTTCCCCGAGTTGGTCAATTAGCTATAATTTGCAGCATGAACTCCTAATTATTTTAACATAAAATTTTATGTGAAACAGTTGGAAGTTTGCTTGCAAGGTCAGACTACAAATAGGGTTTGTGATCATGTAACTATCCATTTACAGTACAGCGGATATGTTGGGAAGATTATATTCCATATTCTTTCATATAATAGTTTCTGAAGTTTCTTAAGGCTTTTTTTTTTGTGGTGGTAGTAATGATTAATTTTTAACTTTTGTTTATTCTTACTGCTTAAAGTTTACATACAGTCACGGAACTTTAAGACTTTGAGATCAAGAGCAAGACGTCTGCAGTCAACATCTGATCAATTCACAGAACCAAAAAGTTCACTTTCTTCAATTTTGAAGGTAAATACAAGTAACATTATGGAGTTGTTTTGGGCTTACTCAGACCATCTTTTTCTCTTGAATGGACCTTCAGAATTTATCAGGGGTGTTTTCTTTCACTAGCATAAAAAAAATCTCCTAATTTTAAAACTTGAACTAAAGGCAATGTATTGTTTTTTCTTATTAATACATATATTTGCTTCATATATCACCAGTTACAAGATTATTTGCATTTTTAGGAGAGCAGTTTCAGCATAGAACTGTGGTTTTAACTCTAGAAATTAAATTCTTTATGTTCTGTTTCTGTGGCTTTGAAACTAAAAATAGCCTCAAGTCAAAGGATTTTTTTTTTTAAACAGAAATACATCTAGTTTAACATACAAGGATGTGTGTTTTCAAGTCAGCAGATAACTATCCGAGTTTGGGGTGGAAAAGCACTAACGAAACCAAGTTAACCTGGGTACTCTTTGCTTCTAATTGCTTGTACAGAAGTCCGGCTAATTATGATTTCTGATTTTACTGTGTGTGTAAATTATCTTTGAACTCTTCATCTAGGCATATGTGGTTTATTTCGTCTGTGGAGTAGGTGTACTGTGGACGAAGATAAACCAGAGCTAGCTGCATGCAGTGCTGCTCTTAAATTTGATAGGGCATATGAGATGTATTTGCTTAAGCTTCATCAAAACTATACTTGCAAAGGTATTTTGCAATTGGAAATAAAGCAAAAAGCTCAAGCTAATAAGTCCCACTGAATCCAGTGAATAAAGCTGGCTGCGTACAGATCTGTCTTAGGCTGCGTTTTCAGTTTGGAACTGGGATCCAGGAGGGCTGCAAAACTGATTTGCTCAGCAAAAATGGGAGTGCCCCTGCTCAAACCATTGGGATTCCACACTTGAGCTGCTGGCCTGTACCATCTAACTAACCCAAAGCACATGAATTACGTGCTGTTGTAATTTTATTTTTTTCCTATCACCCATGTTAGCCAGGTGGTAAGTTAACTGTTTTTCAAAACTTGGTGTATACTAACACTGCTTTGGAAAATACTGCAGGGTTTTATCCTGAGAAAGCGACGAATTGATGTTGAAAACCTAGACACACTAATGAAAACAAAAAACATCCCGGAGGCACACCAGGATGCTTTTAAAACTGGTTTTGCAGAAGGCTTTTTGAAAGCACAGGTATTCCTGCAAAAAACACTTGGTAAGTTGTTTTACTTTACATATCTTGTCCTTGCAATCAGAAAGTAGTTTATTTTAGCCCGTGTTAAATATGTTTTTATTTTCTTTTACAGATTCCTTAAGAAGATCACGTTTGCTTTCTTTCTTTCTCTTCGTTCTTTGTTTTTATCTTGCTATATATTCGTCATTTTTACCTGGGAAAGGTTCCTTTTCTGATGCTGGTTAGTTAACTTTTTTTTCCACACTGTTTCACTTGCGTTGTTTCTTCCAGTAGGTTTAGCGTAAAATATGTTTTGACATTATGATTGGTTTTCATTAGTACACTGAAAAGTTATCCTAAGAGTTATTTGCTGCTTCTGGCTACAGCCTTTCAGATGACAGTGTGACAAAATGTTTATGAAGACAAAAATGTTCTGTGTTAGTGTAATTATTTTATTTCTTTTGGTGAAACAGTTATCAGAGAAGTCAGACTGGTCACCAATTATGTATTTGTCTTTCAATTTAGATGATGTGTTGTCTAGATCAGCTGTAGGCAAGATGGCTTGATTTTTCTATTTGTAATCACAGCCTAGTTTATAGCAACTAGGAACTTGCATTGCCAAATTGCCATCTTGAGAAATCTATTGGAAATAATGGAACAATCAAAAGGCTGAGCTAATGTAACTGGAGATATTCAACTTGATGCTAAATTGCCACCTGGGTCTCAAGAACGTTAGGATATGTGCAGAAACGTTGAGGGAGAAGTTCTGGCTTTGTGTACATGCTTCTAGATCAAGAGCTTTCTGTACTACACATGTCTAAAAGGCATATCACCGAATTAATTGCAAATATTTTAAAGATTTTTTTTGAAGCATAAATCTTATTCCTGCTGGACACTTGTAAATGAACACATGCCCTTTCAAAAGGGCAGGTGTAAGGTCAGTGTCTTACTGGCATGCGTTCAGGTGCAGCACTCAGTCTTGGAATGAAATGACGTTGTGTATAAATTTGTTGTTCGTCATCTGCTGTTTGCTCTTAGTACGCTTTCGAACATCAAGTATCTTTGATGCAGCAGTTGATCCAATCCAGTTGAAAAATGTCACCTTCGAACATGTTAAAGGGGTAAGATCAAAAGTAAAATGTGTGCAAGTTCTTGTTTTAACTGATCATTTTCAGTCTGATGTTTAACTGATCATTATGAATGTCTTACTCTGTTCAGGAGATTTCTTTGTATGAACTGAATCTTTATATGCATTGGCCACTCCAAGAGGAAGGAAGGTTTTAACCACTCTTTTTCTACTTTGTTTTTGTGGCATTTAATACCTTGTAACAGGTGCACTCTCCACTTGTTGAATAACAGTTTTAAAGGCAAGAATAGTAAATGGCAGGCCAAATATCAGTGTTAATCTGCCTTTTGCAGAAGTTAATTAGTACAAAAAGATAATAATGTCATTTGATCATTTCTCTCTTAGTACCATCTCTTTCAGGTGGTGTTACTAGGACAGGAGATGTGGAGATTCCCAGAAAGAAGTGGGCATGTCACTGCTGATGGGATACCTCTGTTTTTTCTGTTTGATTGTTCTTTGACTGTTAGTGGCAAAATGAGGACCTCCCTCTTCCGTTCCCCTTGGACAAACAGATAGAATTAATCTCTTTATAATTAATAAGACTAATATCTTGATGTAGAACTTTTGATTTTGTATTTATTTCTTTGGTCAGATCTGGTCTTGAACTGTTTGGTTGTTCCTTCACTAAGTTTAATGTTTACTTAGTCCTGCAAACTGTTTTAGGATAGGTTGAACTAAATATTGGTATCCACACAAATTCTGTGGTACACTTTAATCTTTTTCTAGTTGTATTTTTGATCAATAAACAATTAGGGACTTAATCTCTAATACAAAACTTACCTAAAAAACATGCAGTATTTTATAAATGCTTAGTTATGTTTGTGGCATGTTTTTCATGTATAGGTTGAAGAAGCTAAACAGGAATTGCAAGAAGTTGTGGAATTTCTGAAAAACCCACACAAATTTACTGTATTAGGAGGTAAACTTCCAAAAGGTAAGAATCATTGCTCAGCAGAAGTGAAAATCCTATGTAGCCATGGCTATGAGGCATGTTCTGTACTGAAAGACTACTTTGCAGCCTAGTTTCTTACTATTTCTTCATGTATTATGCAAATGAAAATTTTGGGGTTAGGCAAAATTTACTGTGCCTTCTTTAGTTATTGAACTAATAAACAGTAGTACTTTTCCTGTAAAGCAGGGGGGTTTATTAACCTTTATTTTTTCCTTATGGCTTTTAGCACTTTTAGTGCTTGCTAAGTGCCTTAGATAGTTCAGAAACAAGTATTTTCATGTAAAAGGATGATTAAGATCATAATGGAAGTCCACATGAATCTGAAATGCATCGACCTGATAAATCTGTTCCCTGTTAGTGCTCTACACTGTTTAAAGACAATTACTTGGAAGGATTTAATTTAAAAAAAAAGATTCCACAGAAACAGCCGGGAAAGTGTCAGTTTGAAAGAAACACTGTTGTAGATTCAGTTGCTAAAGTCATCAGTAAATTTGCAGAATACTTCAGGCTTCTGTTTTGATAGTCTTACAAGCCTTTGTTGTTTTTTAAATATGGATCAGAATGTATCTAGATTTGTTACAGGAAGCTCCTTCAGACTGGCAGTAATGAGCAGTACCTGAAATGGGATCTTAACAGCTTTTTGGAGTCAACTGTACATTATTTCTTCTAATGCGTGGAAGAAACTAGTCATATAATAAGACTGTGTGGATTTGGTGGTTTTGTTGTTTTGGTTTTTTTTGTCTTTTAGGTATTCTGTTAGTTGGACCACCTGGTACTGGCAAGACGCTTCTTGCACGGGCTGTGGCTGGTGAAGCTGATGTTCCATTTTATTACGCATCCGGGTCAGAGTTTGATGAGATGTTTGTTGGTGTGGGAGCCAGTCGCATCCGAAGCCTGTTCAGTAAGTTAAATATTTGTGGGTTTGAAATCTTTTCATGTGCAAGATTAAGTATTCAGCATTGTTTACGTGGCTTGATTAATTACAATTCTGGTTACTGGAAAGTAATAGTGTATAAGGCTAATAAATAAAGCCTTAATTGTATAGGTAAATGTCACAATTCTGTGAGCATCAGTTAATTGTAGAATCTTCCTAACCATTGGATGAAATTAGAGCAAAACTTAAAACTGATGTTAAAATGGTCCCAGAGAGGAGTAGTAATTTAATTAGAAATATAATGTTCTATAAACTAAATTGAATATTTGAGGTTATAACTTGCTTGCTTAGTCATACATAAATTGTTGTAAATTCGAATTGTAAATTTAAGATTAAAAAATTGTGTTAACCGTCTCAATTACTGCCCTCATTATTTTTTTTTTTTTTTAGTATGAATGAGAGCTTTGTGGCATCATAGCATAGCAGTTAAGCTGAGATTGCCTTTCTCACACCCATCAACAGGCTTGGAATAAAGGGCATTATAATGAAACTTTCAAAATTAATGTCTAGATTTATAACTTTCACAGAAGAGACTTCCTATTCTAAGTATGAAAATATTGGGGAGGAAAAAATCCAGCTTCCCTCTTAAATGGAAAATTGATAGTGTCAAATATATACAATGTACAAAGTAGTTTGCATTTGTAGAAAAAATGTGACTTGCTTCACATGGATGGGATGCAAAATGTAATACATGTAGTACCTTAAAAATGCATTTCCTTCTGTTGACTGCAGAAGTGTAGATGCCTGACTTGTACATTAATATTAATGTTACAGATATGTCTGGCTGAGTGAGATGAGTTGCATCCTGGTATGCATGTACCAACTGATGGTCTTCAGCTTTATTACTGCATTTTTGTGTTTTTAATACCTGTAAGCTTGAGTGTGAGCCCTTCACTGAAAATAACACGCAAGTTCTATTAAAATAAGTTAGTGTTGAGACCCATCACATTTCATATTGTTTTTATTTAATAGGCAAATACTCTCTATCCAAGCCTGTAAAATAAACTCTTGTAGGGAGTTCATACAAAATAAAACAGTTTCTTAGTTTATTTTACTACTGATTTCTTGCAGCATGATAAGAATAAGCTGATGAGGAGATACGTATTTGAAATTGAGAGATACAGAGAATCAAGATTCTATTTCCTTTTTTTTTAGGTTAAAAGCAGGACAGTTTTGGTGATGTCTAATAGAACACTTTGTAATCCAAGAATAATAGAAACAGTAGAATCCTAAACTATATGATACACGGTCCTTTTGTGTGGTTCAAGGCTCCTTCTGCTATTTTCCTTCTGTCAGGGGAAGCAAAAGCAAATGCACCTTGTGTTATATTCATTGATGAATTGGACTCTGTTGGTGGGAAGAGAATTGAATCTCCAATGCACCCCTATTCAAGACAGACCATTAATCAACTCCTTGCTGAAATGGATGGGTAAATATATGGATTCTGAGGGCACAGAAGGCGCTTGACTGACTGGTATTTTGGATATGAGGGTGAACTTTTTCTTCTTGACAGCTTTGAAGTTTTGTGTAATTTTTTTGTAATGCTTTTAAAGGTATATATTTAATATGTTTTTATGGTTATTTTCTAATGCTGCCAAGAGTAGCATTAATGGCCTTGTTGTAAAGAATATAGAAGCTTCTGAGTTGTAGTTGCACAGAAGCTGCAGTTATTTCAAATAATTTCTCAATTTTTTTAGCCTGGTTATATATCTAAAGGAAGAGGTTACACACTGAGATTAGAGCATGTTTTTAACCAGTTGCTGGGTTAAACATGGTCATTCTTGGATCACATGTTGTAGTGTGCAAGCATGTTTTTGATGGGCCAGTAAGGTCAGTAGCAGTAGTTATTGCCAAAATTGTAATTTCTGTGTCCAGAAAGAAAAAAATTCTCACCTTGTTTTCCACACAGCTTTAAACCAAATGAAGGTGTTGTGATTATTGGTGCAACAAACTTCCCTGAAGCATTAGACAAGTGAGTATAATGCATTGATTGTTTTACAGACCATGTAGTAAAAGACCCCTGCAACAAAACCACAGTTGCCTGTGATAATCTTCTGGTATTACAGTGTCATAGCTGGAGTTTTCCCTCTTAAAAAGGATGTGTATTGACCAGTTTTTGGCATGTAATAGGTTACAGAGTTAAATATGGAGAAATAATTAATATGTTTCTAAGCATTTAAAATTTCTGGAAGTTTTTCAGCCAAATTGATAAGCTGCATTCCTTGTTCACAAAGCAAAATTTTCAAATGCAAAAAGCCTTTTAAAATTAGTTGGCAATTAATATCCTTCATCTGTCTTTTTACAAGTAGGTAAGAAAAATATAATCTTTGTGTATGTTCATGAGGCATAATCTATGTAGATATCTATAGAAATAGCAATGGATTTTTGTCCCTTGATACACACTAGTTAGTTTACTGCAGCATTTTTGAGTCAATGTACTAAACTGTCATTTCTTTTAGTGCTCTAATACGTCCTGGTCGCTTTGATATGCAAGTTACTGTTCCCAAGCCTGATGTAAGAGGTCGTACGGAAATTCTGAAGTGGTACCTTAATAAAATCAAGTATGACCCATGTAAGTAAATATTTTACTGTAGTATCTTTTTATGTAACAGTTTCTACACTGGATCAGCCCCATCATATTAGTCCTTTATTCCATCACCACACGCAGCTTTATTGTGTTAATAAAGAACAAAAAAATTGTCTAGTATCTAGTGTTTTTCTCTAGTCCCCAAGAGTTCATAGTGTCTTGAGAATAAGCTCAATTTCTTTTAAAATGGATTTTTTTTTTTGTTTAATGCATAATTTCAATAGAATGTGATTCTTGCTTAAAATTTCAGGAGCAATATGGACTCTAATAAACAAAATGGTTTTGGTTTTTTTTCTCCCCCTACAGCTGTTGATCCAGAAATAATTGCACGAGGCACAGTAGGATTTTCTGGAGCAGAGCTTGAAAATCTTGTAAATCAAGCTGCCTTAAAGGCAGCTGTTGATGGAAAAGATATGGTAACCATGAAAGAACTAGAATTCTCCAAGGACAAAATTCTAATGGGTAGGATTTTATACAAAAAACATACATGTATATTATAATACACACATAGTGTGTATTATAAGTATGTTATATTACCTCACACAGAGGTTTTCTTGTGTGATGAAGACTTTTGCAGGGAAATAGAGAAGTTTTTATGCTGTTGTTTTTTGGATTGTTGGGCTGTGGTTTGT
>VZTI01005251.1:0-37818 GCA_013397865.1 Struthidea cinerea | reverse complement strand
CTCTTTGTTTGGTTTTTTTAATTGTGGGGGGGTTTTTTTGGGGGGTGTGGGGTGGTTTGTTTGTTTGGATTTTTTAATCTAATAAAGTTTCCTATTAGTTATTTTTGAATAGAACCTTTTGAGACCAGAGAGCAGTATGTAAAATCTACTGTGGAATACATTCTTTAAAATTTGATACTATTTTTGAAGTTAAAAACTCTGCATGTTATACTTCAGCCTAGAGGGAGACACAGGCTTGATTTCTTATCCTTCCCCTACCTATGATCAGAAGCCTGGACTTCTGTTTAACTTCTCATATGGTAGCACAAAGCTTAAACATCTCAGACATAACCACTATAAATCTGGTCTGTTCATTCTTGAGAAAAGAAATTAAATTTTCTCAGATACTTAGACTGCATTTTAAATCTATTACTTTAAAAGCAGTTTGTCTGTAGAATATGTTCGGGTCCATTTTTAGACATTAAAATCTGACTTGTAAACATTTTGCACTTAATAAGTATTAGTTCCCTTTGATTACATGCTGTTCCTCTGCTGCTTTGTGCTCTGTTTGAGTGTATGTAATGTGTGGATTGTGGTGGCCAGCTGTACAAAAAGGTTAATTTAATGTTCCTCTGTTTAAGGACCGGAGCGTAGAAGTGTAGAAATTGATGAGAAGAACAAAACCATTACTGCTTACCATGAGTCTGGACATGCCATCATTGCCTATTACACCAAGGATGCGATGCCGATCAACAAGGCCACGATCATGACACGAGGAACAACACTGGGACACGTGAGTATTTCTTTATCCAGATCTTTCAGTATTTTTAAATTTTACTTAGTTTATTAATATTTCTTTGTTTAGTTTTATTTTTATGTTGGTTTGGTGGCGTAGAGGAATTTGTAATGATGCTGTTTGCTGTGATTATGTTAAGGAATATTGTAGTCTGTTGAAATACTCAGTTTTGAGCAATCTCTTGGAAAACCCATGGTCATCTTTTCTGTGTGATAGAAAGCTTGCTTTCTTAATTTTGTAATGAATTAGCATGCACTAGTATAACAGTTCGGATGTACAAGGAAAGAAATGTAAGTAAGTTTGGTTCTGCTGCAGTTAAAATAGCACCCAACAGCAAAATTTTGAAGAACATCTAAAGGACTGGTAAGTAGAAGCTCAGCTGTACTTTTAACACAAACACCCTTTATCAGGTTTTTCTTTGTCCAGTGTGGCTTTTTAAAACTTCATCGGTTGCCTGTATTGTTTTTAGCATGGATATCCATGAGTTTTTCTAATTTGCCTTTATCTGCCAAGCATTTGAACAGAAAAATATTTCTATTAGGGTCTCTTCCTGTTGAACTTTTTCCAAGTTAATGTGTTCGGTTAATGAAAACCATTGGTCTGAATCCGCTGGGCAAGTTGATTTGTACTCAGTCCAAGTGCAAGGAGTAAGGAAAAATTGACAGAACAGGTTGTGCTGTTTCTTCCGGTAGTAGGTGTAAGTTGCTCACATTGATGTGGTGCTCACGGTCTGAGGAGGCTGTTTCAGTGGTTCAGCTGAGCACCTCCAAGCAAACCTGTTGAATGCATATGCCAGGGGCAGGCCAGAGCATGCAAAGTGTTACATAAAATCTTTGTTGGCTTTGGATATAAATAAGAATATTTTTGAGATTACTTCAGTATTTCTTCAAGTTTTTGTTACCTAACCACAGTTCTGTATCTTATAGGTATCTTTGCTCCCAGAAAATGACAGATGGAGTGAAACTAGATCCCAGTTGCTTGCACAGATGGATGTCTGTATGGGAGGAAGAGTAGCAGAAGAGCTCATATTTGGAAGTGATCACATCACAACAGGTCAGCTGATTGGTAGTTAAAGGAGTTTTTGATCAAGGCTGTGGACTGGCATGTTTAACGTGGTTTCAGTAATGTAACTTAGATCTGTTTGCTCTCTAGGTGCTTCCAGTGATTTTGACAATGCTACTAAAATCGCAAAACTGATGGTGACTCGATTTGGAATGAGTGAGAAGGTAGTGTCATCAATCCTTTAATATTTATATGGAGCAAAACCAAGTTCTGTTCTGTAGCTAAAGCCTATTTGTCTGTCAGTGATCTCTGAGGTTAGGGTAAGTAGTTTTCACAAAAAGAGTAAGCCTTATGACCTGGTCTGCTATACAGAGCTCAACTAGAAAACCTGTATATTCGACAGTTTTAAAAATTACCTTGCAGGATTTTCGCTCCAAAATTGCCTTGTAAGTTACTAATATCTTCAGAAAATAGTTATAATAAAGCCAGATGTTTTGGAATTGAGGATAATCTTGAGTCTGGGAGGGCGAAGGGGGTAACAACAATGAGTTTTCTAGACTTTCTTTAGAAGCTTCTTTAGTCATGTTTATTGTCCATCAAGTATTAGTAGTCTAGGCATTTTGCTTTGGTTTTTAAGTAAGAAAGCGCTTAGTTAGGATCTGTACTGTGACCAATTGAAACAGAATTCTGCAGTAACTACATAGTTGATGAATAGGCTTCTTGTTTTGCTTCTGCTGAAAGCACTTCAGCAGGCATTTGACTCATGATTTTATTTGTTTGCATGCAGAAGCAATAGGTGCTGAAACTCATACAGTGTTTTATGTGTATGACTACAACAGCGGCAAGATAAAGTAATCTTTGTTGTTGTTTAGCTTGGTGTTATGACCTACACCGATACGGGGAAAGTCAGCCCTGAAACCCAGTCTGCAATCGAACAGGAAGTGAGGACACTTCTACGGGTAAGAGCCTCTCCCCCTCCACTCTCATACTTCTGAGATAAATTGAACACCTGATTGCTTAATTCATTTAAGTAACGTATACAGGTGAAAATACACAGGTGGATAAAAGTATTCCCAAGTATTTAATGTAGCTGCAACTTTGAATCTCTGCATATCAAAACTTTTTTGTGATTGTCATGCACAAGTAGTGTGAATCAAGTTGGTGGCATTGGACTCTTTAATATACTCTTTAACACTTCTGTTTGATCAGGATTTGTATTTTGCCTATTCAATTCACAGGAAAAGTATGGCTACGAATTGTTTTAGAACAGATGTGAATGTTTTATGTTACTTTCACATTTCATAACTCCCGAGATAAGTAATTTTGTATAAAATCACAGGAATGGCCGTATCAGATCAGAGTGTTGCTTCCAGTATCCTGTTCTTACAGGTATCAGTGTCAGATGCTTACAGAAACTTGTAACATTTGATAATCACTGAACTTTCTCATCACTGTTCTGGTAATCTGAATTCGTTTGGTACAGGCAGGAGAATTACTTATATTGTAACATTTTAAATGATTAACACTTTTGCTGTAATTGTTGTTGAACTGACTTGGCCTTGTGAGAACTACCAGGATAGAACTGAAAGTTGAAGCTGGTAATGCTGGGATTGTGCATCTCCTTGCAGCAACTGGTGACTTTTAGTAGCTGGTAGCTTTCAGCTTTCTAAAACTACATAGTATTTTGAGTTCTCTAAGTGTTAAAAAACAGAAGTCTTTGAGGAACAATCTGTGAATGCTATAGCTTTGCTCATAGTGCAAAAAAACCTATTTTGTTATAAAAATCAGGAACTTTTCAAATCTAGTAAGTCTTTTCTAAGTCATATGTAACAATAGTAAGGTTTGTCTCAGGATCTTGTTTTTATGCCTACTTGTGCAAAATGCAAAGGTGGCATAAACTGTTTGGTTTTTTTTCATTAATTATGCCAGCTATATTTTAAATCTTTGTGAGTCAGGAGCTGTGCTAGCTTTGAAATATAAGGCACAACTTCAAATGTTTGTCTCAAGCTGTATTTACCTGGAAACAATTTTTGAAGTGGAATGTTACTGTTGTTTTTGTTCTCAAGTCTTAAAATCTCCTTCTATCTGTTCTTAATATTAGGACTCCTATGAGCGAGCCAAGAACATCCTGAAGACTCATGCAAAAGAACACAAGAATTTAGCAGAAGCTTTATTGAAATATGAGACTTTGGATGCTAAAGAAATCCAAATTGTTCTAGAGGGGAAAAAACTAGAAGTAAGATGATAACTTCTGGGATATGTAACTGATAATTTGAAGAATGTACATCTAGCAACGCCGTAGTCTTACGCAGCATAGCCTTTTTTTCTCTTCCTGACGTGTATGGCATTAGTGTCACTTTAATATTAGTCTGTCTCTTGTGAGCTTCTGTTACTCATCTATTTGTTGTGTCTCATCAGAATAAGACACAAAATAAAGCAAGTTCCTCATCCTCTGCTCCCTATACTCTTCGCACAAGAAGTTACTCAGAACGATAAATCTCAGGGTTGAATTCAGCATTTCAATTCAATCAAATGTGTTGAAGCTGAGAAGAAAAACACACAGATACACTGGCGTGTGTTGGCACAGCTTCCTGGGCCATGCTGCTACATGTGCGTTTGAAGTGATACCCCACAATATGTGCTCTGGAATGTGTTAAGGAGAGTGACAGACTGAGATGTAAAGCAGTAGAATGTCGTGTAGCTATTGCTCATGCTCTGTTTGAGGCTAGAGATCACTACTAAAGGCTTTTTATTTAGAAATGTAACAAAACATCTCAAAGGATGAACAAGCTTCATTGTGAGAGCACCATGCTAGACAAAAATATTAGTGGTCATGTTTCCAGTACTCTTGGGGTTAAAATACACACATGTATGGCTGGGAGAGAAATTTTAATGCAAAAACAACAGGCTAAACATGTCTAAGCCTCTTTGGACCATGTTTTGGGTAGAACCATAGCAGGGATAAGAGAAATACCGGTGACCTCTGATGTGCTGCTGACAAGTTTCTTAAAATTTTTATTACTGCAGTAGACAGATGACAGTGCTTTGATGACAGTGCTTTTACACTGCTGGAGATGCTACAGAACTACTTTCTATTAGTACTATGTACGGGCGTTTGATAATCCAACAGATAATCTCTTTGAAGAGGACAACATTGCTCACTGAAGAGTAATTCAGAAAATGTTTGAAGCATGTGTTATTTCAAGTAACATTCCCAGTTCTGTTCTGTGGTAGAAGTAGGGAAGTAAAACCTTTTCTTTCAACCCTTACAGAAACCTTGGGAAATTCTAAGAAGATACAAAAAAGGTTTTGAAAACAATAGCTGTTTCCAATCAAGTGGAAGTGATGGCTACCAATTATATGCCAGTATTCTTCTGATCTCATGGAACTGGTTTTTAGGAATAACACATTTTGATCATAATCCTTCTGCACAATCAGTTGTAGCCTTGTGGGATTACAAACTTCTGTTGCAGAGAGGGCATGTATTAGCATATGAATGTCGAGGGTTACCATACTTGGACATTAAAATAGCTGGGCTGGTGCCAATAAATGTGATTGGAAACTGGTAGCTACACGTGAAACTAGAAGTAACATAGTATTTTAGAATTTTCTGAGTGTAATGCTTGATTATAACCTAATTTTTTTAGTAAGAGCACGTGGGGTTTTTTTCCCCCTTTCAAAATGAGATCAACTTTCTTTTTGCCTGTTTTTGTCAGCTTACTATAGTGACATCCCGCTCAGTGTGGGAGTTGAAATGTTATAAAACAGTATAGGAAATGTCTAGGCTGACTAGTTATGGTTATACATGTATTTCAGAAATATGCCAACAGAAACAGAAATATACTGCATATTTGGCATCTGTTTTTGGAGTAATAAAGGTTAATTTTAATTATGCACACTGGTTTTCTTTTTATTCACTGAAAAGTGCTATAAAATGTAATACCAAGTTCCCTAGTATGTAAATTGAGGTGTATAAAACATTTTAAATTGTAAATAAATTTAAGAATTATGGCAAAATTGCACTCTATCTAAATGAGATTTCTAGGGAATGTTCTCCCTAGAAATTCACACCTTTTTTCAATTGCTGCTTCAGTAGTGGGACTTGAAAGGGAGATATCTTTCCCAGCTAAATAATGTGAATTTGCATTTAGAAAGAGAAGCAAAAAAACCCTTTTCTTGTTTGAAGTTACTAAAATCTATATTGAATGATCCTGTTTGGGGGATGGGGTAAGTCCTTGAAGTCCAACTTACTTTTCTTACTCAAAAGCTTCTTGCTATATGCATAGAAGTAGGATAGTCTCAAAAAGGAAAAAAAACTAGTGCTATATCATTGGGTCATGAAAGATTGTTACAAGCTTAGCCAAAAAGTATAAAAGGTATCTTTGCTTTCTGGCCAACTTAACAACACAAGTGTTACTGAAGAGTTTACTGTCTCTCATTCCTAGTTAGTTTTGTGTGTGTAACATCTGTGGTGTTTCCAAGAAACTTGCCTGTTGGCCACTGGTGTTCTTGGGAGCATCTAGGAGCTGGAATTTCTCCTTTTGTAATTACTGGGCAGAGGTAGGAGACCACTGGATTGGGTTTATGTGGCAGGGTTTTTGTAATGAGGAAGCTACACACGTGGCATCTGGGAGATGATGCCAGAAGCTTCCCTATGTCCAATAGCATTTAGCCAGACAGCTCTAAGAGGACCTAATCCTGTCCAAGGCTGAGCCCATCAGCCCTGGTGGTAAAGCCTCTGAGACAACGCACTTATGAAGGGGGAGAAGCTCTGCCCAAAAGCAACTGCAGTCAAAGAGAGAGGAGTGAATACGTGAAACAGCTCTGCAGACACCAAGGTCAGTGACGATGCAGCAGGGTGAGAGTGGGAGTCCTTGCCCTGAGGAGGGAGGACCAGCAGAGACTGACCGAAACCCCAATTCCTGTCCCTGCCCCTGCTCTTACTGCTTGAGGGGGAGGAGGTAAAGAAAAGTGAAAGTGAAGTTGAAAACAGGAAGAGGGGTAAGAGAAGAGGTGGTAAGATTTTGTTTTATTTCTGGTTTGACTGGCAATAAACTAATTTCCCAAACTCAAGTCTGTTTTGCCCATGACGGTAAACGATGAGTGATCTCCTCCTGTCCTTATCTCAACCCACAGGCCTTTTGCCATGTTTTGTCTCCCCTGTCCAGCTAAGAAGGGGAGTATAAAGTGGCTTTGGTGGGCTCCTAGTGTCCAGCCAGGTCACACATACCATAACCACAAAAGCAGCTTCCAGAAATCAAGCAGAGGGTGAGAATAATCTCAGTACCTTTAAGCAGTAACAGCCTCCTGCTGTTGAAAACGGGGCAGAGCTAGGTGCTTAGATGAACTGTTTGCTTTTTAAATACATCTAAAGTGGTCACAAGCAGAGTGACACATAAAAATAAGAAATTCAAACTTGGACATAATTCTGAATGTTCTGTATTCCTGAGGCTGGCACGCCAGAATTCTACCAGCAAGCTTAACACAAAGGAAATAACAAACTTCCAGTGAAAGTTGTGGCCTGCTCCTTCTGGCTGCTTCCTACTCTGTGATGATGAGTCAGCTGAAATGTCAGAAGAGTTTTCTAAATCTCAATCCTTTAAACTGGCTGTGAAGTTAGAACAATCAAGCCATTCCTAACTTTCTGCTCTCTTGATCTGCTTGGAAACTTTGGCTAGAAGCAAGGAGAGTTATTTCTGCTTCTAAAACATGGCCAAACAACACGATGAGAGGTGAGAGTACAATTTCAAATAGGCCACTCTCTCTACTTCCCTCAGATTTCCCTTCTCTCTTTCCAAAAGCATGACTCACATTCTAATGTTTATTAAGAGGCCTTCCTCTGTTGCTGGCCAACATGAGAACATCATCTGCTCCTTCCACAGCGTCATCAGTGTGTGAATGGCTGCAACATTTGCCATTAGAGCACTGGTATTGACCATGAAACATTTAATAGGAGAAGGGGGGACTCTAGTGCATGGGGTTGGGGTTTTTTTCCATTTTATTTTTTCCCAAATCTAGCTTTGTGGTTAGTGCCCTGTCCTGGAAATTTAATGCTGCTAGTTGTAATTCTGACATTCAGCATTGGGTTTTGACGTTGAGCTCAGAAGTATATTTCTTCTAAGATTAATACCAGTTTTCAGTCTTTCACTACTCTTTCAAAAACTGTTCTGGAGGAAACTGAAGGATCCTGCCCTGTCTACTGGTCTCATGAAACTGGCCAGAAATCACAGAAAACAGAGGCAGACCCTGTCATACTTGCTCAGTCTCTCAGAACAAACCCTCCACAGCAGCAGATTTGGACTGAATGGTTTAATAAGTTCTACATCAATTTTTCCAGAATTAAAAACATCAGTTACCATCATCCATTTATTTCCCATGGTCATTCATTATATTGGCAACAAATTATGAATTGCCTTTCACCTACTGTCTTGTCCCTACAAGTTAGAAGACCACTTCATATATTCTTAGCTCTTATTCAGTGAAAGCTCCTCTGCTCTATCAACACATCACAGGACAAAAAGAATAGAATTTATGGGTTTACAGTTTTAGGGCTGATCTGCTTAAACTGGAGTTGCTTTTCCACTTTGTCCCGAATCAGGGTGTGATTCTCTCTAGTGAATCCTTGCCCTGTCATACTGTCATGGCACAGCATCTCCCAGGGTCATTACTCAGGAGGTCCACGCAAGTTCAATAACCTACAGCACATCCCTTTCCAAACTGCAGCCAACAGAAGCTACACACAAACTTCTTAAAGGTACCAGATGTTCAGCCTTAGCTAGAAAACGGGACACCAAGAAAAGGCTTTGAACAGAAAACGTCAGCTTGGGGTGAGTCTTCCCCAAGGGTTTCTTGTGCTGCATTAGGAACAAGCAGATTTTGTCACCTGAGGGCTTATGAGTTATTGCAGTCTGAGACAGTTCTGACCTTTTGTAATCTTGCTGTAAAACACCCAGATTTGAGCCTCTTGGGCAAGAATTGTCTTCTAGTTCAGTGCTGGGATGAGTTACAGCATCAAGGCAAACAGGTGGATAATGCAGTCCACTCTTCCCCACTGTGAACACATCCCAACAAACATGTAATGTAGTCCATTAACCTGATGCAGTGGTCAGTGTTTATAATAATTTTAATACATTCAGTAAACACAAAAAAATATTTAACAACATTAAGATGTTGAGGTAAGAACACACAATGAGAAATACAAATGCAAACTATAAGTTTTAATTTCTTCTGTTATTTTTCTTGCCTGGCTTTTCTGAAGCCTTTGCTTCCCTGTTGTGTTTATTTTTTTGTCCTTCATTTTCTTCATGTCTTATATTCCCTGACAGTCATTGCAACTGAATCTACATATAATAAATATAAATTATAATACATTAAACTTAGTCATGAACAATCTATAATTTCTCAAGCTCTAGTTTTTTAGATTTGGTATTGGGTGATCTGCCAAAGTTTCCAAAAAATGTTAAAAACACTGGAATAAAAACAAGACCATGAACAGCCCCAAACAAAATAACAAGGAACATGATCTTGAAGAATGTCCTAAAGATGTAGGTGTTTGCTGCAGCCAGGACAACTACTCCTAATATCGTAGAAACTGCACCTTGCAGTACTGGGTAACCTAGCAGGGACAGAGCTTCAATCGCCCTTTTATTGGCTGATGACTCTCCACTCGCAACAAAGGCATAGGAAATATGAGCAGAAAAATCTACTGAAAACCCTATGCAAATGACCAGGTTGATCATGGATATGGAATCGAGATTGACATTCCAGAACGTCATGAAACCAGCAACGCCAACTATAACAGAGGCTATAGCAAAAGTCACCCACAAGCAGCACAACGGGTTAGGAATGAGCAGAAGGGAGACAACGAGCATCGCCCCGGCAGCCACGACAACGTTCTGAACAGTGTTCTGCACTATCACCAGGTACTGGTCGTAGTAGATGAATGCTGAGTGATACACCTTCAGTGGAATGCCGCACTGCTCGGCTGCCTCTCTTAGCTGATTGAGGAGATTCTTCTCATCAACGGCTGACGTCACATTCACTGTCTGGATGAAGAAACGTGAAGCTTCTATTTCATCCTGAGTCTTGTTTATGTCCCACTCAAAACTGGGATGAAATCTGAACAGTATAGTTAAGTTACTGAAGAAGTCAGTCTTACTGTTTATATTTATCAACCCCCTTTTGGCAAGTTCTGTGTATACTCTCAGCCATGACTCTGAGTGATTCTTATCTACATAGGAAATGTTCTCCAAATTCTGTGCACAGCTCTCAATGCCAAGACGCACTGTCTCATTCCAGTAATCTACACTCTCAGCAATGACAACCATGACCCTGGGTCCGTATGTCGAGAAGTATTTCTCATCATCATCATAATATGGAATAACGTAGGAGTCATCATTTGCCAGATTCCGGAGATCGATGCCTTCCCTGATCTGAGTACACCCATAAACACTGCCACCCAAGTAGGCTCCGTACAGCACCACCATGAGCACCTTGATCCATTTATTTGTAATAAAAGGGCCATAATAATTTTTAAAGAATATGCTCATTGGATGCTCACCTTCTGGCTGAGATGGCTGCCCAGAACAGCTGCCAGTACAGCAAGCATTGTACAAGCAGGAGTTCTCAGCCTGATCTTCACCTACTCCCACACGCATACAAGTCAGCCAGTGGCGGTTCCCTTGCTCCCTTTTGTGATTTAATACCAGAACAGCCCCAAAGAAGGTCATGGTATATACATAGCAGAAGACAAAAGCTGTGCCTGTATAGAGGCAAAAAGACCTCACGGACGGAAAAGCAGTCCAGGTGCCAATGAAGAAGGCCAAAACATCCGTGAGAGTGGTGATGGTCACAGAAAGTGCCGCCTCAGCGTAAGTCTCGGCCAGCAGAGACTTAACACTGGATTTCTCTTTTTTCCTTGAACTTTGTTCCCAGGAAGCAATCATGATGAACATGTCATCAACGCCAACCCCTGCAAGAGGAGACACTGTTAACGCTGCACTGCAGATGGCAGCTTCCACCAACACCCAACAAAACTACGTTATTCACATTTCAGTCTGCATATAATTTTGAAAAAGGAAGCTGGGCTACAACCACTGCTCTAGTGTTGATGCAACTTACATGAGAATCTGGAAAACAGATCCTTTGTGTGTAGCTGAATGTATTATCTTTCAGCACCTCCTGGTGACCTGATGGGTTGTTCATCTCTCACCGACTCTGCTGAAGGACTGAGCACACCTACTGCATCTCTGCCAAGTGCCTTGTAGCTGATGTCCACGTGTCTCCTGATGCAGATGACACAGCTTTCAAAGCATCACATATTCTGATCTCAACTATTCTTATCACTGGAAGCACCGCCCTTTATCTCTGGAATCTCTTCTTCAGCACTGCAGCAACTTAGACCAATAATTTCTTGTTCTAACTTCAGAAGACAGGAAGAGCAGTTGCTACCACACGGGAGAAGAGTGATTCCGGTTTTCCAGTGGCTCACTTTTTAATGCTCTTTGCCCTCCACTTCTCTCCAGTTTATCTTTCAGCACTTATTCACAATTTATAATTCATTTATCTTTACTTTTATATTGATGTACCCACAAATATTACCCACCAGATCCCTGGGAAACCCTGCCAGGAAGACTGGATCCTGGGCTTGGGTTTTTGCTAAGATGCCAGAGCAAGTCAGCTGAAGTTCAAAAAGGAAGAGCCAATGGGCTTCTCTCAGCTCTGCTAACTCTCAAGACTTTAATCACACACCTTTCTGTATTTTACCATGTTGTCAAGGGCTCTTCTATTCACTGAAAATGAATCACACAAAAGGGAAAGCAGGGCTGTGCTAATAGTGGAGTGAGATTTAGCCAAGCACAGAAGAATAGACGAAATCACTACTTGTGGGGTTCAGTTTACGGGCTACCTGAACAGGCAGTTGCCAGTAAACATTCAAAGATTAATTAAGCAGCACGTCACAAGGTACTACTGGATGGCAGCGAGTCAGGCTGCTTCAGAAAGCAAGCAGCCTTCAAAGCAAATCCTCTGAATGTACTGAGAATTTGTTTGTTTTAATGCAAGGAAGACAGAAGTCTGCACGTTATTTCTGAAGATCTGAAGAGACTGGCTTAAGCACTTTCCCAGGTAAACAAATGGGTCTTTTTGATAGTCAGAGCCACTGCAATTGATGAGCAAACAAAAGTAAATAGAAAATACATTGGAATTATGCAGGAAGCAAAGAAACAATGCCTGCCCTAAGGAGCATTTGCACTGGACAGCTAGGATGATGCACAGCCTCTGTCAGCCTGGGAGCTCCATGTGTTTTCCTTAGCATGATACCAAGCCCAAGAAAACATCACATGAATGCATCATATAGGAGATCAGTAAGGATTTCAAAAGCAGTAATTTGTTTGCAGCATCATTATCTAACATTAATTTGGAAATTTCAGCACTGGCTGTTAAGCAGTCTGTGCAACAAGGATGCAATGATACCAACTTCCTTGGGTTTTTTGCGGGGGAGCTGCTTGCACAAATGGTGCATCACTTCAGTGGTGTAGCTGAATGAGACTGGTTAGTACATAGATGTTATATTGCAGAGGATTAATCATCCTGGCTACCAGAGACACTAGAACAATGCCGGAAGTGCTAACCTTACCATTCTCTCATTTACAGTTTTCCTGCTGTAGCAGTGGGTCTAGATCAGGCCTTGTCTTCTGGGAAAAGCTGCCCTCTCACCAAAACTCATCTCCAGTCCCACTGTGGGCATGCTGAGCTGAGGGGCTCACCCAACTTTAGGTGCTCTGAGGAGGCTGCACCTCTGGGTATCTCCTCCACTCATTTCAGGAGAAAATGCTGTATTATCTGACATTCACATCATAAAAGACTGACACCATTAGTTTGTTTTAACTTCACTTTAGTCTTTCTAGCTGAATCTGACTCACTTTTTCTACTTACCCAGAATCAGGAATGGTGCATTTGCTACAGTGACCACAAATGGAACTCCACAGAAGAGCATCAATCCAAAGCTGCTCAATACAGCTAAGCCAGAAGAAAGCACTCCACAGCTTGCAAGCCAGATATTATTTCTTATACAGCTCAGTCTGAAAAGATTTCAAGGAATATCTTAATTATGTGTCAAATACTTCACCAATGTGTTTGGCATGACAAGTGCACAGATACAGCGATACCCTCTCTCAGAAGAACTCCTGATGAAAGCTGCTAGCAGAGTTCCCAGGTGTCAGCATTGCATAAAATTAATTTCTCTAGGTGTTATATGCATTATTACCACTGCCCAACTATATTCGGAGGAGTAAAGATGTGTACTGATCTTTGCATCAATAACAAGAGATGGCAAAATAAGGACACATAAGTTCTACCAGTGACACTAGACTTAAGGTGACCCAAAAAACTGGTGAATTTCTAGAAGCTCTTTGATTTTACATGAATTCTTCCTGTAGCACATCACTGGAAGCACCTTTCAGGCAGTAAGTGCTGTGTAGAGAAACTTTCTCAGCAGGCAGATTGGCCACCAGCCTTTTGCCAAGACTCCCCTGAGCACTGGCTCAAGCATTCCACAAGAAGTGCTTTAATAGGTATGATGCTTGATGCAAGCACTAAACCAGGCCGCTCACCCTGCAAGTAGAATTTGTTTTGGAAGTACAGGACACAAACACTGCTGTACAGTTGTTGAGTGTACAATGGTTCAGTTTCCATCAGCACAAAGAAAGGGCAGATTAAGTTCTCCGTGGACTGCAGGTAAGGCTCTGATTCTACTAGCAAGCAGAACAACTAAAGCCGTACCCAGACTTGCAGGAATCTATGAAGCTAGTGCGCATCCACCTGAACCTTAACTAAGTACTGAACACTTGTTCAGGTTTTCATCTGCCATCTAAGCAGCTGGGAGATACACATAGGTAGACAAGAAAAAACAAAGAAATACATTTTGCCTATAAAATGTCACTGAAAGTCTGCAGCTTCAAGAACACCTTCACTCGGCAAAAGCAGAAACCAACTGAGGGAGGTAAAGAAGAGCAGACACCACTGCTCATTGAGCCATAGCTTAGAGACTTTTTACCTTAGGCAGGAGATGACTGCAAAGGTTATTGTCAGGAAATATGTTATGGAGAAGAGCGGGATCACACTCTTGGTATTTCCTTCAAACTCCCGTTGTCTGGACAGCGAGGTAAAGTAGGTCACCTGCCGTTAAAACAACAAGGAAAGAAACAATGAAGCACTCTTCCTCTTCTTCGTGGTCTTTGTACACACGCGCAGGCAAGGCCAAACATCACGTTGGCAGAGGAGCATTGCCCTGGCCCTCGCAGCCCGCCCGCCTTCTCCCGCCACCGTCTCCTTTCCTTTCCGTTCGGCGAGGGGGCTGCCCGGACATTTCGGGCTCGGCGGCTCCGCACGGCCGTACCCGCCCCCGCGTTACCTGAATGGAGCCGAGGCGCAACTCCGCCACTCTGGACGAGATGTTCTGCAGGAAACTCTCCAGCCACCGCCGGGTGTCCTGCGCCTCGGGGCCGTCCTCCCGCAGGTAATACATCAGCTTCAGGGCCCGCGCCCTCCGCACCCGCCCGTCGTCCGTCTCCACGCCGCCCAGTGCGGCCCCCAGGAAGACGCTGTCGTTGACGGGGAAGCGGAGGCTCCCCGGGGCGGACGGTCCCGCATCGCCCCACCGCGACAGCAGCGGGTTGGGGCTGGCGCAGCCGCCGGCGGTGCGGGCGCAGAGCCGCTCGTACTCGGCGTCGTGCACGGTCGCGTTCAGCCGCAGTACCTCTGCCCACGCCGTCGGCTCCAGGATCGAGGTCCCGTTCGTCGCCACGGCGATGAGGGCGGCGTAGGCGCCCTCGGTGGGCAGCCGCGGGGCGGAGAAGCGCTGCGAGTCGTCGACGGGGAAGTGCCGCCGCACGAAGTCGCGCTCGGCCTTGGCGGGCCCCCACGTCGGCGTGAACTGCCCNGCCCAGCCCGCCCGACAGCAGCAGCGGCACCAGCACGAAGGGCCAGGGGCAGGCGGCCACGCCGCTCGCCAGCCCTTCGAAGAGCCGGCGCAGCGGCCGCTCCACGCAGTCGGTGTTGCGGCAGGAGCAGCGCTCCGCGGGGTACCGCGGCCCCGCCATGGGCGAGGCGGGCACGGGCTGCCGGCGGCAGCTCCTCGCCGCGGGCCCGTCCCACGCCGGGGCCCGACGGTGCGGTCTGTGCCGGCGCCGGAGAGAAGAGACGGAGGGGAAAGTGAGAGGATTTCAAAGCCGCCCTCTGCCTGTCAGGATCCCGGACCGCGTTTTTCAGCGGGCGGAACCGCCCCCGCCGTGACTCAGCGGGGCTTCCCCCGCTTCCCGGGGCGGGGCGGGCAGACCAGGGGCCCCCCGCCGCGCCCCACCCCGGGTTCATGTCCCCCCTGCCCTCCGTTTCCCCTCCGGGTTTGGCTCCGCGGGGTCCGGCCCGTTTGCAGCGCCCGCCGTGCCGAGCCGCTGGCTGGAGCCTGGCTCTGGCTCCGTGCAGACCCAGCCGCTTCCCGGCACGGGCCCGCGCCTACATTTCATTCTCTAGACATCATCGGCTTTTTTAGTGTTTTTCCCGAAGCTGCTGCAGTCGTTACTTCTCTACTGTGCATTATTCTTCTATCTGAGAGCAAAACACAGTGGTGATATACATCTTCCAGTGTTTGCTCTCTCAGTGTACAAGTTTATAAAACGGAAAAGTGGCAGTGAAAGAAATAAAAGACTGAAACAAGGGTTAGCGATTCCAATTGTCAAGTCCCAGGAATATCACCAGTGTGATGTGCCAGAGCTTTATGCAGTAGCAATGATAGAAAGGATCTTTCCAAGTCCAAAAACTATCCTGCAGCCTAGTGTTTTGATACTGGTGACAGTGATTTGAGTGGTTTCAGGCTTAGAAGAACATTAAGCTCAGATGCAACAGTGCTGGAGAAGTGTCCAGAAAATATGCCACAGGCAGGCATTTCTTCTCCTTGCCTTTGAAAGAAGCAACTCTCTCCTCTCCTACCAGTAGTTGCAGAAAAGTTGTAGGTATTTCTTCTCTCCCATCTAGGGAAGACAGACTTGGCACCTGTGAGTGTAAAACAGCCGGCCAGGCTCTGAGCAGCATTATCTCCTGCTGTGCTCAGCACCCAGGGCAGGTTGTATCCTGGTGATTCCCTTTTCCATGCACAGGTGTTCTGAGACAGGTATGTCAGACAGGCACTTAGAAGCTATTTCCTGTAGCTTCTAACTTGCTGAAACCTAGGAACTGGCTTGGTGGCGGTAGCTACCCAGTCAGGGTACCCATTGGGCACAGGCTCGTGCCTTTAGGTTAACTCTGAGGCTTGGGGATCTGGCCTACAACATGGAAAGATGGCTCCACCAACTCTCAGTTCAGAGTGGTGTCCAAGCAGGTAATACATGCCAGTCTTCTCCCAGAATCTGAATGTTTGTCCTTGTTCCCTGGCCTATTCATGCACTTTATATTAAGTTCTAATATGATAAAATATGCTTTTTGGGGCAGGGCCAGGAACTACTCATAGGACTTCCAGCAAGTCAAGCTTTCTGATATTTTTTCGATGAATGCACAATCTCTCTATTGTTATGTTACATTTGCTGGAAGTTTCAAAATGAGATTCCAGTGAATTACTGTTTGGCCTTCCTTCCTTCCTTCCTTCCTTCCTTCCTTNTTCACTTCACAGTTAACCCTTGAAAGGGAACACTATGAAAATTGGAATGCCCGTCCTTCCTTCCTTCCTTCCTTCCTTCCTTCCTTCCTTCCTTCCTTCCTTCCTTCCTTCCTTCCTTCCACTTGTATAGTAGGTCAGGGACTAATATTCCAATTTCCATGCCAAGTGTATAATAAAATTTTGTGATTTTTTGCAGACCCTCTAAGTTTTGTTGTTTCTTTCAATCATGAGCATTTATGAATCTTGGGCACTCCCTTCCCTTTAAGGGTGTGACATCCCTTTTTTGGCATCACGGACAGGATGCCATGGTTAAAGGGGTCCAATTGGGATATCATCCGTGAATTCCAGACAGGTAATGATGGGGAAAATATAAGGTGTGCCCAACTCCCCCAGGCACAGAATGTGCACGTGGAAATTGGTATAGTCCTGAGGCAGCAGTTAAATAGATAAATGTGGTGTTAAGTGAACAAAAGGTATGGAAGGGGAAAAGTAAAGCAGTTTTATGTGCAATTTTTTGCCCAACAGGAGAGGTATGCCAACAAAGAGGCAGAGGGAGAAATGACTGGATCTCTGCAGGGTTTGGTGAAAGGACTGCAGGGTCAGTTAAATGAGAGAGGAAATAGGCTTCGGTAGCAAGTGTTGCCATCTGCCGAGCGCGACGGTGAGAGTAGGCTGCAGGCTGCTCGCTGCTGAGCGCCGTCAGGAGAAGGGAGAGGCTGCCGGCGGAGGCGTTGCTTGGAGCTCTCCAAGAGGCTGCAGGCACAGGGGCTGCTCGCAGCTCAGCAGGGTCGGGAAGGGGACAGTGAGCTGCAGGCGGAGGCAATGCTTGCGGAGGGCGATCGGGGAAAAGAAAAGAGGAGGAGGCAGTGAGAAGCGGATGTCAGCTACTCGCTCTGCTATTAAACTTCATATTGAAAACATTCTGGGTTTTGATATTCAGTGCCTTTAACCGCTGCTGTGCTAAATTTTGCGAAGCTGATAAGTCAAATTCAGAGAGCATCCCACTCATGGAGGGCAACTCTAATCGCAGGAGCCGTCCCCCGAAAAGGTGGAGGAAGCAGCAACAGCAGTATGGCAAACACTTCATGAACTGAAAGTTGAGATTCTACCTGAGGAATGTCAAGGCCAAGCTGTCCCTGACGGACCAAAGAGATATTTACTATTCAACTCAGCTGCATTTAAAGAGACAGAACAGAGATATCCCGAGACGGGAAAAAGGACTTCTATCACTAGCCTGAGCTGTTAAACAACTTAAGCCACTGTTTGGACTAACCCCTCCAGGACTTGTATTGTTTTCTCTTCCCGGGAATGATACTGGGAATGATGCCATGCACCCCCACTGAAGATCAAGCTAACCATCGAAGGACTGCTTATCCTTGCAGGAGCAATCATTGCCAGCATGAGCTAAGTTTGGTTCACACATCAACAAGCTCGACCCACAAGGTGGAGACCCTCACTTCTTTATTTATGCTAATCAGTATGGCAACTCTAGTACATTCTGCACCACACATGCTTCTCAGTTGTGGGTGCAATTTACTGTGGCAGAAATTATAAAGAAGATGAAAGTAATTTGCCCACTGAAATCCAAAAGGTAACCTGAGATAATGGAAGTAGATTTAAAAGGAAATTCCACTCTTGGTATTAACTAGTTAATTTCACTTATAACCCGACCAACCATAAAGGCACCATTTTTGTTTTAACAATGCAATGTTTTAACAATGCTATGGTATATACCATACATCATAATCACAACGGAGCTGCACCCTATCCCCTGGAGCACAGAGTATGGGCCTGAGGGAATGGATGTGCCTGGATGAGAACCTGTTGTGACTCTCTACTTGTAGACAACCTTATGATAGATTCAAGTAGTCACCCTTATATTAGTGTGTGTAACTTTGTTGAAATTATAAGATGTGATTTTATTATTCAGGTCCTGTTATATCTTATCTATTGTTATGATTTAATTATATACAAGATCTACAGTCTACCCCTATTGGCATCAATCTCACCTTGATGAGAAAGCTGCTATTGAAGCAAACACAAGAAAAAGGACAAAAGACTTTGATTACTCTTCATCACCATGTGGAAGAAAGCCACTGGTGCAAGTGAAGAAAGACCTAGAACTCCATTGGTGGGACATTTTATTTGGATGGTGGAACAAGCTGATAAATACTTGACATGCCTAAGAAGAGAGCTGAGAGGGATAGCTGGTGCCCCACATTTAAGCGGGTTGTACTTGCCTTTTTTCAAGATCTATGGGGACCCAGCCATACAATCAAGTAATTTTTAATATCCCCAATGGCCTCATCTCTAGGTGGTGTCAGAATGTGCCTGACACTGTCCACTTTAAGTCCACATAAACCAGCCAAGAGCAGCTGTAAGAAAAAACCTGAAAAGCAAAAGAACAAGCAGATCCCATTCAAGTGGCTGAGTTGTGTCCCTGTTGCACAGGACTCATGGTCAGATCATTTCTCAGGTGAGCAGGAGACCAGGGCTCAATCCCACCTTCAAACAGACATGGCAGAACCTTCTCTCTTCCACAGCAGGGCCCACCATCTGTCTCTGGGGCACTTGTACCTGGCCAGAAGCAAGAGGAAAGAAGAATGATTCAGCCGAGGTCTCTCTCAGGCAGAGCCCAGGTAGGCTCGCAAATGCAGACATGACTTTGATTGTGGCCTGACTGCCACAATGGCTCCAGGTCTGAGCCAGCACCTAGCTGAAGAGACACCAGGGTAGGGAGAGAAAATGCAGTTTCTTGACGCTTCTGCACAGCGTTTGAAATTAAGAAACAACATGTGCCTGGCTGGTGAGACTCTTTGCTTCACAGCATTTTTTTGTTTGAAAACTCTTCTTCAGTTTGCCCCGTCAGACTCCATTTCCCTCTACTTGGAACAGGGCTCATCTCCTGCTCTGGCCATGGCTGCCTGTTTTCTCTGCTCACAAGCTCTGTGGTAATATTTATTTATTTTGAAAGGTAAAGCTGTCCTCAGAAATGTAGACAAACATTTTCTTCTTGGTCTCTGTATTCTTGTGTCTTCCAAACATTTACTGAGCCTGGAAGTGATTCCAACAGTTTTGTAGAATCATGGAATAACTTGGGTTGGAAGGATCCTTTGGCACTCGTCTCACCTGCGCCCTGCCCAGAGAAGGGCTGCCATGGGTGCTAGGCCAGGTCACTCAGGGTTTTGCCCAGCTGAGTTTGGAGTTACCGCCAAGGGTGCGTATTCCAGAGCCTCTGTGTTTGACTACTTCATCGTGATTTGTCCCCTCATAAATGTGAAGGTTTTGGTAGAGGGGCTGCAGAGGTGGCCTCTGTGAGGAGAGACCAGGCCTGCCCTGAGCTGGTCACAGTTGATGCCAGCAGGATCCAGCAGACCCAACTTACGGCATGGCTGGGCCCACCCGCAGGGGACTCTGTGGCACCCCTGGGAAAGTGCCTCAAAGTCAGGGTGGCAAACACTAAGCAGAAGGAGAAACAAGGCCAGGGTGGGAGGAGACTGAGGGAAGAAGTCCACAATTGATCAGGAGGAAGGAAGGGAGAAGAGGATACCTGGGCAGGGGTTGGATCCAAGGTTTTGCTAGAACAGGAGCTGAAAGGTGCAGCCTGGAGAAGCTGCTGCCAGTGAAGGAACCAGCCACGTGTGTGCTGGTCCCAGTCTCTTGCACTGGCCACTGCCTCAGCCAAGGAGCTGAGCATGGCCTGGGTGAGGGGACCGAGGAGCAAAAGGTCTGGGGGGTGAGGGAAGACGTGTATGAAGGAAAGCAGGTTTTTTCCTTAGGCTAGTTAGTTTTTTTGGTCTGCCTTGATACCAGAATCTGTAATTAATAGATTGTTAATTGGCAAATAAATTAAATTCATGGAAATTCCCTAAAGGAGTAAACAGGTTTTGCCCGTGACAATATCTAACTGGAATTTCTCTCATACAATTTGTGACAGTTGGTCCTTGTTCTTTCCCAAGAAATGTCTGAGAGCAGCCTGGCTGTGTCTTCCCTGTACCTTCCCATCACATGTCTGAAGACAGCAAGAAGATCCTCCCCGCCTGTGGTCATCTCCAGACTAGATCTAGGTCCTGTGCCCTGGTACATTGGGTGCTCCAGGACCCAGCCATCACAGTGCCCCTTCACTGGTCTCACTCCAGTGAGCTGGTATCTCTCTTGTACTAGGGAGCTTTGCCCTGAGCACTATAGTGATGATGAGTTATTGTGCTGAATGGAGGAAGATAATCACTTTCCTTAAGTGCTGGCTACGCTCTTGCTAATGCAGCCCCCAATGTGGTTGACTGTCACCACCACAAGGTTGTGTTGTTCACTCATGCTCATACACTGCTAACTCATGCTTAGTTATCTGGGTGGTGAATATAGACTTAAAATAAAACTGACATAAATTCTTACGAAATAAGGAGGAAGGGATGTCAACAAACTTAGCAATTTTTAGTTTCTCAGCTCCATGAGTTATTATTTCCAAGCGTGCACTAATGAAAATCCCTATCTGCTCTGTGTTTCATAGGAAGAAAATATCTTTGTGATTTCTGTCCTTTCAATAAATCCCTTTAGCCTAAAGTAATTTCCTTATACAGCTGCAAAGATCTTTTGCAATCATGTTATTTGAAGTAAAAAGCCGTGAGATAGCATTTCATATAAGTTTTCCCAATTTCTTGAAACCCTTGTCAGGAATTCTAGCTTGCATGTTCTATTGTTTGGAATGTTTAGTTTACAAAGGAGAAATGACAATTTTTCTGTGCTTTATTTTAAGTTATGTTAATATTGTTCTTTAGCTACTTTTAATTTCTCAGCTGTCTGCTTTCATGAAAAAATAGGAAATCAAAATGTTGCAACTAATTTTAAAACAAAATAAATTTCACAGAATAGTTCTGGTTGGAGAGCTGTCTAGAGATCTAGTCCACCCTGCCCTGCTAAAGGGTCAACTAGAACAGGTTGCTCAGGATATTGTCCAGTCCAGTTCTGAACATCTTCACTGGTGGATACTCCACAATCTGTCTGGCCAACCTGTTCCAGTACTTGAGAATCCTCACTGTAAAAAGGTCTTGGTTTGATTCTTACTATAGAGGTAGTCTAGAAAAGTTGTAAAATCATCTGTGAACACCAGTGCAGCTCTGAAGAAGCTAAGGAATTAATTCCTCTTGTTTGTCTATTTTCATGAAGTCTTTGAGCTCAGTGGTAGACTGTGGTGAAGCATGACACAACCAAGTCTCAGAAAGCATGATGTATTTTAATTTCAAAATGCAGAGCTGTGTTCTTACATCAGGAATGGATGTTCGTAGTTCCAAGTTCTCAATCAGAACACAGATGGCTTATTTCTGATCCTCTCTTTGGAATGCCAGGACAGAGGGGCATTTCCAAGTGTATCCAGGCTGCCCTTGGAAAGTGCTTTGCCAATTGTGTGAGACACACTGGACACTGGAGTAAAACAAAGTGACATCAAGAAGTCTTCTATCCCATTTCTTCCACCGTAATGCAGCATAATTATGCTGGTGCCATTTATGAAGGAAATTTGATGGACTTGATCTTTACAGTGTCCCCCACAGCACCTGACAGAGAAGATGTATGCTATGCTATGCTATGCTATGCTATGCTATGCTATGCTATGCTATGCTATGCTATGCTATTCTTTCCATGCATGTGGAAAATGCAGTGCCTCAAAGCCCTGTGTCCAAAGGGAGCAGTTTAATTGTCAAGCTGGGGGCTGCTAGTGGGAGATGTGTGCCCTCTGTGCCTTCACCAGCCAGCGTGCAAGAGAGGATCACATTTCCCTTGGCCTTCAGGAAAATGCCCACAAAGGAACAATTGGGATGTCTGGTTGATGGGGGCAGCAGGATGGGAAGTGAATTCCTGGTTTTCTCTAGCGTGGCTTGTTTATCTAGAATATAAGATTCCAAAGAGAACCCAGAAGTTATTCTGGCACCAGGACCCCCAACTAACAGATGTTTATTTGTGTTGAGGAGCTGCTTTTCCTTTGCTTTGGGAGCACCCAGTGATGCTGTGAAATTGCCACATGCTGGGTGCTGGCAGGATGAGTGGCTCCTCTGCTGCATGATGAGACTGGTGTCTGTGCTCATTTGATTTTTCATTTTTGTTTGTGGGAAGAATGCAGGTGCCTAAGTGTTTTAACTGTCTGGGTGATACTGTGGTTAGAAACTGTCTATTTCAATTGAACATTATCATGATGGACAGAATTTCAGCTTATCTATGTAGGATACCAGACAGACAAGTTGAGCTGCCAGATTTTATAACCTTAACTCTGGGAATATTTCTTTCCAAGCTGACTTAAAGAAAAATTCCTGTCTCCACAGTGATTTCATGATCATGAGGTTTTCCATTAAGACTGCATAAAACCCTGGAAGGCGATGATATGATGTAACATGGCACTACCGAAGAACCTAATCAACTTTTGTGCTTATACATCCTTATAAAGGGTCCATAACATTTCACTTTCCTTAAGGTACGTGAATGATTTCCCAACTTACTTCCATGAGAACTGCAAAAGGTTTGCCTCTTTGATCAGTTGATATTACTAGGGAGTATGTTATCTTCGTAGACTCCTTTTCAACTGCGCACATGTTTATAAGTTTCCTCATAAAACGGTCACTCAGGTCTCGGAGATCTTCAGGAACTGTAAGCACATTATTTATGGAGAAAACCACAGAGTAAAACTAAAGTGTCTCTCTTTTACTGCTGCTTTGATCAGCCAATGTCTGCTTGAAATTTTTTGTTAGCTTTTATTTTAAACGCTACCTTATTATATTGAATATTTATATATCACAGAATACTGATCTGAACATGAACTGAATTCTGGTTTATTAGAGCTCAGAGACACAACAAAGATATTGCAGGGGCTAATGTGAGCATTTATTCTGTTATCCATGGAGGGGATGACCTTTCAAATCCTTCCCCATTTCATTTACTGGAAGGAAATTTTATACTTCCCTGTCAGGGAAATTTTCTGCCAAGCACACAACTAATGTAACATTGCCCTTCTGCTCCACAGTGTTTCGGTGCCAACAGGATGTTAGAGAAGTTATCTCCATGTCAGGTCAATCCAGTCTCTCCTGGCATATGTCGATTTATTACGGGTGTGCATGTCAGGGTAATATCTTCTTCTGTTGCTGGTGCAAACATGGAAGTCTACTTGTCTGGCTCTATCTGTGCCTGTATATTTTTATCAACGTGTGGTTTTAAACTTAATTTTGTGAGCCAGAATATTTGCAAAGATGTCAGGACCTGCTTTACATACAATATAGAAGAACCATGTAGAGAATTTCAGCTTCTTGCATTCCTGACAGCTTGGGACGGGACTGTGTTTCCTAGAATGCTGACTTGTCACATGGAGACTTTATATCCTTAGAAAAAAACCTTTTTGATCCCTAAGTATTGACAGCCACATTCAATATTACTTCTCATAAATGAACCAGAGTGCATCCTGATCCCACCTTGGTCTTTGCCTTGTAGTTTCATCTTTCTTCACCTTTTTTTTTTTCCTCACTGATGAGCTACTGGAATATGGTCCAGGGAAATCACTCCTGTTCAGTTAGCAATGTTCTCAGATTACTAACTGTAATTACAAATGTAATACTGGCTGCTTTCCTTTCCCTTTACTTTCTTGGATAGGAATTTATCCTCTAACTGAAAGAGTGTATTTCCTTCCTTTCCCAGCCATTCCTCATGTTCATTGCATCCACTTGGAGTGGGAATGCAGTGACCACTTGCACTGGTCCAACAGCTGGCTCTCTTCAATGCTCCATTCCCTTTGTTGACCAGATGTCATGATTTAACCCCAGCCAGCAACCAAGCACCACGCAGCTGCTCACTCCCTCTGAATTTCAGGTCAGGTTTAGATCGAGATGTTCCAGCCTGTCCAGTGCAGCAGCACAGAAACAGCAGGAGCACTCTGGCCACCTGCCAGCCCAAGCACATTGCCATGGCTGTTATCAAGATGTTTCCAGGCACAATTCTGTAAGGTGGTAAGTAGCAGAGCACTACAGCAAGCAGCAAAAGCAAAAAGCAAAAAGCAGTCACTAAGTAGCACTGGGCTCTAACATGCAGTCAGGAAAGTGAGCCCCATGGCAAGCACAGGTGCCACTCATTACCAGCTAAACAGCACTAACAGATATAAATTCAGTCTAGCACATCCCAATCAGATCTGTCATTATCTCAAACCCTTCAAGCCCCATCTTGGGCACGAAAAAAGGACTATCGTGGTTTAACCCCACACAGCAGCCAAGCCCCAGACAGCTGCTTGCTCACTCCCTCACCTGCAGGATCAGGAGAGAGAGTTGGAAGAATAAAAGATAGAAAAATCATGGGCTGAGATAAAGACAGTTTAATAGGGACAGCAAAACTGCAAAGAAGCAGAGCAAACCAAGGAATTAATTCACTGCTTCCCATAGGCAGGTAGGTGTGTTCAGCTATCTCCAGGAGAGCAGGGCTCCGTCATGTGCAATCATTACTTGGGAAGACAAAGGCCATCACTCCAAATGTGTTTTGTCTCCCCCACCCCTTCCTCCTTTTACTCCCCAGGCTTATATACCGAGCATGATGTCATATGGTATGGAATATCCCATATATTGGTCAGTTTGGGTCACCTGTCCCAGCTGTGTCTACTCCCAAACTCCCAGGCACCCCCAACTTCCTTGCCAGAGTGGTGGTACAAAAAGCAGAAAAGGCCTTGCCTCTGTGTATGCCCTGCTCAGCAATAACAAAAACATCTCTGTATTATCAACTCTGCTCAGCACAAATCCATAGCACAGCCCCATGTTAGCCACTGTGAAGAAAGTTAACTATCCCTGCCAAAACCAGCACACCAGATCTCCATAAACTGTTAAAGGCACTTAGACACTTATTTCCCATGTAAGTAGATCCTTATACTGTCATCATCTAGAGTAGGTGGGCAGTTGTTGCACATAGGTAAAATCTTATAAAATTTGGCGAAGGCCTTGTTGCCTTTGTAAAATCATGGCTCAGGCCTGTTACTTCAGCTAAGTAGAAAAGGACTGTGGAAAAGAGACACAGCTGAATTAGGGGTAGAAATACATGCCATGTGACTGTCGCTTGCTCACATCTTGGTGTATGGTGGTTGGTTGAATTATGTTTGTTATGCCTTAAAACTATATAAACTGATAACCGGCTAACTGCTTTAAAAGTCCGGGTTTTTGCAATAAAGCAGCTCTCCTTTGCACTTGCCTGGGGAATCTGCGTCACTCCTTACCGCAACAGGCAGTTCTAGGTAAAGAGGCTTCAATTTATGTGTGCCAGATTAGTATGTAAATCGACAGTTCACGTGCCTCTCTGCCATTTCCATGCAGTCTGTTTAGAAGAATAATGCCTTCTAAAGAACTTTTCTGTCAGTAAAGCAAAAATTCAGCTGTCCAGTTTCTTCTGGCTCATTCTAAGGCTACAGGGTTACCAAAACAAGTTTTTAGGAAAAGCCAAATTTCCACAACCAGAGACTAGTGATGAATGGTTCAATATCCAAATGGAGATTAGCGATGAGTGGTGTCATCAGGCTTCCAAATTGGGATCAATTAGTATTTAATACCTTTATCAATGGCATAGACAGTGGGGTTGAGCATACCCTCAGCAAATTTGTAGATGACACCAAGCTCAGTGGTGCGGTTGACAGCCCTGAAGGATAGGATGCCATCCAGAGGGAGCTGGACAAGATTGAGAAGTAGTCCCATGGGAATCTCACGAGGGTCCACAAGGCCAAGTGCAAGGTTCTGTACCTGGGTTGGGACAATCTCTGGTACCGATGCAGGCTGGGGGATGAAGGGAATGAGAGCAGCCCTGCTGAGACAACTTGGGGATACACTGGTGAACAAGAGGCTGCACTTAGCCAGCAGTGTGTATTCATATCCCAGAAAGACAACAGCATCCTGGGCTACATCAAAAGATGTGTGGCCAGTAAATCGAGAAAGGTGATTCTGCCCCTCTGCTTTCCTCTTGTGAGACACCACTGTGACAATGTGGTCCCCACCCTGCCTTTTTCTGCTAAAGTAATAGCCACTGGTGGTGGTTGTGATGGCTGTGTCTGCCTTACAGATAACAACACAATAGCTAAGGGCTCTAAATCTTGCTCAATAGCTAAGAGCAGTCAGTTTTGCTCAACAGCTCAGGGCTAGTTGAGCGTGCAACAACCCAAAATATGTCTGGCATGCAAGTATGACTGCAAGTCAATCTTCTTATTCCGTGAATAGTGGACAGCCTGGGCCCATTGAGCTGTCCTGCATGAGAGTGGACTGCATGCCAGGATCTCCCCTTGAGCAGGACTGCCTCTCAGATCTGCTCCTTGTGGCTGAGAGACTTCTTACTGCAACAGATTCTTGGTAAGTGATTAACAGCATGCTAAACTTTGAAATCATAGTGAGTGATATAGACGATTGATTGTGCACAGATTATCCTTGAGGCATAAACCATTGACCTAGTCTGAGACTAAGTCTGCATCCAGCTGCATCTAAACGCCCCTTGGAAAGCAAGGGGTCTTTCTGAACCTCGTGACTCAACAGGAGGGCGTCCCGGACAGTTTTGTCTGACTCTGTCCTTTATGCAGTAAAAAAATCAAGTGTACCTTGAATTAAATCTTGTTTAACCACTGTCACATTTACTATCAGACTTTGTTAAATTGCTTGTTTATATCAATGAACATATTGCTACTTCTCTCTTATGGGTGAAGTGCATCACTTAATCTGTGATACTGTCCTGGAATACCGCATTCAACTCTGGAGTTCTCAGCACAGGAGAGACATGAACCTGTTGGAGGGGGTACAGAGGAGGGCCACAAAAAAGATCAAAGCGATGAAACAGCTCTGAGAGAGTTGGGGTTGTTCAGCTTGGAGAAGAAAACGCTCCACGAAGGCCCTGTTGTGTCCTTTCAACACTTAAAGGAGGCTTATAAGCAAGATTGGGACAGATTTTTAATAGGGTCTGTAGTAATAGGACAAAGTCTCATGGTTTTAAACTAAAAGAGGGTAGATTGAGAGTATATATAAGGAAGAAATTTTTACAATGAGAGTGGTGAAACACAGGTACAGGTTGCCCAGAGGGGTGTTGAGTGCTCCACCCCTGGAAACATTCAAGTTCTAGTTGAAGAGATCCCTGCTCATTGCAGGGGGCTTGGACTAGATGACCTTTAAAGGTTCCTTGCAACGCAAACTATTATATTTCAAATCACTTCGAGATCTCTTGCTTAATGGGAATGGCTTGAGTTAAAAAAATCAATAAACAAAAGACCAAGAAACCAGCCCATTCTTCCTTATTGGGAGGACTGTTACTTGATGTGGAAAAGAACCTCTTGCAGAGAGGCAGACCAAAGGAGCAATTCTTTTTGGCACAGCAGAACACTGCTGTTCCTCTCCCAAAGACTCCTTGAACATCTGTACTTCCCTGTCTTCCTTCCTCTGTTTTGTGATTGCTCTCACAGGGAGTTCTTGGCATGCAAGATAAACAAGAGAACATAATCCTAGTGGGGAGTGCCCTGCTCAGGAAGAAGCAGGGTAACTGCTACAGGGTAATTGGGTCAAGTGTGCATCATATTCTTTATGCTTTCATTTGGAGCATAATACCTGTCTCTGAATGGGATCTTCTCTGGGATTTTGAAAGTTCAAAGGCACTTTTTGGTTCATCTCTTGATTTTGCAGGCTTTTTTTTTTTGTCATTCGAGAAAATATGTGGAAGATGAAGATCAGTTTGTGCGTCTTTTTAGGCTTATTTTCTATGACATAGGTTGTCAAGAAATGCCATCTCACTTGACGCTTTGAAGCTTTTCTACAGCTTTTAGAAGAAATCAAATGTGGATTTATAAGGAAGACTGTAGCCAGAAAGGATAAACTCATTGGGTGGGTAGGTGGACTTTAAGACTTTGATGGTGGACACTCACCTAGCTGATAGGCTTACAGACTTTACAGTGAATCCAGAAGCTAGAGGTAGCTGGCTATAATCACCCAGTGGGATGGGGAAATCGGAGACTCAAGAGGCCAAACAACAAGCAATGCAGAGATTAAGGAGTGGAAAGAAGTCCTACCTACCAGTGAGAAAGAGGAAACGACCACTCTGGGTGGCATCGTTCATCCCATGTTTTACAGGCTGCAGATGGGTAATTTTGTGTACCTGGAGTTAAAAAGAAGTGAACAGCAACCAGGTGAAGAGGTGCCAACTTCAATGGCCTCTTATTGCCTACAGCCACTGTCCGGGAAGGGTTGAGCGTGGGTATGAGTGCCTTTAGCTGAGTGGCTGCATGAGGATGTTAAAGAGGGTGCCAAGAGGGCAAGCACAAAGGAGATTGGTTCTGCAGCATAGCAGTGAGGGTGCTCATTTGGGAGGTGAAAATGACTGATTCTGCTTCTGAATCAAGACTAGGTTTTTTTCTGAAACAGCTACTGACTCCACTAGCAAAATAATTCAGTGTAGATGGTCCAAAGTCTTTCTGGTGATTCCCTAGTGATTAGGTGTGTAGATCACTGAGAACCTCATTATGGTGAGCAATTTATTAGCTCTGGCTAAAGGCTGAAAATGTGTCACCACCTTCAGTGCCCAAAAAGCTAAATTAAATGAATGTCATCGGTGCTATGTTTTGAAGTAATCCACATGCGTTGGTTGTGCTCTGGGCCTGTTAAACCAGATTGAACTCACAGGAGTGTGTAGTGTGTCTCTGGAATCTCATAGGCTTGCTAGAACAGGATGCTTATTTTACAGCACACAGAACTTTTGGGTGTGAACAGGATGGCAACAACAGGAGCTCAGGGATCTTTTAAGTTGAAGATAGAGGTGTCTTATCAGTTCACGTCCTGGTCTGATGGGTGAGCAAGTTTGGGGGTCTTTTGGTTGGTTTGGTTTTGTTTTTAATTAAATTTGTCTGTTAAATCCCAAACATTCACTGAAATCCTGAGATAGCTCTTGAAATCTTTATTTGGATATAGTCCATAGTGCCTTCCTGTTGACAATGGTAGATGAACACATTTTGTAAGATGTTTTTTAATCAGAGAATAAAAATAATCTTTGTTGGAGTGCAGCATGGAGTACAGAAAATAAAAGGGTCATTGCATGCTGGTATCTGCACCATAGAATCACTTATATAGTAATCTTTTTCTACTTCCATTACTAATGTGTTTTGGAGCCTCACTTCAACTTTCCAGTTTTCACAGAACTCAGTTGACAAGTTTTAAGTTCCTGCTTGAACATGGGAGTTGAATCAGATGATCTACATAGGTCCATTCCAACCCATACAATTCTGTGATTCTACGAAAACCTGCATTTCCCACAACTTTTGTTGACATGCCAATTAGTCATGCCTGCAGGGAAGCACACAGGTGGACAGAAGAGTCACCAATAGTCTTTCTCACAGGCTGTAGTTCACCTGTGGTTCCTTGTGCTGGAGATAGTGCTGCTAAGAACTATAAATACTGGAACTGTACCCTGAACTGCAAATGTCTGAGGTGGATCTGAGTTTACTTTGCTAGGAGCCTACAACACATATTATATCTTAGGACTATTTCTGTTAGTGAGAAGCTCTGTCTCTTAGTCTGCCCACTTCTTAGTCCCAGAAGTATCTCTACAGTGCAGTGCTTATTTGCATGACCAGTTATATGTTGACTGCTTTTTTTCATTGTAAGTATGAATGTGTGTAATTGGTATATCTGAGATCCTGCAAGGATTATTTGATTCCTTTGATTTTACTTATCTCTCTGTTGGCTAACATTACCCATTCACACTTCATGACCTGGTATGTTTGGGAAGTGTGCATGTCTTGTGTGTGAACATATGTGAACTTTATTAAAATAGTTAAATATATTATTGCTGCCCACAAGACTGACAAAACAACCTGTACATTTGGCCAGTTAGAGGCTCCCTTCAGTAACACCTATGTATATTTAAATAGAGTTATATGGTTGTCTCACCACTTGCGTAAGACCCTTGTGAATTGCCAGAAGATGTAATTTCTGTGAAAACTTGTTTGCTGTCTGTAATCCTGTAATAGCCTGCCAGTCTGCAAAGGCTGATACATGTTCTTAAGTTTTGAGGGCTACTAATAGGTTTACAGGGACTCGGAAGAGAACCAGCTTTTCTTAAAGGAACAGTTTTGAGTTGATTGAGCTGTTATTTGAGGCCTCAGGCTGCAATTTATTAGCTGTCAACTAGAGAGCTTCCGCCTTATAATTGTTTTGGTTGCAGGCTAGATTAAAATGTACACAATTTATTTTTACATTAAAATTCTTAATTGTTCAATAATTTAATACTGGAGAAAAGTATGAATTATCTGCTCTTGAACATTAAGGAAAGTCAGTGAGGCATGCAGGGGTGGCAATGGCAAGGCCGATGGCTGAGCGTGGATCAAAGGGTACAGGGGGTTCCTGGTCCAAGGGACACCCAAGGCAGGGCAGGAAGCTGCTGCCTGCAGCCAGCAGCTTTCGTGAGACAGGCTTATGCAGCTCAGGCCTTGCCAGGAACAACAGTGGGAGACTGAAATGGTTCTGGGGAGTGATGCGAACAGGATGGGCAGATGGAGATCGAGAGGGCAAACAAGGATTGAGAGAGTGCAGCAGCTTGCACAGATGGGCATCTGAGAAGGGCTTTGCACCCTGCCTGTGACCCCACAGCCCAGGGAAGTGCTCTAGGTCTCTGCCATAACGGTGGGCATGTGCCTCAGATATAAATCCAGTGTTTCTACAGAGAAAGCCTCTGAGATGTTTGAGGCTTCCATGAAGATGGGACTGGTAAGAAAGGAGACTTCAGTAGAGGCAGTAGGTTGCAATGAGTGACCGCATCCTTCTGCAGAAAAGGTAAATGTCTGCAAAAGATGTGCACAGGGTGTTGCATCAGCTGGCTGAGTTGCAGGAAACAGTTAAAAAACTCTGCAGTACTAGAGAGACTGAGATGGAGATAGATAAGTGGTTTCAGAAGCATACACTTGTAGCAGACAACACAGAGAATGTGACATCTTTGACCCTCGTGACCCACAAAAGCCTGACTCTGCTTCATTCCCCACCCTGCATCATTGCAACCAAAAACAGATATGAAGATTTAACTGCTGTAGACACCCATGAATAAGGTCTGCAAGGAGAAACTGTACCAGCAGCATGCAGTGGATGCCACAAAAGGAAATGACAAATGCTTGTAGTGGGTGATGCACTGTTAAGGGGTATTGAGCCACCCATCTGCTGGCCTGAGAACTGGACATCCTTTGATCACTGTAGCCTATTCGGGAAGGATGGGACCCACCTCTCTAGAAGAGGAAGGGCAATCTTTGGTAGCGGGCTGGACAACTTGGTGAGCTTTAAACAGGAGGATTCCAGGCGTGGGGTCCAAAGTGACAACACTTACACCATTCCTACCAACTGTGGAATCACTCAGGCCAACAGAGTAGCGACGAATTTTCCTTATCTGCCTGGCCAGATAAAACCAGAAGGCAGCCACCTCACACCTCAAGTGTGTGTTGCTCAATGCACACTGCCTGAGGAACAAACAGGAGGAACTGGAACTTTGTGCATCAGTCAGAAAGTTAGGCTGTCACAGGAATAACGGAACCATGGTGGGACAACTCACATGACTAAAGAATTATAATGGATGGCAAAAGACTGTTTTTTAAAGACAGACAGGGATGAAGAGGAAGATGAGTCATGCTGTATGATAAGGAGAACCTAAATATGTAGAAGTCAACTATAGCAGTTGTGGAAGTCCTGTTGAATGCCTCTGGATCAAAATCTTCTCTGGGGTCATCTTATAGTTGGCATCTTCTACCAACCTCCAAACCAGAATGACAAGGCTGATGCAGCAATATTTGGGTCCCTTAAATAAGCTTTGGGTCGACAGAACCTGGTACTTACAGGTGACTTCAATTACCCAGATATTTGTTGGAAGAACAATAAAATGGCTGACATCATCCATCATGTTCTGGAATGCATAGAGGGCTGCGTCCTTTTACAAATGTTATGTGCCAATTAGGAAAGAGGCACTGCTTTGTACTTGTAAATGTAATCTTGTAATATTTTATTGTTATATTGCAACGTTAGTGATAGCCTTGGTTGCAGTGATCACAACATTGTGGAGTTTGGGATCACGTTGAGCATGGTGAGGGTTTGTACTGAGACAAGGTTTAGATTTTAGAAGAGCAAACTTCAGCTCACTCAGCGCACAGTGGAAAGGTGTCGCTGTTACGTCCGAGGCGCATAAAGAAAACGACACAGAGTCCACGCTCTTGAACAAGTGGAAGCTGAAGCTTTTTCTTTAATAATTTTCTGACTACTATATAGGATAGATCGCAAAAAGTGTGTTGAGTGGCAATAGGTAATTGGTTCCTCGGCCATCCACCCCTTGAGAGGATTGGCCAAGTTTTAAGATACCTATTCCATAATATTTTCAAAGTCAAAGCCATAACAATCTTGCAAAACAGCCTGCAAGTGCAAGAAGTTTATGAAACTGTGACTTTGTTTAAAATAGTTTACATAGGAAAGACAGTTTTCTCACAGAATATTGAGAAAAGGCTGAAGAATTTCTCTGCTTCTAGCTTTTTAGCACCTACAGAAAGGAACCTGGCCTGGTTGGACAAGCAGTTGAATATGAGTGCACAGTCTGCTGCTGTGGCAAAGAAGCCAACAGGATCCTGGGCTGAATCAACAAGGGTGTCACCAGCAGAGATAAAGATGTCATTATCCTGCTCTACTCAGCACTTGCCAGACTACACCTGGAATAGTGAGTTCAGTTTTTGTCCCCAGTGTGCAAAAAATAGGTGGGCAGCTGGAGAGGGTCCAGAGAAGGGCCACAAAGATGTTCCAAGGGCTTGAAGCCTGCCATGTGACGAAAGGCTGAGAGAACTGGGCTTGCTCAGCCTTGAGAAAAGAAAGCTCAGGGAAGACCTGATGGAGGTAATGGTTCTAGTATTTAAGGGGTGGCTACAAAGAAGATGGGGAGTCAATTTTTAAAACAAGACACATGGAAAAGACAAGGGGTGACAAGTACAAGTTACTCTTGTTGAGATTCTAGTAGGAGAGATGATGAACATTTTTCACAACAAGGACAACCAGTCATTGGAGTAATCTCACCAGGGAAGTGGCATTCCCCAACTCTGACACTTTTAAGATTCAGCTGGAGAGGGTGCTGGGCCATCTCGTGCTTTTTATAAAAACGATTGCACCAGATGATCCTTGAAGTCCCTTCCAACCTGGTATTCTATGATACTATGAAAATGCTTGTTTGTATTTACTGTAAAGGCTACACATGGCTCAAGGCTAGTTCTACCTTTTTTTTTTTTTGTATACCTATTTATGCACAGTTATGTTCCATCTTTAAAAAACAAAAAACAGCTTAAACATCTAAATTTAAGCCTTGATACCAGATGCAGTTACTCAATAGTGGAATTGTCAGGGGGACTTTTTGAGACAGCTGAATGCAATGTCATGAATTAGGAACAGAGATAGAGGGGATTTGACAGGATGTGATATTTCTTTCCAAGAAGCTTCAATTCTGAAAAGAAAACTGGGAGTCCTGTTAGATAATAATCTTATTTCCCATCTCAGATTAAGTGTATGGAAAAAAGAATTTATGTTATCCCTGCATACATGAAAAGGAATATTGAATAGGTATAGGGAAATTATTGTTTTTTATTTAATTTAATTAAATTTTAATTAATTTATTTATTATTGCTGTACTGCATTTGCCAGTGAAAGTGGTTTTATATAACTTTAATTATCTAATTGATCTGATTTTCCCACTGCAGGTTTTTCTCTGTTGTCTTTGGAGAGAAAAGCTAGATGGTTAGCACAGACTATGTGCATAATACTTAGGTAGCTCAGGTTAAATGGGGTGAACCCTATCCATGTCCCATCAATGTTCAGAGTTTACAAGGCATGCAGCTTCCAGATTCCACCTCTAGGAAGTTAAGAGAAATCCTCTTGTGCTTCATCCTTTCCTTGTCTTTCAAATTTTAGGAAAATTTTGCAGACATCTTCATACATCATGATGTCATGTCTTCTCTTCTATTTGTTGATCATCAGGAAAGTAGTTGCTTCTGTCCATGCTCAAACTATTAGCAATGGCACCACACTATCCACAGTTGGTCTGAATGAGACAGGGCCTGGATATTATTTCAGGCTTTCAGCAAATACGTGCAGACAGCTTTGCATCATTTACTGTCATATAAAAAGCCTGGTTTTGCAACCATACATGAGATTACTATTCAAGTGGAAAAAAAAATCCAAGAAAAATAATTTAGAGGCCAGAAACTGCTCTTCCTTTTACTTCTGTTCCTCCTGAGTAGCCCCACAGTGCAGAGCTAATAAAAAGAACTAGGGGTTGTCACACATATTACTCTTTGTGGCGGGGTCCTTTTTCTCCCTATGGATTAGTACAGCTCCTGGCATAGCAGAACCCTGCTGTGCTTGGTGTTATCAAAACTTTTATAACAATAACAACAACAGCGATAGTATGTGTACTGGAAAACCTCATAGCTGTAGAATGAAAAATGTAAAAACTGCTCCCTTATTCAATGACACATGACTATCCATGAATTATAATTATGTTCAAAGCAAATTTTTGAGATTTGATTGATTGAAAATTGTTTTGCCCAAGAGCCAGTGCCTTTTCTTACTAGGTTTTCATGATAATGCAAAATGACATATTTGTGTCACAACCACCTCTCTTGTTAGAGCCTGCTTCAGTGAAAAAATAACATCTAGTGATTTGTGTAGTAATCCTTCTTGTGTCTTGATGGAAATGGGGATCCCACAAGTATTTTACTCTTACTATCTACTTGGAATTAAAAAGCATTCAAAATTTTTTTGTTCATGTCGTCTTTGAAAGACATGCAGTCCCACAGATACTTCACTCATGCATGTTTTCCCACCAGAAGACAGTAAAAACTTGATTGAAATAATGGTGACTAGGCAAATAAATAGCTATTTTCCTATATTTGAGTCTCAGTAGGATGTAATTGTTTGGGGAAATACACATATATTTTATCTGTCTTTTTGGAATGATCAGATATAAGTCTGGATAGAAGAAACCAAAGGTTTGGTTCAGAGGTGAACACTGTAATGGCGTGGGAGACAAAATAAATGTAGTGCCTCCCGTATGACAGGTCTTTGTTTCCTTTTTGAACTTTTTACTTTTAAATTTAGATAAAATGTGTAATAAACTTGATGAAAAACCAACATGTAATTCAGTTATAAATAGACTGTCTGCGTTAGTAACAGACTCAGTCCATTATTGCTACATGTCCATACTTAGTTCCTATTTCTATTTCTGTCATTGCTCAAAAGGATTGAGGAATCACTTGGGTTTATTAATATATTCCAACTGTGATGAGACAAATGCAAGTCATCAGCACTCAGGCAACACACAGCTAAACTGTAAACAAATACGTTCAGAACCGATGACATGAACAGCACTTTCTTAGTCTGGCACATTGTTCATATCGTGTTTGGATCACTGGGGTTCAGACTGGTTTTACTTGCATTGAAATTAATGGCCACAGATGTGCAGGATTTATTTCAATATTCTGCCAATACCTAACCAATACCTCAAAATACAGCTTAGCAATCATTGCTTTCAGGCGCTGATTATGAAACTGTAACGGAGGTTCCACAGTGCATTCCTAGCTCACTTGATGAATCCACATTCTGTTCTGCCAGGGAATATTAATGGTACCAGCACTAACAAGAGTGCTCTTTAGAGATGTGTAAACTGTGGAGATTCTCAAGTCATTTTCAGACTAGCCATCTTGTTAATAAGCCTTATAATGATATCAGGGAAGTGGGTTAATTAAGTTAAAAAATCATTAAATAACTCCCAACAACCTCAGAATTCAGAAAAGTGAGTGACTGAGGTATTCAGCTATGAAATGGAGAGCAGAATTTAAAACTTTTCAGAGCAGGTTATGAAGCTATTTGGTGGCAGAATAAACTGTTTATTCTCAGCACAATGCTTTTTTGCTGTCTTTGTGGAAGGAGTTGGGTCCCACAATCAAGGAAAACTTTAACCATAACTGAATGTAACCCTGTGTTTCCATTACAAAGTCAGAAGAGGAGAAAGATGAGTTTAGGTTGTTGGGATGAATTCAGATGAGGGAGAGTGAAAAAGGCATCTAGTAGTGACTACCGGACTTGATCCCTTCAGAGGTTACTTCTGGATATTTCACTGTTGTTTGGATTTTAAGAAGATGGCAGTTTTTAGAAAGAAAGTATTGCCTTTAATGTCCCGGTGGACTCAGAAATATTTTGGCACTTTCTGTCTTTTGACAAGGCTTTTGTGCTTCTACATTTAAATGGTCATGCTCGGTAAAGGAAAGCAGCTGTGGAATCGAACATGAGACTCAGGTTTTAAGTTTATACAGAGTTCTTCTTTTTCACAAATGACACCTCCAGCAAATAGATGGGGCTTTAATGCTTGTTCATATTTATTGATATAATGAGCAAAACAAACGGAGTTGTTATTTTGAAGATAGAGTCTTCTAAATCATATTCTTAGGATCATAAAATTTTTATGGGCTATTTCATGACAAGATATCTCCAATTAACTGTTTTGATAACTGTAAAAATTTAGATAAGACAGAGGTTTTACTACAGTTTTGGTGTGCAAACTTATGACATCATGAATTTACTACTTCAGGGAATTAGTTTTGAACTTTAGTCGAGATTACTGACTAATCACATGACTCATTTTCTTTTTCCTGTGAAAGGCATTAACAATTTAGCACGCCCATTTAAAAAAGAAACCACACACAATCCTATATAAATGAATCCCACAGACAGCCTATTACTTCACCCCATTGGGATGATACAAGGTAAGAGTTATATAGCTCACTGGATAGCTCTAGAGATGCCAAAGATATGTTTTATGTTGTGATTGGAAGGTCTTTAATTTTCTATTACTTGCTATTTAAGTGCTAACTTAGGAAAAATGCTTAAAAGTACCTTTGTACAAAGTATTTTGTTGGGCTTTGCAGCTTTAGTTTAGCAATTACATTAAAATAAGAAATCATAGAACCATAGAAGCCATAGACAATTTGGAAAGAATTTAGAGGAAACAATTCTTGTGCCAATTTTGAATTTACATTATTGGTAAAATAGAATTTACTTCTAGAAAGCCAGATTCTCATCTCCTTATTTTTGCAAGGTGGCCTTTTAACTTTTTCTCTCTTAGCTAATGGAACCTGGAAGTAAATTTTTCAAAGTGTGAATCTGAGAAGTTATTCCTAATTTCACCTTTCAAATCAAACCTCCAAGAAATGATAACTCTGAATGATGTGTGGGGCTCTGAAACAGCCTCGTCTCTGCTTCACTGCTGTCAGTCAGTGACTGAGAAAGGCTCTTTGGGACTTGCTGTGGTATCCCTGAGATGAGAATCTCTACCCACTGCCAAGAATGCCCCACAAAACCTTTCTAGAGGA